>WEKX01003019.1:132851-148889 GCA_013390025.1 Pitta sordida
ATGTTCACCCACCTCCCCAAAACGGGCTGTGATTTGAGAGGGGCAGCTGTGGCAGCTCCAGCACAAGCACAGCTCAGTGTGGTAACCACAGCTCCTCAGCAAACCCTTCCCTCCACCCCCATCTCCTGCTTTCACCTCCTCCTTGTCTGGCCTGATCCCAGGATCCCAGAGCCCTCCTTTTCTCCTGCACTACAACATCCAACTTCCTTTGCCACCAATTGCATCCACTGCTGCACAAAAGCTTCTCCTCAAGATTCTACATTACTTTTGCACAAATATCTCCCACATATTGGTTTTTGACTTTAATTTAACTTTTCTCCCCTTGAATCAGATTACCATTTTCCTTTGATGGTAATTTGGTCAGATGAAGGCTGGAGGATATCAGATGTGAGGAGAAGAGGAAAGCAGAGCACAACAACAGACTCGTCTGCTTCGGTTCCCTCTCAGCCCCACAGACACCCTGCTCTCATTAGCACTTAATGCAGGTGAAAATAAAGGGGCTGAATATTAGAACAGCATGGGCACGTGGAAAACATCCACTCTGGACCTGCTGGAACTTGCCCAATATCGTTACCAAGCTTTCTCTATGCAAGGAGCTTTTCCACTCCTAAGACTGTAATTCTTTATCTGGGCTAATAACATTCCACATGAAACCTCTCAAATCCCATTTGAAAACTAAAGTACTCAATATTTAGGACATTTCTCCACTCCATTAGAAATGGAACAGCTTAAAGAACACCACCCTGCTGCCCTCATGGAACAGGGTAACTACGGATCTGCTGCTCCCACCCCAGCCCCGGGGCTGCCACTCTCCCACCCCACCTGGTTCATGCCAAGGAAGGATTCTGATGGTTCCCTCCTGCAAAGAAACAAGGGACAGTCTCTCTGCCTCAGGCTGTGACAGATATTCCATGTGGGAACACGTGGAATCCACTCCCAGAAACTCAGAAACCAGAAGAAAATAGGATCTTCTGGTGCTACTCATCCTAATCCCCAAAGCAGGGTGAGCAAGTGATGAGGAGCCCCCAGACCTGAGTCACCAGAAGATCCCCAAACTTCCCAGCCTGTTAAAGTCAACCCATTTCTCTGAAGGAAACATTAACCACAGTGGGATATCAAGATACAAGACTGCTTTTAATTACATATACAAAGGAGTCTGTAACACTCCAGCTCTCTGCAAGGGCAGCTTGCTGAGAAAAGCAGCTCTGATCAAAGCTAGAAAATCTAAATCATGAGCTTCCCAAGAAACTGCATAAATTGTCCCCAGCTTTTTATGCCCAAGACTCAAGAACATCCAGCCACGTGTTTCAGTTGTGGCACTGACAATTCACTTTAGTACATTGTGAGTGTTCCCATCTCTCACCCAGGGGTGGGTTTTACTCCCCACCAGGGAGGCAGTGGTGCTGGTTAGGAACTCAATGATCCTTGTGGGTCCCTCCAACTCAGAATATTCTGTGATTCTGTGATTACTCGTCTTTCTGATTCTGTTAAACTTTGAGGGCGTGACTTTTCCCCTTGTACTCAGCCCAGGTGAGGTGGCACCTCCAGTGCTGGGCCCATTCCAGGCCCCAAAATTCAGGAAGGACATTGAGGGGCTGGAGATAAGGAAGGGGCTGGAGCACCAGGAGCAGCTGAGAGAGCTGGGGGGGCTCAGCCTGGAGAAAAGGAGCCTCACGGGAGACATTCTGACTCTCTCCCTCCCCGACAGGAGGGGAGAGCTGAGGGGAGTTGGTCTCTGCTCCCAGGGAACACGGGACAGGATGAGAGGAAACAGCCTCAGGCTGTGCCAGGGGAGGCTCAGTTTGGAGATCAGGAGGAATTCTGTCACAGAAAGGATTGTTGAAGCATTGGAAGGGGCAGCCCAGGGAGGTTTGGAGTCCCCATCCCTGAGGTGTCCAAGGAAGGACTGACCGTGGCACTCAGTGCTCTGGGCTGGGGGACAAGGTGGGGATGGGACACAGGTTGGATCTGATGTTCTCAGGGATCTTTTCCAACCTTGAGTCTCATTTTGGAGGACGAGCACATGAAAAACCCCCACAAAAAGAGTCACTTTTACCTGGAACATCCATTCCAGGTGACAAACTCTGTGTTTCTGCACAAAACATTCCTATAAACACCCTCACATAGTATCTACACACCAATACATGCACATGTAACACACATACATGTACATATATGCACCTGGGGCAGGAAGCTCACCAGGAAAAGCTCCAGGGCTGGCTGTGGGATGAGGTGACTGCAGAGACAAGGCATTTTTGTTGTGTGACACAGACTCCAAGCTCCCTGCACACAACCCTTGGGTTAACGACACACCTGCACAAAAGGAACCTGCCCCAGTGTTGTGCAGCTCCCTGTGCTGACCATGGAGCTTCCAGCATTGACCCAGGCTGGGTCCTGGACACAGGGGGGCTGAGCATCCCCCCGAGGTGTAAAACCACAGCCATGGCTCATTTACAAACAGCTATTCCCAGATCTCCTGCCTCCAATCCCCGGCACCATCTTCAGTGGACAAGTTTCCTCTGCTCTGAATATATCTAAGGAACCCTTTGAAGTCAAAATATTCTTAGCAATTAGATCTTCTCTATTTCTTTTTGCCTTCTTAATTATCCTTTTAACTGCCTTCTGCTTATTTTAATAGATCTTCCTATCCTACTCCTTCCCAGACTGTTTATACTTTTTAAAAGCCTCCTGCTTACTGCTCCTAATACTGTTTACATCTTCCCTCAGCCACCTCAGCTCAGTTGCTGCTTTTTTTTTTTTGCCTGATTTCAGAGTCAACCAGAGGAAATTTCCTCTCTGATCTCTGCAGGTTTGTAAACACCTCCCATTTTGTCTACAATAGGTTCCCTTTTCTCCAACAGGTTTCCTCTTGGGAGAGGGAAAAAGTCTCCTCCAGATGAAAGGCTCAGGAAACCCATATTCTTATATATTGCTCTAAGCACCCTTCATTGCTTTTGCATTAGGAATATTAAGCAGATTATTTAATGACTGTGTCCCCTAACTACCTCATTCATTATCATTTCCTGTCTGAAAAAGTAAACAAGTAGCCGTTTGTGCTCAGTGTTACAGGAGATTACCTATGAATTCCACGAGTTACATCTCTACTAGAGGGGGGAAAACCCCCTTGCAAAGTCCTTGGGTTTCATTCCGAGGGGTGTGTGGACACGTGCAATGACCCAACACCGGCAGAGGAGAGGCTGGAGCATCCCACAGGGAGAATAATTTAGGGCCCGTTCAGCAGGAGCTGGAGAGGATATTAAAGGGAAACTCACTATTTCCTGTTCCTTATAATCCTTCCCCAACCAGCTGCTGCTGGAGGTCAGGAGACAGAAAACACCTTTTTTTTTGTTGAAGCCACTCTCTGTGCCACACCAGCACCTACAAACCTCCCCAGCAGATTCCAGAGAATGAGCAGCAGCACCAAGATGTGCCACATCCACAGCTGCTCCACCAGCCACCCTGCCCTGCTGCTCCGAATTTCCACCTCCCGCTCAGAGAAATATTTTTGCATCTTCATTCTGTCAGCGGAATGTTTGGATCCAGCTTCCAGGTATTGTTCCTTGCCCCACAGTTTGCTCACAGGGCTCTGCCACCTGCTTTTTTAGTCTTTTCATTTTTAAGCCCGTGAAGATAAAAATCAATTAGTGAGATTTTTTTTTTTCTTCAGACTTTTATTGCCAGAGAGAGTTTCCCAAAATACAGTGCACAGCCACAGATGGTGAAGGGCATTTCCCCTGGCTCCTCACATTGTTTCACTCCACTCCCATGGTCTGTGTCTTCTCCAACTTTTCAACATCTCTTGAGAAACGAGGGGAGTGAAATCAGAGAATCATAGAGAATCAGAGGATCACAGAGTATGCTGAGTTGGAAGAGACCCATCAGGACCACCATGTCCAATCAGGGCATCAAATCAGGGGCAGTGTATGAAAGCACAGCCAAGGGCAGTGAGAAGAGCTGCTTTCCCACAGATCTGCACATCCAGCCTGGCACCACCCCGCTCCCCCAGCCCCTGTGCCACTCCAGCATCTGCCCCTTTCCCACCCCAAAGCCTGGGCTGGCATCTCTGCTCCTCTCTGCTCTCCCTCCAGAGGCACAAATCCCACAACTCACACCACAGTTCACCCACTGGAGACTAATCTACAGTCCAAACCCCTCTGAGCAGCTGCATTCCCTCGCTCCCTCGGGTTCACAGGTTATTCTGAGTTGGAAGGGACCCACAAAGATCATCGAGTCCAACTCCCAAGCGAGCGCCCACCCAGGGATTGAACCCACAACCCTGGAGCCATGGGCACCACACATCCACCAGCACAACCATTACCCCCAGCACACTGCTCATCCAAGACCCCATTCCCTGTCCCACACCAGCTGGAGGCTACCAGAGGGTGTCTTGGGCCATGCCACCAAATGAGATGTTTTGCCAGCTTGAACATTGACACTTCTTCCATCCCTTCTGCAGAACAAATCCAGGCTGACATTCGCATCCTCCTCCCCTACACTCATCCCTCAGCCCTCATTCCCAGCCTGGTCAGGCTAAGAGGGTACAACAGCAGCCACCAAATTCCCTGGAATATTCTCACTTCATTCAAACCCTGGAGGAGAATAAAAGCTGGAAACACACGGGGCAGAGGCAGCAGGAGCCCCCAGGGAACATCACCCACATGGAGCAGCTGGAAAATCCCCACCCCAGGTAAGGCTGGGCCCGGCAGCTCCTGTTCCCCTGGGCTGGGAGAGGATCATACTCCTCCTTACAAATAGGGAACAGCAATATTTATTAAACATGTCGAGTTTTTTCTGCTTTATTATGCATTTTACCTCTCCTCAGTCGTGATAAGTCTACAAAACCATTATTAGAATTTCTTTTGTTCCTAATACAAATACTTTCTTACTGTTCCTCGCACTGACAGTCACGGATTTTTTTTCCTTCTCCCTTGTGTTTTTAACTTCCTTTATCAATTTTCTGCACTTGATAACTTCTAACTCAAGGATAACTGTCATCTCTTCCTTTTATTATTCCTTTTTTTAGCTTTTGTTCTGTTTTAATTCTCCTCAGCACAGCAATGCCCAGCTCAGGCAGAGCTCAGCTCGCTCCTGTGGGTGGGGAGGAAGAAGGGGGGGGCTCAGGGTCCTGCATCTACTTGGAGACCAGTTTTAACTCCACACTATGGTTCTTACTTGGTGGTGGAGACCATCCTTTGCTGAAAAAGCACCTGTGAAAATAACACAGAGGACAAGAGAGCCTGGAAAAGTAAAACTCAGGAGCCACGTGGTGCCTTTTCTGTGAAATCCCAGCAGGCCCCACCTGTAACCAGGCCCCATCAAAGCCAAAATGGAAACAGATGCCAGCATATAAAAGCCTATTTAAACTAAAGCCTGAGAAAATCAAACAAGGTTAGAGGACCATCCAGTTGAAGTGAAGCATTTTCTACAGATGAGATCATAAATGTACTGAAAAACTTCCTAAAATTTCAGGCAGGAAACAAAAGACTCGGGGCATTACAGTCCATATCTGAGTGATGTAGGAATGATGGTGTTGACAGAGAAGCAAAGGGTAACAAATTGAACGCAATTACTGTGTCAGAAGGAAGCAGAGAACCTTCAAGGACCAGAAGCCCATCTGACAAGGCAGAGCACAGGATACTCCACATGCCAAGGAACACCAGGGGCTGCAGCTCCCTGCCAAGGCAGGAAACACAATTTCAGCCACAGGGGAATCCAGTTAATCCCACATAGACTTGCAAAGGTGAAAGCAAGTTTGATGCTGAGATGATGCTTGAGGTCCCACAGGGGACTTCTCTTCCCTCCCTGTGTCCACAGACAAGGCACGTCAGGGAATCCCAGAACCACCCAATGGCCTGGGCTGGAGGGACATGAAATCTCATCCCATCCCACTCCCTGCCATGGGCAGGGACACCTTCCACCAACCCAGGCTGCTCCAACCTGGCCTTGGACACTTCCAGGGATCCAGGGGCAGCCACAGCTTCTCTGGGCACCCTGTGCCAGGGCCTGCCCACCCTCACAGGGAGGGATTCCATCCCAATATCCCATCTAAACCAATTCTGTCACTTTGAAGCCATTCCCCTCGTCCTGTCACTCCAGGCCCTCATCAATAGTCTCTCTCCATCTTTCTTGCAGACTCCCACCAAGTCCTGGAAGGCTTTAGTTCCCCCCCAACGCTTCTCTGTTCCAGGCCAAACAATCCCAACTCTCAGCAGAGCTGCTCCATCCCTCAGATCATCCTGGGGCCGCCTCTGGACTCACTCCCATCATCCTTCCTGTGCTGCCATTCCCAGATGATAAGCCTTGGCACAAACAGGAGAAACCAGGCACTGCCAGGGCTGGGGGAGCAGGATCTGTGGAGCCCCTCAATCCATGCCCAGCCCTGCTGCTCCTGGGCCTTGTGGTAACTCGAGACAAAAGCACCAAATCCTGCCCTGGTCACCAAAACCACACAGAAATGTCCCTGATGGCAACACTGAACCACAGAAAGGGGTAAAGAGAAATATGGGGACAGAGTTTTTAGTAGGGCCTGTTGCTACAGGACAAGGGGTGATGGTTTTAAATTAAAAAAGGGGAGATTCAAAAGAGGTTTTTACACTGAGGGAGGTGAGACACTGGCACAGGTTGCCCAGAGAAGTGGGGGATGCCCCATCCCTGGAAACATTCAAGGCTGGAGGGGGTTCTGAGCAACCTGGTCCAGTGGAAGATGTCCCTGCTCACTGCAGGGGGGTTGAAAAAATGAGCTTTAAAGGTCCCTCCCAACACAAACCAGTCTGGTATTCCACGATTCTCTAAACTGGGAGTTCAAGGAAGCTACACTTAAGCTCTAAAAAAAAAAAACAATCCAGAGAAATATTCTGAGAAACTGAGAAACAGGTCACTGAAGGAATAAAATCCAATTTAGAAAAATGTAATACTCAAACATAGAAGCACTAGAAGTCTGACAGATTCTGGTATAAATCAAGCACTGAAGAAAGAGAAAACCACAGGGTAAAAATTCAACTTTTTTACACCAGTGCTCACTTGTGCCAGGGCTCAGCAATCCCCCTCCTGGACTCTGTCCATCAGGAATGAGCTGAGCATCCAGCCCACACTGTGGGGTCACCAGAAGAAGCTGCAGCCCTGCCTTGGCAAAAGTAACAGCAAAAAACCAAAACCCTACAGGCCCCAAGAGTATCCATTCAAAAGTCTGAAAGGCATGAAGCTATTAAAGTCACTGCTCTCCACCTCATACCATGAACTGCCAATGAATGTGACTCCACTGTCTTAGAATATCTCCAAGGAACTGCAGAACTTTATTTTTGTAGCAGAAAAAATAGTATAAATAGCAATTAAAAAAATAAAACTAAAAATCAGTGTTCACACAGATAAAAGAGGAAGCCCAATGTGGTTTCTGCACACAGTCCTGGGTCACCAAGATCTGTTGGCAAGAGTCAATGTGCAGGTGACCAGGGTGAGGCTGATCTCTGCTCTGGGGGCACCAGGGACAGGAGGCAGGGAATGGCCTGGAGTTGGGGCAGGGCAGGGGCAGGTTGGGGCTCAGGACAAGGTTGTTCTTCTTCCCCCAGAGGGTGGTTGGGCAGTGCCCAGGCTCCCCAGGGCAGTGGGCACAGCCCCAAGGCTGCCAGAGCTGCAGGAGGGTTGGGATGATCCTCTGGGCACAGGGGGGGACTCTTGGGGATGGGCCTGTGCAGGGCCAGGGGTTGGACTGGATGGTCCTGGTGGGTCCCTCCCAGCTCAGGGTATTCTGGGACTCTGGGAGGGGTGTGAAGCACTTGGATTTCCCAAAGTTCACTCCACACATGCTCTAAGGTAAGTGCACTCACAACACTTTCATATGCACAGGATGCAGTGAGAACTCACCTCATTGATTACCCACTGATTAGAAGACGGAAAATAAAGGGCAGAAATAGCTTCTTCTCACAGTGGGGTCCCACAGACATCTGCTCTGGGAGCCCAGGAAGGTGTGGAGAAAGCAACACACCGGAGGAAAAGCAGCACCATCCACCCAATGACGGCACCTAAATGAGCCATTAGCATTCACCAAAGCAAACAGGAGACACCAGGGCACCTCTCCAGCAGCCAGAGCCGTGGTGGCACCAGCAGCTCATTACCAGGGAGGAACAGAAGATGTGCCCGTGCATAAAGCTGCACCCACAGCCCTGCTGAGCCCACCCTGAAATCAAATGGAAAGGAAAAAAGGGCAAGAGAAACTCCCACGGCAGGGACAGGGACAGCCCCGAGGAGCAGAACCCCAAGGACAGCAGGGAGAGGGGACATGCACACAGCTGGCCTTGGCTTCTCAAAGATACACCCTAAAAATAAACCCCAGGAGCAAAGGAAAGCAAATATTTTTTTTCCCCCTCTCCTATTTGCCTAAATAAATTGCAGACGCTGCAATTATCCCAGTGATGGCCTGGGCGGTGGGTAACACCAGGATATGGAAAATCCACATCCTGAGGGGCTGCAGAACGTCCTGGGGACGAG
Organism: Pitta sordida; assembly: GCA_013390025.1. Taxonomy (NCBI): domain Eukaryota; kingdom Metazoa; phylum Chordata; class Aves; order Passeriformes; family Pittidae; genus Pitta; species Pitta sordida. The sequence goes on from WEKX01003019.1 coordinate 141,336, forward strand.
ATATGAGGAGCTTCCCAAGGGTGGGCACAGCCCTGAGGGAGAAACAAACAGCTGGAGTGGGAAATCCTAAAAAATCTGGTCAATCATGTCCCCTGGAGCCACACAGGACACGGGGATGAGACAGTTCGTGCCCTGCAGAGCCCACGGCAAGGCTGCAGCCCCCCAAGGACACCCCAAAAACAGGCTCCACAATTGTTGTCCTTCTCAGTTCTGGAGATGGTTACCACTCAACACATGGTGGTGGAGAACTGGGAATCCAAAGTGCTGCTGGCCCCCAAAAAGGGAGAGGGCACAGAGACACCCAGGGAGGGCAGGAGACACCAAGGAGCTCAACCTGGGAGAGCAGAATTTGTGCAAAAGGACAAAGAAAATTCCCTCTGCCTTGAAATCCAGAGAGAGGAAAACACAGCAAATACTGCAGGACAGGCTTCCAAGAGGGGAAAAATGGTTCTGATCCAACATCTCACCTTCCCCAAGCAGAATTATGAATAGTTTTTGCACAGAAATTAGGAACAGAGCCAGTGTGTTCATCACATCCTCAGCTCCACTGGGGAGGTTGGGTCGTCGTTGACACCCCCAAACAATCTCCAGGAGAAAAAGAACAATCCCAAATTCTTCGAGGTTACAGCCTGAAGCTTGGAAAACTGTAACAAAATTAATTGGGCAAAAAGTCCAAAAGTTATGATGTCCCAAGGAAAGAAAAAAAAAAAGTTTCTGCAGTTTGCTTCTGAAAAATTTCCTCCTGCTTTCTGGGGTTTGTGGGATCATTAAAATAGCTGAGCTGGGAACGTCATTTACTTGGTTGGTTTTGCTAATAAAGAGCAACTTCTGGGCTGGAACAGTGGGGATGTTTATGGGGGGAAAAAAAGGCTTTTTGTGAATAAACTGGAGTCAACTATTGATATGTAAAATAGACCAAGTGATTATTTATGTAACAAACTAGTGCATATAACGTGATGAAACTTTAAATATTCAAAAAAACCCCAACGACCAAATAACACTTGGGTGGAAAAGAAATTAAAAATATAGTATTGCTGGGGCCAGAATATTGTTAATTCCAAGGTTGTATTAATGGATTTGTTCTTGCACGGGGGCCCTCCTGCCCCAGAGACACCTCAGGTAAAGGACCTTGTGTTTTGGAAACAACATTGGCCAAACACTTCAAAATTACATAAATCCAGAGGAGACAGATAATTATTTTTTTGGCTATTTTTGGATGGGAGGAAGGAAGAGGCTTGAAAAATGTAAATATTCTAATGCAATTTTTCCTGCAGAATGATATTTTCCTCATTATGTTCTCCTAATAAAACGAACTCCTCCTGTCCTGCAGAGGCAAAGGGACAGGCTGGAATTAGGGACCATTTCACTGACTTCAGTCCAAGTTGTTTGTGGGGAATTTTAACCAACCACAAGCCTAAATCCCCATGGGATTCGTCCCTAAGTGAATTCCTAAACAGAACAAAAATTAAAGATTGAAGATTAAAAATAAAAATTTAAAAAAAAACCCAAACCACATAATCCTATGAGGAAAAGTCAAGATAGAAATGGAAAATTCCTTCCTGGCTCCATGGATGCTAATTACATACCTTGTGCTAGGAGCTGAATATCATCAATTTCTACATATATATTTAATTAGGTTAATTTGCAAAACGTAGACATATGTCTGGTTAAAGTAGACAGGAACATTTCATTTTATACATTTGAAACCTCACGTAATGAACTCCAATCACAAACAGTGTTTATGCTGGAGGAGGCCAAGGAGCTCCAAACAAGGAGCACAAACATTTACCAGTGAGACAAACAAACAGCCCCAGCCTGGGGTTTATCTCCTCCACCTTATCAGGGACCAAAAGCAAAGGCAGCATTCTCAGCAAATCTCCTTTTTGGCAACTGAGATTACAGAGAGAAAAAAAAATTAAAAATTGGAATATACACAGGATTTCAGGAAAAGGAACTCTGATTTTTCTCAGTTTGGGGATGTTTTGCTCATTTATGGATGACACGACTATTCCCACTCAGGGTCACAGAATATCCTGAGCTGGAAGGGACCGACCAGGATCAACACCCTGGCCCTGCACAGACACCCCAACAATCCCACCCTGGCCCTGCAGCTCTGGCAGCCTTGGGGCCGTGCCCAAACCCTGGGGAGCCTGGGCAGTGCCCAACCACCCTCTGGGGGAAGAACCTTTCCCAATATCCAACAGATGGACTCCTGCCTCCATCCCTCCAACATCTGCCAGCACTTCCAGAGCAGGCACTGCCTGCTGCTCTTGGACAGCCTGGGGCCTGTGAAGTCACCCTGTGCCCTGTGAAGTCACCCTGTGCCCTGTGAAGTCACCCTGGGTGTATTTTGCCTCCCCTCTCTTTGCACACATTTGCATTTTTTCCTCCTTCCTCTCTCCAGGCCGTGGCACAGCAGGTCCCCTCCAAGGTTGTCCCAACAAACCTGATTAAGGAGAAATGTTCATTCTAACGCTGTTATCACCAGCCAGCCAAATTTAAAGGCCTCAAAAGACAGATAAGAAGGTAGAAATATCCCTCCCTTGGAGTTAAGATGCGCTTTTTGCCTCAGTGGCATTAACCATAACCAGACAACCAAAGCCACGTGCCCTGAGGCCGAGTCAAAACATGCCCTGGCACAGCCTTCCTGGGGGCCAGTTATTAATTCCTCCACTGGGGAAGAACATCTTCCAGTCCCCACCAGTCCCACCAGCTGGTCCCCACCAGTCCCACCAGCTGCCAGGCCCAGCCCATTCCCCAGTTGTTGTCCCAGGGACGCACAAGAGCACCCTGAGATCCCAACGTGGGCTCCTGCCAACAGCCTCACCTGACTGCAAAGAGAAATCCTGCAGATTCCCAACGGGATTTTCAGATCCCAGCCTGATCCAAATCCAGCTGTGCCTCCCGAAAGAGGTTTGCAAAACGCACGGAGAAATTCAAAAAGGCATTTTATTTCCAGCCAATAATTACCCTGCGCTCTCCCAGCCCTCCCTTCCCACCCTCCAAATTACAAATACGGATCACAAAATGCCTGGGAAAGCTCAGGATTTGCAGCCCACAGACTAAAGCGCCTCAGACTTCAAGTGACAGATTTACATCCAGAAAGATCTTGGGTTTCAAGGCAGAGACCCACCGGGGCCTTCACCGGGATGCTCCCAGCTCAGCCCCTGCAGCCACAGCCTAAGGAAGCCACAAATCTGCTCAAACTGGGTTTCATTCAGTCCCCCCTCGTGTAGCCAAGTAAAGAGTAGTAAAAAATAAACCCTCACCAAAACACACCCAACACAATTTCCACGGCGCACCCCAAAGGCCCCACAGCACCCCAGGCCCTGCCCACGCTCTGCTCCCCATGGCACAGAGCTCCAGCTTTCCCTCCAGGTTGTCCTCTTGGCTCTCCCACACCAGCAGAGCTGCTGGCTTCGGTCACAGTTTTGAAAACTGAGGTTTAATACTTCTAAAAATAGGTCTAAAGCAATTAAATACTGGTGCTAAAATTGCTCTCAACGTACTGGAAGCAGAACTGAAATGACGGGCCTCCAGCCCAAGCACACCCAACTTCTCCTGAAACCCGAATTGTGCTGCTATTTTCAGGCAGGAAAGGATACCTACACCCACACAGAGTAAAACATTAACTTTCATAAAGTTCCTGCTGCCTGTGTGTACGTAGTAAAATGAAATCAAAACAAGTACTAAAACCTGAAGAGCCTGGAGACACGGTGGTGCCATGAGGGCACCACCACATTTGGCCTGTCACAGCCTGGCTCTGCTGGAAAGGGCTGACAAACATGGCCAGTCTCACTTCTACCAGTTGGATTTTGGGTGGTAACAGCCCTGATCTCTAAGCCAGCGCAGAGGACACCAACGGCTCGTGGAGTTCCTGACCCAACAGCCCTCACAGCATCCCAGACCCAGCAGAGATCCACACCCTCCATGCCCCAGCCTCAGACACATCCATATGCACAAACACGTAGGACATGTATTGATCCCGCAGAAATATGGCAACTCCTCGAGGGTTTGGGCAGCTCCAGCCTCTGCTCCACACGCCAACCTTCACATTTCCCTGTGTCAGCCCCTTATCAGCACAGAAACAAACTCCGGTCTCTGCTTTTCCCCTTCCAGCCTTATTTTCCACATCCCACCAGCCAAATACAGCCGCGGAACAGGCCGGAGTGCTGTAAATTACAAGCAAGGAAGGCCTTGCCTGTATAATTAAATCTTTCAGGTACAGTACAGCAGGGAAACCTTTCTCAGCACACACCAGAGTGCCTTGGTAATACAGGTGAGGGGAATAAAGGGAGAGGAGAGACTCCCAAGGAAAGCTGTTCCAGCAGGGGAAGTGCTGTGGTGACACTGGTGCCAGCCCTCCAAAGCACATCCAGGGACAGCCAAGGGGGCACACACACACCCCCGTGCCAGCCCTGCCAGGCTGACCCAGAGCTCAGCAATGTCACCCCAAAAGGGCTGTGTGGCCTCCAGCTTCTCCTGAGGCAGCACAACCCCATCAACCACAAATCTCATCACCCACAAGAGCCTGAAACTCTGTCCTGACCCTCTCCAAGAGTCACCCAGGCCCACCCAACCCACGGGGGCACAGCTCAGCTGGTTTAACCTCCCGGGGGAGGCACAACGTGCCCTCACCACTGCCTTTGCTCCCTGCCTGGGGCAGCATCCCAGCTGGAGCAAGAGCTTCCATGTGCTGGCATGACCCCTCACAGCCCAGCCACTGAACCTGAGCTAACTGCCATTCAACTGCCAAAAACCTACAAACACACATCACAAGATCTTTTCCATCTGGGCACGCAGAGGTTTGAGTAGGGGCCCAGATTCTAATCTGCCTGTGCCACTTCCACCCAGCTCGGACCCTCCACGCTCTGCCTTTCCCCAGACAGCTCAGGATAAGAAGCTCCTTTGCAGCTGTGCCCTCAATGAGCACAGGGGAGAATTTTCTCTATTAAACTTCTTTTTTCCTGCCATTTCTTATACCAGAAACTCAAACTTAAGTCAAGCTCAGGTAACTCAGCAAAGCCCCCATGCAGCTTGTCCAGCACCTTCATGTGCATTTACACTCTCAGAAGTGCTGGTGTACAAAACCCACATTACAGGACCCGTGTCCATCATTTTGGGATCCAACCAGCACATTTCAGAGTCAGCAAAGCAATTCCTGTGTGGGAAGAAGAGCACAGAGTGCTGACCCCAGCCCCAAGGACCCTCCCTCACCATCACACCCCCACAGCCCCATCAACAGCAATGAGAGCACCCAACTGACAGCAGGGAGTCCAGGGATGGGGAGAGCCAATGGAATGAGGGATTCAAGGGCTGAACATTGAGTGACAACCAAAGAACTGCCTTTACAACCACCCAAGGAGTGGGTACATGGCAGCTCTGATGTCTCCAGCACACACACGTCTTGGGAAGAGACTTCATCCCAGAAAAAGCGTCTCCTCCAGCCTTTCCCTGATCCCAGAGAAGGGACCCAAGTGTGACCCAGCGCCTCCCACATCCCACCACTCACCTGCACATGCAGCAGCCACAGGCAAATCTCAGTGTCCCCAACACCAGGCAGGGCCAGCGAGCACCAAACCCTGTCCCACCCCGAGCCAGCCACAGCTGCTGAATCCAACCACGGCTTTGGGGAAGAACCAGCTGCTGCTGAAGCCACCCAGCGATTCAATCCGCTGCTTATTACGTATGATTATTAAATTTTGCATCCTCTTGATTGTGCTGCCAAGTGAAAAGCTCTCTCTACATACATTTTGTAGAGTGTATGTTATATATTATGTATCACATAATATATACATGTGATTATATATTATGTAGCACTTCTTTCCACTCCCTTCTGGCTACATTCCTGCTGCCACCAGAGCCAACCAAGGTCACACAGTGACTCCCTTCACCACGTGCCACCACCTTCCCGAGCCCCTCTTCCCGTTCCTGGTGCCATGGTTTTAAAAATGCAGCTCTCACCCGCCAAGGCAGAGCTGCTGTGACAAGTTGCACCAGAGCCACTGCTGAAAGACACACTGCAAATGGTTATTTTTCATCCCCTCTCTACGGCAAACAGCAGCATTCATTTCTATTCCCTTGCTCCAGACAAATCAATGATTGTTAATGCAAAGTCAACACGTCCAGATGTAGTTTGCATACTAGTTAACCACTAAATTGGCATCACATAGTACACAAAATAATCAAGAGACATTCAAGGAACCAAACAAAAGCAAAAAGGAGGCAGATGACTAGCAATTAATCCATAAAAGGCCTTTAAAAATTAGGAACTCCTTCCCCAGAAAAAACGGTGTGGTCAACCTGAAACTGTGAAATCCCAAAAACACCCAATTCTCGATGCTCAGAAATTTAGAGATGACAAGAAATAAACACCTGCTGGTGGCATTTCCTCGTGTTCCTCACCAAAAAGCACCCAGAGCCTCCAGTCCCTGCCCAGGGGACTTCCCTTTGCTCTCCCCTTCGGTCCCTTCTTGGCACATCATGGACAAGCAGGGCTTAATCCTGCAAATATCTGACAAAAAAGTGGTTTTCAGACTGGTTCCTCTTGACTGCAGGACCAAACCTGTCTGTTCTGCAGCCCCCAACAGGATTAGCCCACAAATAATTAATGATTTGTACGAAAAGTATGAGGTGGAGCAACCAGAGGTGGTGGAGCAGCAGCAGGTTCTGGTGGGATCCAGCCAAGCCCTGGGCAAGTGCCACACTGTGCCCAGCACAGCCTGGGGTGGGCAGTGCCACATCATCCAACATCCAACATCCCCCAAATCCCAGTGATGCTCCAGATGGTCAAACTGAGGCCACCAGAGGCAAAACTGGCAATGGAATCTCTGGAGTTGGGAGGGACCCACCAGGACCATCCAGTGCAAACCCTGCACAGACACCCCAACAATCCCCCCCTGGCCAACCCCTCCTGGAGCTCTGGCAGCCTTGGGGCTGTGCCCAAACCCTGGGCAGTGCCCAACCACCCTCTGGGGGAAGAACTTTATCCTGAGACCCAACCTGCCCCTGCCCTGACACAAATCCTGACTCTGCATCAGCAGATTTCATCACTGACCAAAAAAAATAAATTAAAAAAATTAAATTAAATTAATCTGATTTTCAGAACACTAATTTCACTCCTGCATAATTGCAAACTTGACTGTGCACCACATGACTGCACCCGTGCACTGAACTATTCCTGGTGTTGCATTATGGCAGTGAAATATATTTAAATTATTCTGGAGTCACGGAGTAGCCTCCTCAGGTTTTATATGGCATTGGGATAAATATTATCTATCACTTTAATAATATTATGTCTGTTTTCATCCAGGGATGAAAACATGTCTATTTTCATCTTCACTGAGAACGAGGTCCTGGAAATTTTTCTTTTTTTTTTTTTTTAAAAATACATTTCAGTTATGTCACAAGAAATCTGTTGGTATCACTCAGCTCTGCTCCCTCCCTCCCTTCTCCCCCTTCCAGGCTGCCAGGAGCAATTTTGAAAATGATAAAATATTGATCAGCTTTCCAGAAGAAAAAAAAAAAAAAGAAAGAAAAAAAAAGAAAGATAAA
>WEKX01003019.1:154103-281200 GCA_013390025.1 Pitta sordida
TCCCCCCGCCTCTCCTGCGCGGCCCCGAGGGCGCCGAGATGGCCCCCGAGGGGTCCGGAGTGGGGAGCACCTCGGAGAGCACACGGCGGAGTGCCCAGGGATGGAGCGGCACCCCACGGCGTGGGAGGGGACAGATGGAGGGAGGGAGGGATGGAGGGATGGATGGATGGATGGATGGATGGATGGATGGATGGATGGATGGATGGATGGATGGATGGATGGATGGATACGCAGAAGGGAACCGAGGGAACAGCTGGAATTATGTCAGGGAAGGGTCAGGTTGGATCTCAGGAAAAGGTTGTTCTCCCAGAGGGTGGTTGGGCACTGCCCAGGCTCCCCAGGGTTTGGGCACAGCCCCAAGGCTGCCAGAGCTCCAGGAGGGTTTGGACAACACTCAGGGCCAGGGTGGGATTGTTGGGGTGTCTGTGCAGGGCCAGGAGCTGCACTGGATGCTCCTGGTGGGTCTCTCCCAACTCAGGACATTCCATGGGTCCAGGGCTCTATGAAGGGCCAGGGCAGCACCGCCCCTGGCCACGCTCCCTCGACTCTTCCTTCAGAGCACACCCACAGCTCAAATCACCCCCTGCCTTTCCATCCCAAAGCTCCCAGCTCTTGGTCCCCCCGTGTTTTAGGGCTGTTTCACCACGACGCAAAACATGGAAAAAGCCTTTCTCCATCCTCACACAAAACTCATCCCAACACCCTGTCCCTCCGCAAGGAGTTTTTCCCACGTGCTCACCATCAATGCTGCACAGCAAACTTTGCTGCTTTTCTCCAAAAAGCAAATAAAAAAAGCATTGCTTTTTTTCTCCAGGAAAACACGGAGCATTAACTATGAACATAATTACAGCTCGTGCATACCTGCTGTTTTTCTCCCTTGTGAAGGAGTGCCAAAAACAGTTATTAATAGTATTAATAAAATAATCTGAACCCATGAATTTCCCTGCCCCAGCCCATGAAACCCTCTTTCCCAAGAGCTCTGCAAAAGTAAGAGATTTGTGGAGAGCCAGACGCTGGCTTTGCTCTTGTTGCCCAGCCTAAAGATAACTTCAAAGATATTGCAAAACAGAGATTTATTTTTCTTAATATCTTTTATGCAGATTTCATTCCCAAACGCTGTTCGGTCAGATAATGTAATTACAGAGCTAAATAAAAACAAAGGGGCAGGGGAATTGGTGGAGACGTTGGGCAAGGGAAGATGTTTTCCGAATGAGCTTAGGAGGGTTGTGGGAAGTGAAGAGGCAAAAACCACTTGCGAGGCTCTTTCAGCCCCAGTGTTGGCATGAAGAGGAGCCAGAAGGGATCCCTGGACCAGATTAAAGGAAAATCAGGTGTTTAACAAATAAAAATGTCTGAGGAAGGTTGGGGGGATAATGCCATTGTGATGTGGAGTGCACACGATGAGGAGGAGCGTGGAGATACCCTCAGGAGCCTTGGGAAAGCTGCTCACTGCCCTCCTTCCTCGAGCCAAAGTCTGGAGAGAGACAATCCCCACCCCACATTTTGAGCTGTCCCTGTATGTTTTGAAGCACATTCAGCAATGAAGAACTTGGAGACTTCAGCTCCTGGAGACTTGGCCAACCATTTGTCACCTCCACTGCTAAAAACATGACTTACTTTGAGCCAAAGCCCGTTTTCCTTCCGTTTGGTCCCTTTGCAACGTAGAAGAGCCTCCTGCCCCCGTGTGTCCCTGAGCTGTGCAGGCAAATCACACCTTCACCTTCTTTTGAGGACTTTCCTCTGGAAGGGCAGTGTTTGAGCAATCCAAGATTCCTCAGCCCAAACCTTCTCCCGTTTCTTCTGACCATGGACAGAGAATGGATGGAAGAAACGAGCAGCAATCGGGAAACTTCCAGAGACACCAATCAGATCTTCTCTTTCCGAGCTTATTTTTGAAGCAACCTTTCGTCTGCCTTGGCTGTGCAGCTCATGGGGCCCCTGGGATGGGTGGGGAGTTGGGGCCAGATCTTGAAGTTCAAAACCTTCCTCCTAAGGGATTTGGCTGCTGGTTGGTCTTGGCTTTGTGAAAGCAGCTCTCCACAACCCACCAGTGTTTCTGCTGTTGGTTCCGTGCAGTTTGCACAGAGCCGGTACAGGTGATGACCCCTCCTGCCTGAGGAACTGCCACTTGTCCTCCAGTGGGGTGAGGTCTAACGCAGAAATTCTACAGGTCAAGGCATTTTGAGTGAAGAATTTTCTATGGTTTAGGTCTAGGGAATTCCCTGGATGTTTTAGTCCTGGCAGAGTACGATATCCACTGGGTTCATGGGGTCTGAAGTTCCTCAGGATGATGTGGCCTTTTTGGGGCAGACATTTCAGCCATGCCAGCCTTGCCACTGCAGGAGCATCCAATGAGCTCTTCTGTCCTCACTGGTACCAAGTTTTGGCTTTATCTCTCAAAACTTCCCCATGATTAGTGACCAGAGCCTGAAAACCCACATCGTTAACTGTGAACTGCCTTCAGCCCTTCCTGGGGTGACAAGTACGGACAGGACCCTTCCAGCTGGGAACCCTCCACTACATTTCAAAACTGACTTCCCAATAAAAGTCAGTCTTTTTTCTCTTGTTATTCCAGTTCCCATTGTCTGTGGGCAGAGGGAACAGTGGTGCTCACGCCTCTGTGGGATTCTCCACCTGGAAGCAGAGAATTCCACAGGTAACCCAGTGACTTCTCTCTGCTTTTCTACCTGTAAAATGGGGCAGCAGAATCCCAAAATCCTTCCCCATTCCCAGAGAAGCCCTATAGTCCTCACAGACTGGGAATACCATCGTGGGAGGGACCAGGAGTAGGTTCCTGGTAGGAAACCCACCTCCCATGTGCAGGTAGCAGTGTCCTTGCTGCAATAACCAGTTTGATGATGTGATTAAAGACTGGGAGAAGGCACATACATCTGAGGGCTCGTTTGGCAAGCTTGGGGATCTTTTGGCCTGCTGGATTCCCTTGGGTTGTTTTTAAGGCAGGGAGCACTAAGAGCTCCTGTTCTGTACCAGTGTCACAGCCTGCACAGCACCCAGCAGGATCCAGCAGGAGGTGTTGGAGCACCCTGGGAGTTTGAGCTGGGGTGGTTGGGATGTTGGTCACAGGAGGAGGCTGTGCGACAAACGAGGCAGGGGAGATGTCACAGCTCCAGAAAGGCGGTTAGAGTACCTAACTGTGTAACTCCATTCCACAGAAGTTGGGAAGTTTAGACTGGAAATTAGGAAAATGTTCTTCCCCCAGAGGGTGGTTGGGCACTGATCATTTCTCCCCAGGGCAGTGGGCACAGCCCCAAGGGTGCCAGAGCTCAAGGGGTGTTTGGACAATGCTCTGAGGGACAGGGTGGGATTGTTGGGGTGTCTGTGCAGACACAGGAGCGGGACAAGTTTGACTTATGGATGCCCCAGCCCTGGCAGTGTTCAAAGTCAGGTTGGATAAGGCCTTGAGCAACCTGGTTTAGTAGGAGATGTCCCTGCCCATGGCAGGAAGGGTTGGGACGAGATGATCTTTAAGGTCTATTCCAATCCCTTAACATTCTGTCTTTGTGGGTCCCTTCCAGTTGAGGACATTCCTTCATTCTCCGAAAGTGCAGCTGAGGATGAAGGTGTGACACCCTGGAAGCAAAGCCCAGCAAGNCGCAGGTCCCTGAGCCCCAGCACAGGCTGGTGGGCAATGGAACAACAAAGAACCAACTGTGTGGGACAGGAGCCCCCAAAAGGGCCAAATTCAGGTACAAAGTGTTTCCCTGCAGGGTGATGAACAAGTTGTTCAGAGTATCACAGTATCACAGTATAGATAATGCTGGAAAAGACCTCAAAGATCATCTAGTCCAGCCTATAGCCCAACTAACCTATCCTCTACACCTAGATCATGTCACTCAGCACCTCATCCAGCCTCCCCTTGAACACCTCCAGGGNTTTGAGTGAAGAATTTTCTATGGTTTAGGTCTAGGGAATTCCCTGGATGTTTTAGTCCTGGCAGAGTACGATATCCACTGGGTTCATGGGGTCTGAAGTTCCTCAGGATGATGTGGCCTTTTTGGGGCAGACATTTCAGCCATGCCAGCCTTGCCACTGCAGGAGCATCCAATGGGCTCTTCTGTCCTCACTGGTACCATGTTTTGGCTTTATCTCTCAAAACTTCCCCATGATTAGTGACCAGAGCCTGAAAACCCACATCGTTAACTGTGAACTGCCTTCAGCCCTTCCTGGGGTGACAAGTACTGACAGGACCCTTCCAGCTGGGAACCCTCCACTACATTTCAAAACTGACTTCCCAATAAAAGTCAGTCTTTTTTCTCTTGTTATTCCAGTTCCCATTGTCTGTGGGCAGAGGGAACAGTGGTGCTCACGCCTCTGTGGGATTCTCCACCTGGAAGCAGAGAATTCCACAGGTAACCCAGTGACTTCTCTCTGCTTTTCTACCTGTAAAATGGGGCAGCAGAATCCCAAAATCCTTCCCCATTCCCAGAGAAGCCCTATAGTCCTCACAGACTGGGAATACCATCGTGGGAGGGACCAGGAGTAGGTTCCTGGTAGGAAACCCACCTCCCATGTGCAGGTAGCAGTGTCCTTGCTGCAATAACCAGTTTGATGATGTGATTAAAGACTGGGAGAAGGCACATACATCTGAGGGCTCGTTTGGCAAGCTTGGGGATCTTTTGGCCTGCTGGATTCCCTTGGGTTGTTTTTAAGGCAGGGAGCACTAAGAGCTTCTGTTCTGTACCAGTGTCACAGCCTGCACAGCACCCAGCAGGATCCAGCAGGAGGTGTTGGAGCACCCTGGGAGTTTGAGCTGCGGTGGTTGGGATGTTGGTCACAGGAGGAGGCTGTGCGACAAACGAGGCAGGGGAGATGTCACAGCTCCAGAAAGGCGGTTAGAGTACCTAACTGTGTAACTCCATTCCACAGAAGTTGGGAAGTTTAGACTGGAAATTAGGAAAATGTTCTTCCCCCAGAGGGTGGTTGGGCACTGATCATTTCTCCCCAGGGCAGTGGGCACAGCCCCAAGGGTGCCAGAGCTCAAGGGGTGTTTGGACAATGCTCTGAGGGACAGGGTGGGATTGTTGGGGTGTCTGTGCAGACACAGGAGCGGGACAAGTTTGACTTATGGATGCCCCAGCCCTGGCAGTGTTCAAAGTCAGGTTGGATAAGGCCTTGAGCAACCTGGTTTAGTAGGAGATGTCCCTGCCCATGGCAGGAAGGGTTGGGACGAGATGATCTTTAAGGTCTATTCCAATCCCTTAACATTCTGTCTTTGTGGGTCCCTTCCAGTTGAGGACATTCCTTCATTCTCCGAAAGTGCAGCTGAGGATGAAGGTGTGACACCCTGGAAGCAAAGCCCAGCAAGGTGCTGAGGATTCCATGGAAGGCTTTTCCAGTGTGTTTCCAGTGAGGATCCTCTTTCTGGAGTAAGTGCTCAATAGTCTGGAGGAGGGAATTATTGATAGCAGCCTGCCTAAATAAATCTAGAGCTCAGGAACGCCTTAATCCTATCACCACCCTCCCTGCTCTGGCCAAAGGATATCCCTGTGGGATGTGGGGATCCCTCTGTTTCAGTGCCCACTCCATGTCCAGCCCTCTGAAGCTGAGCCCTGTGCCAGGCCTAAATGCTGAACACTTCTCATCAGTGCCAGAAATAAGGCAGAGTCGGCAAACCAGAGTCAGGAAATGGCCAAAGGACTATTTATAATCACCACTATCTGCAAAGATACTTGTGAGACCGGCAGAAAAAAAATAAATCCCCACTTCACTCTTCCTGACCCCGGCGCCGTCTGTTTGCTTCTCTCCGAGGCATTAAAGCTCATCACAAATGTTTGCCAGCAGTTACACAAAAGGAAGTGTTGGATTGTATTTGTCCTGTCAGCACTGAGCTGCTCCTTCCTTTTGCAGCTCTGGTCCCTTTTGTCCCCTGCTTTGCTGGGACCGTGTGTGCCCTGAGCGCTGGCTGGCAGTGCCTGCAGGTCCCTGAGCCCCAGCACAGGCACAAAGAACCAACTGTGTGGGACAGGAGCCCCCAAAAGGGCCAAATTCAGGTACAAAGTGTTTCCCTGCAGGGTGATGAACAAGTTGTTCAGAGTATCACAGTATCACAGTATAGATAATGCTGGAAAAGACCTCAAAGATCATCTAGTCCAGCCTATAGCCCAACTAACCTATCCTCTACACCTAGATCATGTCACTCAGCACCTCATCCAGCCTCCCCTTGAACACCTCCAGGGCTGGCAACTCAACCACCTCTGTGGGCATCCCATTCCACACCCGGATCACTCTGTCAGTGAAAAACCATTTCCTAATATCAAGTCTAAACTTCCCCTGCTGAAGCTGAAGACTGTGACCTCTCGTCCTGTCTCCAGGGGCCGTTTGCATCAAAGCCTGGTCAGAAATCGCAGTGGTGGAGTGTCTCAGACTGGCCCTGTTTGGGTGATGCCAATAAAGCCCCATCCTGGGGAAATCCTGGGGAAAGCCATCGCCTCTGACTGTGGAACCAATGGATTTGGGATGAACACTGTGCTGTTCTCCTCCTGCTCTGGGAGCTTTGTGAAGAGGCTGGAGCTGAGCACGACTTGGGACATGGCTGAATTTCAGGAGCACACCGAGGGTGTTGGAGCATTTGCAAACACATGAGCGAGGATTTTACCTAAATAAAAAAAGAAACCTTTGGTTTTAAAAGCGTTGGAATTGTATAAACATGGGACTCTCCAGAGCGAGCTGCAAAGCAATAAAATCCCAAACCATGGGGCACTTCTTACGCACTTTAATGAGCTCACAGCACATTTCTGCTGACGGGGAGAGGTTTATTGCTACAGCAAAGGGCTTCCTTCTGCCTCCAACAAATGATGCAACTGCCACCTCCCAGTGTAAGAATCTACCCTGTCCTTACCTTAGAGCACCTTCCAGTGCCTCAGGGGACTCCAAGAGATCTGGAAAGATACTTGGGACAAAGGATGGAGGGACAGGACACAGGGAATGGNAGGGGAATGTCCTGAAAGGTGAGATGGGATATTGGTAAGAAACTCTTCCCTGTGAGGGTGGGGAGGCCCTGGCACAGGGTGCCCAGAGAAGCTGTGGCTGCCCCATCCCTGGGAGTGTCCAAGGCCAGGTTCGAGCAGCCTGGGATGGTGGAAGGTGTCCCTGCCCGTGGCAGAGGATGGAACTGGGTGAGCTTTCAGATCTCTTCCAACCCAAACCAGCCTCCAGGTGCCTGGCCTGGAGCAATGCTGAGGGTGGCACATGGACACCAGCTGCACGTGCAGCAGGGCTGTGAGCTCGGGGTACAGCTCAGGAGGCACATTATGCCAGGGATTGTGTCTGCCAGGAAAATGGTGTCCAAGAAAATTCAGACGCTGAAGCAAAGAACCTTCATAAATGGGATTTAAATAATAGATTTAGCTGAAAATCCCCAGAAGACGGATTTTTTATCCACACATCAGGTGCTGTAAGCTTAGAGAAAGATAACAAAGCATTCCTCAGACAGAAAAGGTTGAGTTTCTGCTTTAATTGAAAAATCGTATGTGGGATTGATATTCCTGGAGAGATGTTGTGTTAAGAAGGAGTTTATACTGAGAGATGTATCATCACTATTTGGGGGTAAATTAGATTAAAGTGATTTGCAGTTATCCCCATGCTAAGCAGCACAAATGGAAGAAATGGGGAGTTAAAGTTGTCCTTAGAAGTGCAGGCACTTCACTGAGCAAATCCTGCCTCGGCTCTGCCACAACAGGGTGGGAGCATTAGAGAGGAATTGTAGCTTCCTGGGCCCATAATCACATTCATCTGTCTCTTCTTTACGGTGTCATGGCAGAGGAGAATTAAGAATATTTGCATGCCTTAAATTGAGTCTTTCTGCTTTAATTGTGTAATTATGGAAATCACTATTTAGGGATCCATAGTTACAGCTCTGGTGAATTCCACACGTCAGGCAGGCACACGATCCCTTCCCTGCCAAACCCCGGCATCTGATACATGTCCTGCCTGTGTATTTGCAAATTCATTCATTAACTTATCAGTTAAAACTAATTAAACACTGCTTCTTTAACAAATCTAATGTGTCGTGTCCGACTTGTCTTGGGTTTTTTTTTCCTGAAGATCCCATTAATGGAGTAACACAGACCCTGCAACCTCCCTGTGTAATTAATACTCACGGAAATCTTATAGAGAAATTCCACTTGCAGAATTTATTTGCCAGTGGTCTCTTACGAGATTACACTTCATAACTGGAAGTTTATTAAGCAGGGCTCGTTTGCAGGGGTTTCCTTCACTTCCCCAGAAGGATTTGCCTCTCTTCCAGCTCTCGTGGTGCCCACGTCACAAGTGCAAGCCCAGCCCGTGTTCCTGGGGCACTTGTGCTGCTCTGGCAGAGGGAAGCTGGAAAAGAAGGAGCAGGAAACCTGGGAAGGTTGTGGCTGTCCTGGATCATCACAAAGCAGCCAGACACAGGGTAGGTTGGCTAACGAGCAGAAACTCTCCTTTAAAGTCATTAGAAGCCCTTTTAGTGCACTGCATGTGAGCCACGGGTTGGGAGGATGAAGAAGTGAAAGACTTCCTGACTGTTTTTCACTGTCACAAAAGGAATACACTAAATAATCCATGACTGGACCGGTATGGTGAGTTCTATTTGCACTCATCTGGGATGTTCCAAGCCATCCACTCACAGCTTCCCCACAGGTGAGGAATGTGCCCACCCCAGACACGCCAGTAAAGCCCTTTGAGCCGCCTCACCACTGACAGCAGCACCTCTGAGACACCCTGTAAACCTCCCCGGGGTCATTCAGGACAAAGAGCCTGACCAAAATGGGATGTAGAGTCATTTGTAATCCTGCCACAGCTGCTGCCCCACCTCACGTTGGTCTGAGGGTGCTGGAACAGCCTCCCCAGGGCAGTGGGCACAGCCCCAAGGCTGCCAGAGCTGCAGGAGGGTTGGGATGATCCTCTGGGGACAGGGGGGGACTCTTGGGGATGGGCCTGTGCAGGGCCAGGGGTTGGATGGATAGTCCTTGGGGGTCTCAGGGTAAGACAGAGCAGCTCCTCAGCCACATGAGACCCTCGTGTTCCTCTCTGAGCAGGAGCCCCTCGTTCCCAGCCCCTCTCCCAGCCCTCGGTGCTCGTCCTCCTGCTGCTCATAAATTAACAAATTGCACACGCAGCGTTAAATAATAGCAAATGCATCCTAACAAACAAACAAATAAATATTTTCCCAGTGCTTTATTAATAGAATTTTGACAGCTTCATTAGGTTGGTGAAATTTCAAGATACTTAATGAAATAATGCTTCATCCCTTGGCTTGGGAGAGAAATTCTAATGAAATGCACAATTCCAATTCATCCCCCACAAACTGGGATGCTCTGCTCTGCTCAGAAGCCACTTTCACACTGCCAAGGTTTTCATTTCCCTGACATTATGATCTTAACAATTTTATTTTAACACTTGGAATGGTTGTGCCTAATAAGTTAAACAGCAGAATAAAAGATCCTTCCATAAGGGGAAAAAAGAAGTGTATGTTTAGGTGGAAAAGACTTCAGAAGAGATTATGGGTTGTTTTATATTCTAAATATGACACATTAATATCTACTCGTTTAATACTGTAATTTTTTTAAGTTCCTTTCACTGAAAGATGATCTTTATTTCTCGGAAAATTGCCTGGTGGAATCCCCACTTGTGCAAATGATAAGTGACTGCCACACACCACGAGCTAAATGCTCCAGAGCTCAGTGGAGCTGCCCTTAAATGAACAAAGTAAATGGGAAAAATTAAGTAGAATTAATATTATTAAAGATAATAATATAAATTATTAGTAGTATTCTATTAAGGTCAGATTAATCCCACTACAATTCAATTGGAATAATACACGCAAATTATGCAATCACAAATGTTTTAACATTTAAATTACCTTTCTGGCGTTCTGTGAAATCTGTATTTTACATTGCAGAGCGAGGCCAGCCTGGCCCGGTTTGGAGAGAGGGGCTGATCCCAGAATCCAGGGCTGGAATTCGCCTCCAGCCTCAGCCAGGCAGACCTGGGAGCCCCTTCCAGAGCTCCAGGAGAGCTGGGGAGGGACTGTGGGACAAGGGATAGAGGGACAGGACACAGGGAAGGTCTTCCCACTGCCAGAGGGCAGGGAGAGATGGGATATTGGGAAGGAATTCCTGGCTGTGAGGGTGGGGAGGCCCTGGCACAGGGTGCCCAGAGAAGCTGTGGCTGCCCCTGGATCCCTGGGAGTGTCCAAGGGCAGGTTGGAGCAGCCTGGGACAGTGGAAGGTGTCCCTGCCCATGGCAGGGGGTGGAACAGGATGACATTTCAGGTCTCTGCCAACCCAAACCAGTCTGGGATTCTCTGATTCTCTGGTCCTTTGGGGGCTGAGATTGGCACCCCTTGGCTCCAGGGCTGGGGTACCTGAGGACCAGGGGCTCTCCTGCCTCTGCAGCACTTGGAGGGATCTGGATGGGCTGGATCAATGGGACAAGACCAATTGTATGAAGTTCCACAGGGGAAGGTTGAGAGGCAGGTTCTGCACTTGGGTCACAACAGCCCCAGGACTGGGGAAGAAATGGAAACCTGCCCGTTGGAAAAGGACCTGGGGGTGTTGTTTGACAGGGGCTGGACATGAGCCCAGGTGTGCCCAGGTGTGTCCCAGGCCCAGGGACTGTCCCCTGTGCTGGGGCACCTCCAGTGCTGGGGGCAGTTCTGGGATCCTCATGACAGGAGAGACCCTGAGGAGCTGGAGCGTGTGCAGGGAAGGGAACAGAGCTGGGGAAGGGGCTGAGGGAGCTGGGGGGGCTCATCCTGGAGAAAAGGAGGCTCAGGAGGGACCTTCTGGCTCTCAACAACCCGCTGACAGGACAGGGGAGCTGTGGGCATCAGGCTTTTCTCCCAGAGAACAAGGGACAGGATAAGAGGAAATAACCTCAAGCTGTGCCAGGGGAGTTTTATATTGGATATTGGGGAAAATTTCTTGACCAAAAGGGTTGTCCAGCCCTGCACAGCTGCCCAGTGCAGTGGTGGAGTCACCGTCCCTGCAGGGATATAAAAGATGTTTCAATGTGGCACTTGGGGACATGGGTTAGTTGGTCCTTACAGGGCTGGCAGAATGGTTCGACTTGATCTTTCAGGCCATTTCCAACCTCAGTGATCCTGTGATTCTACAAAAAAGGCACAACTCCAAACGATCTGATGTCTTTGGGGAGACACCAAAACCTACAGGGTCCCAAAGCTGCTGGTTTGGAAACTCCCCTCCAAGCTGGGAGGGTCCATCCAGCAGAGGATGGACCGTCACTTCCAGCTCCACCTGCAGCAAGTGGGACTGAAACCTGCTCTGGAATGCTTTGGATTCGTTTGGGTCATCCAGGGAGCTGAACAGCTTGGTAAAAATCAGCAGCTATTAATTTTACTGAATGCCAGTGATTTCTGTTTTCTTTCCTCCTTTTCTTCCTCCTGGAGAGACTGGAGGTTCTCTGGGACCCAGAGCATCTCATTTGCTGTTTGTGCTAAGGCTGGCAAGGAAGCCTTGCTCCCAAGGGGATCTCCTGGTGCTGTGCAAATGCAAACATTCAATAAAACAGCAGTAAAACTGCAACTCAAAGGGAGTTTTGTGGCTGTCTGTGGGCTCAGGACTCACTTCCACTCCACTCATTCTGCAGGACAGTCACTGCAGTGGGAGGGTGATCCAGTTGGGAGCTTGCAGATACAACTGCAGATACAATTCCAGGCATTTTGCAAGTGCAGGGGCTGTTGTCTCATGCCAGAGCCCCATTCCCATCATCTTTAAGGGCTCTGTACCCCATCACTGTCCCACCCTCTGGCACATTGTGCCAGGTCACCCAGCCTGGGTGTTGCTTTGTCCTCTCCTGAGGTGCTGGAGCTCAGGACCCAGGCCAGTGTCCACGGCTGCAGCAGCTCAGGGGTGGAAATCCTGCCTCCAAGCTGGGGAGAGACACTTGGACACGGCCACAGGGGTGGTGGTGACACAGCTGGGGTGTCACTGGGAGCACAACCTTCCTTCTCATGGACAAACCCTCCATGTCATCCACATGAGCTGAGGTGGGGACCAGCTCTGCTCCTTCTCTCCTTCATGGCCTGCGAGGGTGAGAGACTGTGGGGGCTCCAGCTCTGCCCCTGATGCTACAAATAATCTCAGGTTTGGATTAGAAATCATCATGGTTTGTCTGCTTTGCACCAAAGCTTCTGCAACAGCAGCTGCCTCCAGACCAGACCCATACAGAGAGAGGCAAATTTCCATCAGTTTTGGAGACATTTTTAAACACGGCGAGCACAGGGGCAGAGGAGAGGCTCAGGAACAAGGGGAATCTGTGGCCTGGTGCTCCCCCATGCCCAGAGGGTGGGAAACTCTGTATTTCAGCCAGTCTAGGCAATGCACCATTTGACACAGTCCCTAAAGCCCTCAGAGGAAAAAGTCTCTTGTAGACTCTCTAAATTTCAGCTTCCTCTGTTGCCCCGAGGAGTTTATGAGCTGCTTGACCAAGGTAATGACACTCTGACATTTTTGGATCTTCTCTGTGACACTCTTATTAATTTTATGATCTAATTTTATCATTTTTATCATCTTTTTCAAGTAGTCAGTAGAGACCACAATTCGAATTCTTTTTCTTGTTGATAATAACAGCTTTTAGTACCTATAACTCATCAGCAAGGTTTTTCTTTAATGCATTTGGCTTCCCTTATCAATTTCCTACCACTCAGAAATGTTAAATTACCTTGATTACTGGTTTTTCCGTTCCCCCCCCCCATTCCTTATGTGCTGTTTCTTATTCCTAATTGCTGCTTTCATTTTCACTCGAAATCAAACACCATTCTTTTAAAATTACTGCACAAACAGAACTTTGGGCCAGGTTGTGAACTCAGAGCGAGAACTTTTTGTTTTCCTTTCGTTTACATCTGTGTTTGTTTTTCTTCCCAGCGAGTTTCACTCCTCTCTTTATTCAGCTCCACAGATCCAGAGAGAGGCACCAGGTATATATTACTGGGTGGACTGGCTTTTATTATCCCATAATTAATGTAATCAGGTCATGATCACTGGTCTCCAGGCAACCACCGATTTCTAGTTCAGTGATCAATTCATCTTTATCCATCATAAGAAGATCTAAAATAGAATTACCTCACGTTAGGTGCCATCTCTTTTGTGTCAGAAAATTACCATCTCTAATTTTTAGAGATGCCACGGATGTTTTATTGCTGCCTGCAGGAGGTCCCCAGCATTCACCTCCCACGGGAATGGCCTCTGGGAAAGGGGGGGTTTGCTTTGGACACCCAACAGCCAAGAGCTCCCAGCACAGGCTGTGGTGGCACATTCCAGCCTCTTCCCACAGTGCCAGTGAACACATGGCACCGTGCAGGGGTTGTTGTTTATCAACAGAGCAAGAATTGCCACTTCATCCCACCCCACCCCTGCCATGGGCAGGGACACCTTCCACTATCCCAGGCTGCTCCAACCTGGCCTTGGACACTTCCAGGGATGGGGCAGCCACAGCTTCTCTGGGCACCCTGTGCCAGGGCATCCCCACCCTCCCAGGGAAGGATTTCTTCCCAACATTTAATCTAAGTTTCTCCTCTTTTAGTTTAAAATCATTCCCCTTTCTCCTATCGCTGTCTGCCATTGCACAAAGTCACTCTCCCTCTTATCTGTGAGCCCCTTTGGGCTCTGGAAGGGGCTTTCTGGTCTCCCTGGATCCTTCTCTTCTCTCCCCAGCTCTCCCAACTTGTCTCCAGAGCAGAGGGGCTCCAGCCCTTGGAGCATTTCCATGGCCTCCTCTGGACTTGCTCCAGAAGCTCCAGGTCCTTCAGGGATGTTGGGACCCCAGAGCTGCAGGTGGGGTCTCACCTGAGGGGGCAGAGGGGCAGAATCTCCCCCTCCCCTGCTGCCCCTGCTGGGGGATCAGCCCAGGGTGTGTTTGTGCTCCCAGCACACATGGCCAGGTCATGGCCAGCTTCTCCTCCACGAGAATCCCCAGGGCTGCCCTCAGGGAGTTCTCCCTGTGTGTGCTCATGGCTGGGATTGTCCCAACCCAGGTTGGGTCTTGTCAAACCTGATGAGATTCCCATGGGCCACTTCTGGAGCTTGTCCAGGTCTCTCTGGATGACATCCCATCCCTCAGGTGTGTCACCACTCAGCTTTGTGTCACCTGCCAACTCGCTGAGGGTGCCCTTTCACTCACTGGCCATGTCCTTTGTGGTCAGAGAGGATATCCCACCTATTTCTTTTCTCTATATTCCCTCCTATCCTGCTTCCCCAGGCTCATAGCCTCCTGAATTTCTTCTTACAAAGGTCCTCCAACCCTTCCTCAGACCCTCCAGTTTATCCTTCCCCCTCACTGTGCAGTGCCGGGCACACACAGATCGTGTCCCACTGGAGTAACAGGGAATCCCATCCAGCCCACATGTAAAGTGTTAAGTCATAAAGCTGCTTTGAAATATTTCTGACCCATTAGAGTAATTCAAAATTTTGAGGAGTGTAATGAAAACTGGTGATTGAAAAAGTCAAGATTGTTGAATACAACTGACTCTTAAATCAACTTTGTCTTTGTATTTCTGTCCATTGTTATTTCCTGGGGCAGAGTAGGAGGTGGGTGTCTCCTCAAACCTTGTGCTGCCCCACCTTCAACTGGAAACCCTAAAACTCGGCCTCTCGTGTGGGACTAGGCAAGGAAATGTTTGCAGGCGGCCTGAGCAGAGGGACACAAAGCCAGCTGGATGGAAAATAATTAGAATAATTATTTGAAAATCAATAACTGTCTGAAACAGCAATCAATTAACCTGGAGACATTTCAACATGAGATCTATACTGACTGGGCAACTGAAGCCCGGATAATGACTTCCAGTTTGCCCTGGATAACCTTAAATTGCCTTTTGCCTTAAGTTCACCATGATCAGCAGCCACCCCTGACTCGGGAGCTCCTCTGGGATGAAGGGACCTTCCTCTTCTTCAGAGCTGTCCCAGGTCTGCCATTGCAGCCGAGGGATTGGGGGCCCCCCTACAAAGGAGTCAAGAGATACAAGGAGGGGATCACATCTTGCGGGGTGAGGATTTGCCTCCTGGTTCAACGGAAGAAATCCTGGAAAGAGATTTATGGCATTTGTCTTTGAACCCCCCCAAAAGGGGTAAACTAGATCATGGCTACTGCAAACCAGAGTTGACTGAGGGGCTTCTGAGGGCAGATCACCTTGTACAGAGCCCTGGAGAACCAGCTCGCTGATTTTTGAACTGTAGCAGGGTTTTAGGAAGGGATGAATATCACCGGGGGCTGTTTTCCCAGATTAAAAATAAATAAATAAAGAAATCTCACAAGTGTGACTTTCTGTGGGCTGAGTAAATGAAAACTGCAAAACCAGCCTTTAAAACGTTCTAAATCTCCCGTGGCACAACTTGGGGCACATTTCCTCTTGTTCTCTCATTTTTTACTTGGGAGGAGAGACCAACCCCTGCTTGGCCACAATCTCTTTTCAGGGAGTTGTAGAGAGTGAGAAGGTCCCCCCTGAGCCTCTTTTCCCCCAGGCTGAGCCCCCCCTGCTCTATCAGACTCCTCATCAGACTTAAGTGCGTGGTCCTTCCTGCCATCAACCGCATTTCCCAAGTTTGACTGAATTTCTACTTAATGAATCCAGCTTTGTCATTTCGGGGATGTTCCGGCAATAAGAGATGACAAGGTGTGAATTATAGGACAATAATTCCTGCCTGGAGCACTGTCAGGCACAAGGCTGGGAGCCCAGTGCCATCCCTGCGACTCAGGGTGAATTATTGCACCATAACTCAGGCTGAGGGACACCCTGAGGGACTGGCCAGTGATGGTCAACACTGAAAAAAATGGGTTAAATCTATTCATTTTGTTTAGGCTGATGGATTAAAGGGGAAATTATGCTCTTTGCAACGTTCCTCTTGGTCCATCGCCGTGTTTTCTTTGCTGATGTCAAATGGAAAAGGAAAAGCCCAGCTGGATGTGAAATGGATGGTTGGGGCTCCTGGCAGTGAGAGCCATCAGCTGGCAGCAATTACCTGCTCGTTTTCCTCTTTCCCTGCTTTAAATATTCAACACCTGTCACTGGATCCAGAGGGAGCACAAAGCACGAGCAGGGGTCACTTCCCTGCCAGGGCAACACGGCAGAGCTCGAGGGGCTGGGATGGCACAGCCTGGGGGGCACCAGGGAGGGGATTGTCCTGCTCCGCTCTGACCTGGGGAGGCCTCACCTGCAATATTGGGGCACTTTGGGCACCTCAATATGGGAAAGGTATTAAGTCACTGGAGAGTGTCCAAAGGAGGGAAGGGAGATGGGGAAGGGTCTGGAGGGGAAGGTGTGAGGAGCAGCTGAGGGCACTTGGTGTGTTCAGGGGCAGCAGAGGAGCCTGAGGGGAGCCCTCATTGCAGTGACACCTTCCTGGGGAGGGGCAGAGGAGGGGCAGGCCCTGATCTCTGCTCTGGGGGCACCAGGGACAGGAGCCCAGGGAATCACAACCTGGATTCTGGGATTCTGGTGCGGGACAAATGGGGTTTTGTGCAGCCTGAGCTCATTGGAAGCCACCATTTAAATTACAAAACATATTATGGGAGAAATGGCAATTTTTGACAAATCATGGTAGGCTGGAACTCCAGCAGGGCCTGGAGGACAACATGAGCAGGTGGCCCTCAGCAAGTGTCCCCCTGGGCTGTGCCCAGCCCGTGGCACAGGGTGTGGATGAGGTGCTGTGTTGAACACAGTCACTCCCAGGAGCAGCATCTCCCTGGTGTTTGAGGTGGTTGGGAGGAATCCCTGCCAAACATCGAGGTGCTTAAACCAGCACCAGGCATCTGCTGTGACTCAGATAATTCACACCCCTCATGCCCACTGAAGTTTAAAACATTTCAGTTGAAAATATTGCCTTCTGCTGAACCAAGGCGTGCAGGAAGCATCTTGTGCTCAGATGGTTTGTGTATTCCCCCTCAGCTGCTCCTCCAGCTCTCCCTTGCACACTCTGAGCTCACTTTCAGATGGACAAAGTGGTGAAAGTGTGGCCACTTCCCCTGCTGCTCCTTCCTGCCCATCACCCAGCCCTGCTAGATGCAGAGGCAGTGGGATCACTCCCAAATCCACTCCAGGGAGAGCCAGGAAGCACATTTCTCTCTGTGTCACATTGGAAAGGACAAACAGGGAGTGACAGGTGGCTGGAGGTGACAGGACCTTCACTTGGAGTCGCTCAGTTTCTTCTGCAGAAGCAGGACATGTACTGCTCAAGAGATCTGGTAACAACAACCGGTGGTTGAAATGTAGTCCCTGGGCTCCAGGGTGGATTTTGGGGTGCTGTGGCAGATGCCCACACTGCAGAACTCCGGGGCTGTGCCTGGCAGGAACACCCTGACTGAGCATGGGCTGCCTCCTTCAGGGGGACTGTCAAAGAACAGGATATTCCTTGGACTTCACTGCCTTCCTCAGGAGTGTAGATGGGCACTGGAACAGGCTGCAGATCATGCTGGGACCCAAATCTCACAGGATGTCAGCTTAAAACCAGAGGACAGTGACTGTGCCCACAACCTGACACTAAGCACTGATATGGATCAGGTCAAAATGCCCTGGATGCCCCAGGTTCTCATTTCTCAGGACATTGATGCTGCCCGGAGTTAAAAGAGCAGCTGGAGAAGGGGCAGGACTGTCCTGGCTGGGATCCCAGCACAGCACAGTAACAGGGAGGTGTGAACAAGTGCACTCGAAGACGTGCAGCACAAACAGACAATATTGAGAAAGCAGCAGCCACTCGGTGACTCCCCTCAAGGAGGCCACTTTGGGCATGCTCACGGTCATCAGAGCAGATGAGAGCCAAATGCCCTGTGCAGGGGGACATGGCCCATCTTAGGATGTCCCAGTGGTGACATCCTGGGCCATGCTGAGCTGCCTGGTAACGCAGCAGAAGGCAGCGAGCTCAGATGGAGCCAGAACCCACAGGCTGGCACCCCTGCTGCTCCAGCTGGCTCACACGCTGCATCCAGCTGGCAGAGGCAGGAGCACAGAGCCCTGAAGAGGTGAAGACAGCCAGGGAAACCCAGGCACCGTGTCACCCTGGCAGTGTTTGCTCCAGCACTCGGATTCGGCTCCGTGCTTGCCCGGGGGGATGCAAACACCTCCAAAGCATCAGCTGCGCACGGTAAGTGGTGTTTACTGACAGCTGGGGATAAACATGTGTTACCATTAGTTATCCATTAATTAGCAGACTAATAACCAGCTCAACCAGCTTGTTCTTGGGTGGGTGAGCCCTCCCTGTCATCCAGAATTGTTACAATAACAGCAATCCCTACCTGTGCTCCTGCAGAGTCCGTGTCACCCCGAAGGGACCGTAGCACAGCCTGCCACTGTCCTGCTGCTTCTTTCTGAAACCCTGCCCCTGCCAAGCCTGGTGGCACAATACCACAAACTGCCATGACACTCAGAGTTTTGTGTATGGCAAACCCAGAAATCTCCACCTACAGTTCCCTGTCCCAGGCTTGGAGTGAACCTTCACACGCTGCACCAGGAGGGAGCCAAGCGAGCTTGGAGCAGGTGAAACAAAGCCAGGCAAACAACCCCGATTCAGCCAATTCCTGTTCCTGACCACACGGGGCACCTCGGCCCGTTAAAATCCCCTCTGGGATATTCCCTGGGCTCCTCACAGCAAGCAGAGAGCCCCTCTCCCCCCAGATCCTCGACGTAGCTTATTACTGAATACTCGTCTGTTTGCAGATGTTCTATATTTTCCTGACATGAAGTTTCTTAACATCCCTTTTAAATTGTCTTTATGCTCACAATGTTGATGCATAATCTCTTTTTTTCCTTGAGAAGTTACTGTAAGTGCCTGGTGCGATGATGAGATGAAAGCCTTCTTTGTGTTCCTGCCAATCCAGTTTGTATGCCTCTGTTTGTCACCTGCAGATAAAAGCTCGGGGATGTTGTTTAGAGCCAGGCTATGAAGCAGAGACTCAACTGGAGGCAAGGACAGGAGGAAAATATTAGCAAAGCAACCCCTGAATTCCTGACAATCCCAGCAGCAGCCATTGTGAAGCTTTGCCCAAACAAGAGTGCCTCCCTAAAGCCTCTTAGGGCCCTTCCATGAGTACATCACACTTCAAAGAGGGAACACACGAGGCCAGTTCCTGTGGCTGAGCTGATGAGCAGTAGCTCATTAAGCTGCAGTAATTTGGCAGGTCTGTGTTTACTTCTGCTGGTGCATCACATTGTGGGAACCATTTTTTTTTTTTCCAAACCAAAAGGTTTGAAATGTGTTAAGCTGATGAAATCCGGTCATAGAGCCCATTGTGAGGCTTCAAAACACTTCAAGTGCTGAAGGTCTGTGTGTAAATCCTTTCATTAAAATGGGGACCAAGTTTTCTTGGGTTTTAGCCAATTAAAAACTGGTTTAAGCCAAAGTAAAGTTGTACCTGTTTGTGACTCAGAGATGAGTCTGTGGGGACACATCAGTGTCACTTTACATCCCAAGTCATTCCTGTTGTGAAGCTTTGTCCCTTGAGTTCCTCTCAATCCCTCTCCACCTCCACACACCACAGCACATCACTGGAGGCTTCTCCGAATCTCTCTCGACTTTCTTCCCTCCAATATTTGGGAAGGGACTGGATTTATTCTATTTTCATCTGGTTTGTTGGGAGAAGGCTGATTTGCATCCAGGCCCTTTAAATCATATGGGCTCTACAGCGATCGGGAGATGGAACTATGGAGCTGGCAGGAACGTGCTCCCCCTGGGCCTGTAAAGGTTTGTTTTTCTGTTCAGCAGTTCCTTTTTTTCCTGATTGATCACACTGGTGGCCAATAAACGAGATCACAACTCTCAGCCTCATGTTTGTTGCTCCTCCTCTCCAGCTCTGCCCTTTGCTGTCCTGCTCCTGGGTTTTAGGTGGGATGCAGGTTTTCAGGATTGAAGAGCTGTTTGCTTTGAAGAGTCATAGAAACAGGGTCATTTAGGTTGGGAACGACCTCTAATTTGGGGGTTTGGGGGGTTTTCTTCCAAAGTGGGAATATAGCTTTTCCTCTTCTCTCCTCATGCAAATGTGGCCAAATTGATCTGCCTCCAACTTGCCATAAAACAGACTCATTCCAAGAGGAGAATTTTGGGAAAAGGTACAAATCTGTGAGGAGAGAGTGTTTTCATGGAGGCCGAAATGGTTACTTTAACTGGAACACTGGTGGCACATGGCCTGTGGAAGGCAGGGTTTAAAACTGGGGTGGGGAATATCTCTGAAGGGAATCTTGGCATAAAGAGGATGGCAACCAAGTCAGGGATTCACGAGGCAGAGCAGCCCCACAGATGCAGGACAAGGTGATCTCAGCAGCGCAGGGATGAACACAAAGATGAGTTGGGCTGCAGGGTTAAAGCAGACCCAGTGTCCCAGCAAAGATCCAAGCTGGATGCTTTTCCAGACCCATTTTTGTGTCCACTGCACAAAAACGTTGTGTCCCTGCCCAGGCTGTGAGAGTTGTGTGTGATCTCTCTGCACCCTCATCCCTGCACACAGGGGAAATGATAATTTAAGGCAGATGCACGTCCAGGCTGAAGTTGGCTCCAGGTGGGATGGAAAATGATCATGGGTTGGCTGATGTTGCTCTGGGTCTTCTAATGAGGGTCTGACATTTATTTTCTTTGAGCTGCTTTCTGCAGCAAAGGTAAGAAAACACCATTGCAAATCAGTGGAAACAAAGGTGCAGGAGCAGACAACTCTGGACTCCCAAATACTTAAAATAGCTGCCACAGCCTGAGTTATTCAGCTCATCTTTGTCAACTAGTGAAGCTGCCTCTGTATGGAAATGTGCTCTTTGCCTACATTTTTGCTGAGAACTAGTTGAGATTAATATAGGCCAGCACTCTCATTTCAGTTTTCTTTTGAATTACCCTGAAGATTTGTTTATTTACAACTGTCTGAGTATTTGAATATAATCACTGCAAACCAGACAGAGTTGGAGGCTGCACTGACAGACCAGAGGGAAAACTGAGAAACTAAGAACTGAGAGGGGACCACAGGCATGAGATGCCCAAGTTGGGCAAGCAGGAGATATTTCAGTGCCCAAGGACAGGAGAGCATCTTTGGGGGTGGCAGGAAGGTGCCTGATTGCAGCTAATTTAGCCCTAAAGTTCATGTGGCAGGAGAGGCTGTGGGATCAATGACAGAATCACAGACTGCTTTGAGTTGGGAGGGACCACAAAGACAATCTGGTTCCACCCTCTGCCATGGGCAGGGACACCTTTCACCATCCCAGGCTGCTCCAACCTGGCCTTGGACACTTCCAGGGATGGGGCAGCCACAGCTTCTCTGGGAAACGTGGAGTGATAATGGCTGGGCATCATCTCCCATCTCCTTCCTTCTGGGGAACAGAGCCAGGCCTCAAGGAGCAGCCAGCAGCTCAGGACACTGCATGAGGCCCCTCTCCTGCCCTCTTGGATGGGCAATGCCATGGATCTGTGAGGGCAGGAGGCTGCCCTGGGCTGGGCCAGGGAGCAGAGCAGACTCCACAGTGCCGTTGCTCAGGCAGATCCATGGGGTTTGCTGCAGGTATCCTGGTTTATGGGACTTCCCAAATGCGTTTTGGGGTTTTCCAGCAGGGTGGGGTTCACTTCAGCTGCTAAATTGTTCCCTCAAGGTAGATGGTGCATGTGCAACCCTGGAGACTGAAAGCTGTCAGACATTCAACCTCACAGAACCCCAGGATGTGCTGAGCTGGGAGGGACCCACCAGGACCATCCATCCAGCCCCTGGCCCTGCACAGGCCCATCCCCAAGAGTCCCCCCCTGTCCCCAGAGGATCATCCCAACCCTCCTGCAGCTCTGGCAGCCTTGGGGCTGTGCCCACTGCCCTGGGGAGCCTGGGCACTGCCCAACCACCCTCCGGGGGAAGAAGAACAACCTTGTCCTGAGCTCCAACTTGCCCCTGCCCTGCCCCAACTCCAGGCCATTCCCTGGCTCCTGTCCCTGGTGCCCCCAGAGCAGAGATCAGGGCCTGCCCCTCCTCTGCCCCTCCCCAGGAAGGTGTCACTGCAATGAGGGCTCCCCTCAGGCTCAGCCCAGGCTGGCCCAAAGCAGGGGGACTGTACCTGAGCTCAGAGAGTTGTCCCAGGGCAGGGCCGTCCTCCAGACCAGCCACAAACCCTCTGTGCTTGAATACAGACAGGCTGAGGTGGTTCCCGTGCTGCTTTGGGGAGCCCTCCTTGAGTCTGATCCCCAGTTCCCTGTGCTGAGGGACATGTCGACCAAGGCCAAGGAATGAGGGCTCATTCTCCTTGTTTGCAAGGTCAGCTGGGACCAGGGCAGGAGGCATCACTCAGCTGATGGGTTTAGCCCTGCCCATGGGCTGTGAGCTCCTGCAGCCACAGGCTGAGTTTGGCTCCTCTTCCAGGTCAGACCCAGGACATGTACAAAGCTGCAGCCACAAACATGGTCCTTCCCAGGAGTTCATACTCTGCCCTGGGCCAAAGCCTTCCCTGTGCTCCAAGCTGGAAAATACAGAGACAAGCATGAAATGGGAAAGATTTTGATTGGAAAGTTCTGCCAGTCTAAATAAAAGTGGTTTTCAGGCTTCATGCCTTATCTTCTGGATTTGTGTCTGGCAATAAGAGGAGGCCCTGCCAAGCAGCCAGTGCTCCACAGATCCACCCAGGTGGGCCTGTTGGAGCTCCTGTTCATGTTTCATCAGGGAGGCTCCGTGCACCAAATCAATCCTGGGCCCATCAGATAAGAGCATGAAGTACTCAGCTAATGCAAATGTATAGTAAATCAATAACATGCCACTACTAATAGACTTTAATTAAAGCACAACAGACTGCAGCTCCTCTGCAGCTACAGGGAAAGAGGATTGGCTGATGGGGCATCAGGAAAAGATTTGGGAATAAAGGAAAACCTGTCCTAGAGGTGCAGTGGGGAGTGGGAGGGATCTGAGCAAGGAGTGGTGGAGCTCCAAGGCAGGAGGCAGCAGCTGCAGTGCAGAGTGAGCTGAGCTGCCATTGCACATGTGGAGAATGGAAATAGCCAGTGCGAGAAGGGGGTGGGAGAAGGACACTGGGGATCCCAGTGCCCATGGAAGCAAAGTGAAATGGATGGTGGTTCACAGCTGCTGGAGCAGAGACCAGGAAGAACTTCATAAAAATCCTTCTTCACATCAGGGGTATCAGCAAAACAAGTACAAATGATGCGGGAGAGTCTCACTAGACAGGATCCCAGAATCCCAGAATGTGCTGAGCTGGGAGGGACCCACAAAGACCCACAGCCCTGCACAGGCCCATCCCCAGAAATCATCCCCTGTCCCCAGAGGATCATCCCAACCCTCCTGCAGCTCTGGCAGCCATGGGGCTGTGCCCACTGCCCTGGGGAGCCTGGGCACTGCCCAACCACCCTCTGGGGGAAGAAGAACAACCTTGTCCTGAGCTCCAACCTGCCGCTGCCCTGCCCCAACTCCAGCCCATTCCCTGCCTCCTGTCCCTGGTGCCCCCAGAGCAGAGATCAGGGCCTGCCCCTCCTCTGCCCCTCCCCAGGAAGGTGTCACTGCAATGAGGGCTCCCCTCAGGCTCCTCTGCTCCCCCTGAACACACCAAGTGCCCTCAGCTTCTCCTCACACCTTCCCCTCCAGGCCCTTCCCCAGCTCCCTTCCCTCCTTTGGAGACTTTTGAATGACTTAATACCTTTCCCATATTGTGGTGCCCAAAACTGCCCCAATATTCCAGCTGACAAAACTAGAGGGAAGTCAGGAGCTCAGGGCTGTGTTGGAACGTGTGGCTCAAGGTCACTGCCCATGCCAGGCTCAGCACTTGCCCTGTGCCACATGGTCCGGGTCACTCCACGTGCTGGCCCAGGACCTCCTGCAGTGGTCATCATGGTGACACCTCTCAGTCCCCACCAGCCCGGCCCTCACACCAGCCACGGGGAACAGGCACATTTTTGGGACAGAAGGGACACTTTCATGTGGGCACACAATCCCAGAAATCAGGGCCTTGAGGGTGAGCTGCTCCTCCCTGTGCTTTAATCCAGCCCTCCTGGAGATGTTGGAGCATGTAACACTTTGCTCAGAGTTGTTAATTGAAATTTAATTGAAAGTGGTTGACTGGGAGCTCTCAGAGGGCTCAAGGAGTGGAGAAATGACAGGCCACCAAGGACAGAGCTGCTCTGCAAGGCAGCAATCTGGGCTCACCAGGCCTGGGCTTGGGCTTAAAATAGTTCTTCATCTCCGAAATCAAAACCAGCAGGAATGTTTGTGGAGTGTGCTTTGTTTGGAAGGGAAACAAGCGTGGATGGACAGTGACGTGGTTTGAAGAGTAGAGAGAGAGGAGTTGTCTTGATTTTATCTCAGTGCTTTGGAGGAAATGACGGGAGAGCAACGTGTTCCCTGGCTGAGAAACCAGGAGTCAGAGCTGGGGGAAGGTCTGGGGGCACCGAGAGGAATGATGGAAGGTGGAGGTGGGTTTGCAGAGTGATAGAGGAAAATCTGGGACAATTTGGGACTGCATCCCAAAGAGCCAGAAGAGAGCAGTGACCACTCATCTGGAGAGTCAGTTCCACCAGAAAAAATCCCACTATTGGGGAATTTTTGTGAGCTCTTCCTGACCCAGACTGGCAGTGCTGGAGCCCTCAGGCCTGAGGCTGATGAGAAGCTCTCTGTGCCCTCCATGGGTTGTTGGAGATGATGTCTCCCTCCGTCCAGCCCTGGCTCTGTCCCTCCCCACCAGCACCTCCCCTTCCCTCACGTGGGACTCATTTCCCAGCACATCCCAGATTTCTGGGAATCCCCAGCAGTTACTGACACACTATTCCTGACAGGTTTGAGTGGAGTTCCTTGGGATAAATAAAGCACCCAGTGTGTGAAATCCAGAGTAAATAACTTGGGTAGTTATGGAGCTGGATTACCCTGAATCTGTTCCCACCCTGCCCCTGTACTTTGGTTGTCTGTGGCCATTAACTGCACAATGTAATAAAGCCTCTGCAGTACCTCTGTGAGAATTAGGGTTCTATAAATTAACTGATTACTGATAAAGCCTAATTATAAATTAGGTCTTATTATCAGAAGCTTCTGAACTACTCAGAATGAATTAAAGCTGTAGGAGCAGAAATATTTCAGTTAACCATGTGAACTCTGAGAAAGGTCTGAAGAGGAACTGTGCTCTGCCCTGTCCCAGCCCTGGTGGGAACTTCTCCAAAGCCAGGCAGGACAACCTGAGACCTTCCTCCATGAGTCTCTTCCTTTCTCCTCTCTTTGGCCAAGGAAGAAGGTGATCCATTCCTGATTTGTCACCTGACTGCGGTTACACCCACCTGTATCTCTGGGAACAATCCACATTTCTCACTCTGGAGTGGTGGTTTCCTAAAGCAAAAGAAATTCTGGTCATGAGTGAAGGTGCGCTCACACTGAAGCTAAACTGAAGCACTGATTTGGTCTGCACCTGAGCAATGGGAATCCTACCAACTGGAATGGTTTCCCTCTAGGAAAAAGGCAGTGACTGTGAGCCAGACTCTTCTCAATGTATTTTTTGGTCTCCTGGGCAGTTTTGTTGCCTAGAAAAGGCGGTGAGGTCATGGTGACTCTTCGCCCGTGGGAAGCAGAAGAATTTGTGCATCCTGGTCCTCCTGAGAACTCATGAAGAGCTTCATCCCCATGGCCTCCACTCTGCCCTTCACTCAGCCCCTCCTCACAGCTCTGGTTTAACTCCAGGGTGTCCCATCTCTGGGGCTGTTGGCCACTCTTGACGCTGTAGGAGAGCTCAGTCCAGCAGTGCAGGAAAATGTGCCATTTCCTTGGGAAGTGCCTGTTCTCCAGCAGGTGATCACAGCTGGAGAGTAGGATCTAACACCTGTGAGAAAGTACATGGAGAAAATAACACCCATCTGCTCTTCCAGGATGGGAAAAATTCAATCCTTTTTAAGGAGAAGCTCCTCGTAAAGCTGTTTTCTTTCCTCCCCAGCAGGGCACACAGATGGAATAGGATTGTTTTCATGATGGCAAGGATTTGCTTCTTCTATTTGCCAGTGCAACCAAACATTTAATTATAAAAGCTCCTGGAATTAAGTAGATGTGAAAATTAAGATGAATATGCTCGTTTTTTGCCTACACTGTGAAATGCCTTTGCTCTGAAAAGACTGGTTCTATTACAACATTGTAGCAGAAAGTTGACACTCACATAATGACCTTAAAACCTGCTAAGAATGCAGGAACAGACCATTGCTGTTCACTCTCGTAAGTTCTAAACCCCTAAAAATGGAGTTTATAATGGAAACACTGTAATTACAGGAGCACAACATGTGACACCAGAATTCTGAGGTGTCTTCTAGATCACAGAGTGCTTACAGGACATCCCTCTGCCTCAAGCTCACTGAGATGTCCCTTTCCTTATTTTCCTCTGCTCTGGAACACTGGAATTCCCATCCCTGGAAGTGTCCAAGGCCAGGTTGGAGCAACCTGAGATAGTGGAAGGTGTCCTTGCCCATGGCAAGGGGTGGGATGAGCTGAGCTTTGAGGTCCCTCCCAACCCAAACCAGTCTGGGATTCTGTGATTTGTGGGAACAAAAATTCCCACTTGGAGAACTGGTCTAGTTCAACCAATTCAACCAATGCAAAGGCATTTTTGGTGACCTATTTCAAATGAGCTTAAGCTTTTCCCTCATTATCTTCGGCAAGCTGAGAGAGGCCTGGCTGATGGGGAGGAGGGAGAACACGCTGCACTTTCCCTCAGGATGAACCAAACCATGTCAGTGTGGCACCTTACACTGAATGGGCACAAACCCCAAGGGAGCTTCACCCCACACCCCATGGACAGCCCAGGTGGGAGGGAATTCCACAGATCTGAGTGTTCCGGCTCCCCAAATCCCACAGGGGAATTGGGGTAAGGGTCTGACCTCAAAAGGCTGTGCCCCTCCGTGGGCATCCCCCTACAGGGACACCAAACCCTCAGAAATTGCATGAGCCAACAACTCCCAGACTGAGGACAACTGCCTGGAACAGCTCAGCTGAAACTGCCTCATCTTTCTGGAAAAATCACAAGGCAACACGGTGGGCAGCAGCAAACTGCTGTGTTTGCATGCAGATGTTAACTGGAGATGAGGTGTCCTCAGGCTCCCAGAGCTGCGGTGCCGTGGCTTGGCAGGGAGAGAGGAGAGGTGTGTGTTGTGCTGTGGGAGTTATGGGACACGTGGATGGGTCAGGAGGGTCTCAGGAGCTGCTGGGACACAACTGGGCTGTTGGTCAGGATGTCCCAGGGGGGGCTTGGCCACCTCTGGAGCTCGTTCCTGATGTGCTGGTTTCACCTGCACCTTGATGTGTGACCTGATCCTGCCCAGCCTGGAAAACGGGTCAGTGGGTGTAGCCTGGGATGTTCCAACCGCCAGGGGTGACATTGGTGGGCAATGGCTCTAGGACAGCCCTCAGATGTGACATTGTGCCCACCCACAGCAATGAAAGTGTTTGTGATGGTGTTCTCGCCCTGGTACCTGGAGCAAGGTCAGGCATCTCTAGACCCCTCAGGAGGTACAGCTGAGCCTTCTTTGCTTCACAGAGACTCCCTGCCCATCACACAGGTCCTGGTGACCCTGCCTGCAGCTGGAAGAGGCTGAAAGAGGCAGAAAATTGAATTCAAGGCTGAAGATCCACAGTCTGTGGGATGTAGAAAATTTGTGTCAGATTCAGTAACTCCCACTAAGTCTCTACAATCTGTTGTAAAAACATATGGTTGATGTTTCTCATTTATTGGCAGAGTGGGGTGTGGGAGTGGAGCAGGCACAGCCTCTCCTGAAGAGCTCCCTCAGGACTGTCAGGATTTTACCTGGTTGCTGAAAGAAGCAAAGAAAGTCTGGGGAAATGCAAGCAAGGGACAAAGACGTGGGGTTTGTCCTCCTGAGCTGCTCCAAGGGGTCACTGGGGCTGGCCCAGCCTGGGACTGGGACTGGGATTTGTTCACAGGATAAATCCCTGTCCATGGGCTCCTGCTGTCTGAGGGCACAGCAGGTAACAGGGCAGAGACCCTGCTCTGGGGGCACCAGGGACAGGAGCCAGGGAATGGCCTGGAGTTGGGGCAGGGCAGGGGCAGGTTGGAGCTCAGGACAAGGTTGTTCTTCTTCCCCCAGAGGGTGGTTGGGCAGTGCCCAGGCTCCCCAGGGCAGTGGGCACAGCCCCAAGGCTGCCAGAGCTGCAGGAGAGTTGGGATGATCCTCTGGGGACAGGGGGGGACTCTTGGGGATGGGCCTGTGCAGGGCCAGGGGTTGGATGGATGGTTCTTTGGGGTCCCTCCCAGCTCAGCTCATCCTGGCATTCTGTGTTATTGCAGTTTTACACCGTGTTCCTGTGGAGCTGCTTTTCCCTCAGCAGAGGCCCCAGGAAAAGCAGGAGTTGAGGCAGATACTTTGCACAGGCGGTCCTGTCAGCAGCCTGTGAAGGTCCCACAGCCTGTCCAAGAGGAAGATTTCCAGCACTGGGATGGGAACTGGCCTGGCTGCTGTGGGACATCCCTGGAGATCTTTGGGAGCGAGGCCCAGGGCAGCACCCAGGGGAGCAGAGGGAGGGCAGAGCAAAACGAAAAGGGAGTTGAGATGTTTCTACACCCTCTTGACTGAATTGGGGCACAGAGCTGGTGGCACTGCTTGGTGCTGGGGCTGTGATTTGGCCAGTCTGGGTTTATTTTCCAGCCTTTCTCCTCTTCAGCCACCCCCACTGGTCTTTGCTGTAGCATTGCTGCATAACTCACATTTAGGTTGTAATTTGAATATCTGGTCAATACAGACCTTGTTCTGCTGTGTTATTGTCCAATAATTTGGATTTATAATCCATGGAGGAGTTCCCATTCCCTCCCAGCCTCACTCCTGGGCTGTTGTGCTCTAATCCAACACACCCCATCAATCTGTTCCATTTTCCCCCATATTTGTAGTAAAATAATGCTGGATCTTTGCATCTGGGCTGCCAGGCATTAATGTTCCTTTCGTGCTGTCATTGTAGGGGAAACACAACCCCAACAATGTCCCATTATCACTACAAAGTGACAGAGCTGTAGCTGTATCTGTGCTAATGTGCTGCACTGTATGATAATTACAAATGCTTTTCATACACACACTTATTTTTTTTTAAGAGAGAGAAGTCTGAAAAGACTCTGAGCCGGCAGCGCTGCACTTAAACCTCGTTCTCCACCCACTCAGCTGAGAATCACAGAATCCCAGACTGGTTTGGGTTGGAAGGACCTTAAAGCTCATCCTGTTCCACCCCCTGCCATGGGCAGAGACACCTTCCACTGTCCCAGGCTGCTCCAAGCCCTGTCCAACCCGACCTTACATATATATATTTACTTTTGCTATAATATTGAATACAACCAGCAGGTCACTCCACGGTTTCAGCCCCACCACCATGACCTGCACGTGAGCCTGACACTCCCCCGTTTCATCCCCTCAGTTGTGTCAGCCAGGTTTTATAAATAAAAAATTGACAAAATACACACAGAAAGGCTCCATTGGGCTTTGCTCCTTTCCAGCTGCGCAAACAATGTCCATTCAAATGTCAGGATGGACTTAGAGGGCACAAGTGGGCACTGAATCCCCCAGCACAGCAGCATGTCAGGGCATGCAGATGGATTTCCTCTGTCCCTCTGCGTGTCTGGCTGATGTTAAACAGCATCTGTTAAATACAAACCTTTTAACACTGTACTCCAGCATCCTAAAATAGCAGGTTGAGGAGACTTCTCATGCTCTGATGTGAATTTGGAATATTTATTGATACTCAGGCTGGGGCTGTGGGATAACAGGAGTTATTTCTAAGGCAGTGAGCCTGGCATTGGTCCCGTGCAAAATAATGGTGCCACCACACACTGAACGCCCAGAAAATCAACAAGTGTTGGTCCATATGGTTCCATATCAATTAGATCCTGTCAAACAGGTCTGATTTGCTGCTCTGCTGGAGCAGGAGGTGGGTTTGAGGAGTTTATTGCCTGGATGAAGCAGATGTTTGCAGTACATCTGAGCAGGCAGAGAATTGGGTGCCTGGGATTGCACGTGGGGATGTGAAGCCAAATGCAAACTTTAAAGGCGAAAAGGACCTCCTGGAAAACACTGGGCTCCAAAAATGGACTGGAAAACCTCTGTGGGTCAGTGAACAAATGTGAGCTGCCAGTGCAGGAAGAGTTAAAGTCGTAATGTTAGTACAGGGCAAGGAGAGATTTCTTCCCTCCACGTGGAAATGTTGACATCAAACGTGGATTATGAGATGCCAGTGGGATGTTGGTGCTTGGAAAGGGGTACAGGAATGGGACAAGGTTCAGAAAGAGCCACAAAACTAAATCTGATTCTTCAAAGCACCATTTGTTTGGATTGTAGAGAGGAAGAGTGAGAGGCGACTTGAGTGTGGAAGGACCTGCACTGGGGAAAATACCAGGGACTAAAGGGCTCTTTAATGGAAGGGAGAAAGGCATAACAAAAACTCGTGGGAACTGAAGAAATTCAGACTAAATAAGCCACAAGATCTTAACAATGGAGGTGATGAAACACTGACACAAAGTCCTGAGGGAGGGTGAGTAGCTTCTGTCTCCTGAGAGCTTCTGTCCAGGCCTGGGCTTCTCTTTTGGAGAACCTGCTCTACCCAGACATCAAGGATTTGCCTTTTTGCAGAGGTAAATCAGTCAGGAATGGCTCTCAACAAGCCAATGGGTCCTCCTGGCTGAAAACTGCTTGGAAAATTGCCCCTGGATGTCCCCAGGTCAAGGAACCTCTTCTAAATTAAGGTATTTTATTGTCATCCAGCCCTGAGCTGGTCTCTCAGGGCTGAAAACACAAAATTAAAAGCAGACTTTGGTTGCCTTCACGGTGATCAGTGACTCCTACAAAGGGCCGAGGTGCTGAGACCCCATTTCGCAGGTTCCCAGGTTATTGTGAGTTGGAAGGGACCCACAGGATCATCGAGTTCAGCTCCCAAGCGACTCCCACCCAGGGATCAGCCCCACAATCCTGGAACCACAGGCACCACGCTCCATCCATCCAAGCCTCCCACCATCCAGACCATGTCACTGAGCTCCTCATCCAGTCTGACCTTAAACACCTCCAGGGATGGCGACTCCACCACCTCCCTGGGCAGCCCATTCCACTGAGGGATCACTCTCTCTGGGAAAAACCTCTTCCCAACATCCAGCCTAAACCTCCCCTGGTGCAGCTTAAGGCCATGTCCTCTTGTTCTGGTGCCTGAGAGAAGAGATTCACCCCCACCCGACTGCAACCTCCCCTCAGGGAGTTGTAACCAGCACTGAGGTCACCTCTGAGCCTCCTCTTCTCCAGGCTGAACAACCCCAGCTCCCGCAGTCACTCCCCACAGGGCTTGTCCTCCAGTCCTTTCACCATCCTCGTTGCCCTTCTCTGGACCCTCTCCAGCAGCTCAACATCCTTCTTAAATTTCCAGGCAGCGAAAGAGCTGCTGCTTCAGAGGGTGGGAAAGATGAGGAGAGACCTTTGATTCAGTGTGGAGCAATCCAGGAGATGCTCAAGGTCTGCCCATCAAAACCCAGCCCCACACAAGAGGGACTGGGATAGGCTGGAGCTCAACACTCTGGAGGAGAGGGGGAAAAAAAGCAGGAACTGCTCTGATAAAGTTTAAAGAGAATCTGCAAAATAAAATAAAATAAAGAGGAGACTGGTTAAAAGGGAATTTCAAGGGAATGGCTGGAAGGGTAAAAGGATTGGAAATGGTGGGGAGACTTTTGGAATGAACTGTATGAGAAGCTCTGAAACATTATTAGAAAAGTTTAAAAGGACAAAAGTCATTCTGGCCCAAGATCTAAAGCAGATTAAAGAAGCAACTGGAACTCCAAGGGTAACTCTGGCAAGTGAATTTCACACCAACATGGGCCAAAGATGAGTTTGAGAAAGGACTTACTAAAGACCTTATGATTAAATATCATTAAAACTAATGATAACATTTCTTTTTCAGGCATTAGAAGGGGAGTCCATGCCCTGGTACAGCTCGTGGAAGAGCAGAATTCAGTGGGAGAAGCAAGAAAGGGCACGAAAATTCAGTAAACAGAGGAATTTAGTCATGTTCCCACTTGGGGAACTTTCAGTACAAGGGACGAGTGTGAGGAACTGGTTTATATTTTAGGCTTGAAATTAAAAATTGAATAATCCAAATTCATCAGGACCAGATGGTATTTTCCAAAGAGCTGCAAAGGAATGAAAAATATGAAATTCCAGCCTATTAACTGTGCTGGGAAATCTGTCACTTTAATCTACCTGCGCATGAGAAATTAGAAAATTGAGAATGAGAAGGTTGAGAATTTCTTGCCAAAAAAAGAGTTGAAGGAGAAATATTGAAAGCTGTGAAATGGGAAACCTGATTTTATTTTTTACAGTGGAAGACACTGTAATAAAGAACCAAATAAACAGGCATGAGGCAGAAGGAGATGTTATCTCATCCAACATTGACCAACAGAGCAATTTGAGATCCTGGAGGTAAGAACAGATGGAGCCTTGAGTATCCAGATATCAAAATTAAAGGTTTTAAATGAAGTTTTCCCAGTCCTGGGATAACAGGCAAGGTCTTTACGTGGTATAAAGTCAGTCCAAGGTGTGGATATGTGCCAGAGCAAGTGTGGTATAAAGATAAACAAGTTCTGATATGAAAATGTACAAAAATTTAATAATTATAAAGAGTTCTTAGAGATCTCAATGCAACCCTTGGCAGTGATTGTGAAAGAAATGGGAGGAAAGAAAGGAAATAACAGAAGCAAAGAGGAGAAAACTGTGCTGGGAAATCTGTCACTTCCATCGACCTGTGCAGGAAAAATGAGATTGAGAATTTGCTGCCAATGCATTAAAGAGAGTTGAAGAGATTTATAACTCTCTGGAGTGACCATATTTTGAATACTGTGTATATTCCTGATTTCTATTCCCATTGAAACTGCCACAAAAGTCCTCCTGTAAATTAGAAGGATAATCAAAGGTTTAGAACAGCTTTCACACCTCAGCTTGGGTGGAGAAAGATTGTGGTGGACGAAGACCTGGAGAAGCATGAGTGACATGGGAGTGAGCAGAGAGCAGTTATTCCCTATTTTCCCAAATTAAACCTCTGGCATCAACATCTCAAATCATCTGGACATTTAAAACCAGCCAAGGGATGATCTGAGAAAGCACAATGACCCTCCATAACACAATGTCTGAGCATGTCAGGGGCTCCAANTCTGGTTCAGAAGTGACAGGAGAGCATTTCATGATGTGAAGGGGTTTTGTTCCCAGTAATTCCATGTTCTAATGAGCTTCTCATGACTCACTGAACGAGCCCCCCTGGCACAGGACCAGCCCTTGACAGTGTCTGCAGACTCTTGGCTCTCCTCTTCATTCCTCACACTCTTTGGTGCATCAGAAGCTCCAGGAGCACCAACAGCCTGTCTTGCAGAAGAACATTTTGCCTTTTATTTCAAGAGCTTTTCACAATGAACTGAAAAACTGGGATGTGTGAGGACACCAGAACCCCACCAAACCCACTGGGAATAATAAATAAAGGGTCAGGTTTCTGCATGGAGAGTTAGGCACTTGTGGCCCTTGGACACATTTAAATCTCATCCAGTGAACTGTGTCTGGTATTCCCAGGTCTCTGTTAGATCTGGATGGATGAAGCTCCTCAGTTTTATGGGCACAGCTGTGCCCTGCTCCTCCTCTGGCTCTGACCAGACCATCTCCAATCCACTTTCCCCCTCTGAATGTCCCTGTCCCTCCCCAGCTGCAAAGCCCCCCACACTTTTTATGCCTGAAGGTGAGAAATGAGGTGTGGGGAGGTCTGAGGTCAGCCATGACCTGGGCCAGGAGGCTGCAGAGGCAACACCTGCTGGGCTGGGAGGGAGAGCTGGAGACAAGAGCTGGGGTGGGATGAGCAGGGAGGAACTGGAGTGGGATGAGCAGGGACGAACTGAGGTGGCATGATCAGGGAGATGCTGCTGCACCTGATGATGCTCCAAGTCCAGGGCTGCCTTCTGAACTTGGCTTTTCCAAGGCGAATTTGGCCTTGAGAATCCTGGTTCTCCTTGGGAATCCTGGTCTAGTGGAAGGTGTCGCTGCCCAAGGCAGGGAATGGGATGAGATTTAAGGTCCCTCCCCACCCAAACCATTCTGTGATTCTATGATTCAACCTCCCAATGTGGGGGATGTGAATTTTTCACCACTCCTGGCACTTCTGAGTCACAAAGACGTGATTTTTCTTTGCCCCAGAACGGGGATATCATCACTGACAAGCCCCTGAGAGACCTGAGGGAGCAGGAGCAGTGTGAAACCTGCCTGGCTGGGAGCTGCTCTCCACGGATTCCTCGGGGAACAAGCGTTCTGAATTCTGGCAGAAAAAGGGAAAAAGAGAAGGCCTGGGACTATCCTTTCCCTCACAGCGTTGCTGGTCCTCCTCCTGGCAGTTTATTCCATCCTCCTCTCTCCCTCCTGCCCCTGCTGGAGCCGGGTCTGGACCAGGAAAAATCCCTGTTCCTCTCAGCAAGGGGAGAAAAACCTGTGCCAACCCACCCTGCCCCTCCCCTTGGCACCACCAGCCCTAAATGAAAGGGGATTGTGCTTCTCCCACTTTAGTAATTTAGATAAAAGTAACATTTTGTTTGAGAGCAGCAGCAATTACACCCTGGGGTTTGGGATTAACATAATTAATACTTTCTTCATCTCCAAATGTGTGTGTGTCCCCCCCCTCTCACTTCTGCTGCAATCGCAGCCTTGGCTTTTGGTGATGCTGCAGCAGAAACTGTTCCCCCAAAAAGGAACATGAGGCCTTATTAGGGAGCTTTGAGCATGTTTAGGAAGGAGCACCTCGGAATAAAAAGCAGAAGAGAAGTGGATCACACTGCATTAGTGTCTATGGCACATGAAAAGCCTGTCACTTCACCACCCAGGGAACTAATGAAGATCCCAATTATGCAGCAATAAAATATACATAGGAACTACAGAGGGGCTTATACATTTTTAATTTTTTTTTTCCAAAGCCAAATGCAGAGAGAAAATTCTAATTAGGGGGTTTTGTCATTTTTAAATAAAAAGGTTTGTGGTTGCAGGAAACACCCAGGAGTTGCATTTCATCCCCCAGCAAACCCATGCAGGGACAGCCCTGGCGCCATCCCAGCAATGCCCCCCCTCCCTGATCACCTGGAGCTCCTGGGAGGAGGAAACCACATTTTTTGGCAGTGATCCCACAGTTCCCACCCCAATATCCAGCCACACCATCCCCTCTTTGTCCCCTTCTCCTCACTCCAAAGAAGGCCTTTGTTGCTCCAACCACTTTGGCATTGCCAGGGAGGGTTTCTCTTTGCAGGGAGATCAGAGCTGGTGGTGCCAGGGGGGTCCATGCCCACCCTGTGAGGTGGCAGCAGGATGGCAGTAGGTGTTTGAGCCACTGGCTCCACTTGTATTCCCTTCTCCCTCGTGGTTCCCAAAGTTGGAACCACTGTGTGATAGCCCAGCCCAACTCCAGCCTCACCAGGTGGCAGCTGCATCACAGCAAGAAAGGAACAGGATGGAGCTTTGGCAGCAGAACCAGCAGCTCCCAGCACAAATCATGGAATCGTAAGATAATTTGGGTTGGAAGGGATGTTTAATATCGTTGCAAGACCTTTAAAGTCCTGCAATGAGCAGGGACGTCTTCAGCCTCTCCTTTCTTCCCAAGGCAGAGCCCTGGAGATTCACAAATTCACAGAATATTCTGAGTTGGAAGGGACCCACAAGGATCATCGAGTCCAGCTCTCAAACAGCCCCACTGCCTCCCTGGTGGGAATCAAACCCCGGCCTCCTGCACCAGCAGGTGGGGACGCTCACCACTGCACTAAAGTGGAGATGCTGGGGCTGGTGAACGGTGCCTCTAGTCCAAAAATTCTTGGGGAAAGGGGATTTTGAAGCAGCAGAAGCAGAAACCTGCCCTTTCCTCTGTAATGTGATTCTTCACTGTTCTTTTCCGTGCTGTTCCTGCCCTGTGTGCCCTGCAAGCGCTGAGCCTGCCCAGGGGAGCCTCAGAGATTTGCCACAGGATGCCAGGATGTGCTGAGCTGGAAGGGACCCACNGCCATATTGCGAGGCCCAAAACTACCCAAATAATCCCATCAAGGCCTTCCCAGGTCAGAGCAGAGCAGGACAATCCCCTCCCTCACTTGAGGACAAGGTTTATCACAGGTACAGGACCCCCACCCCAGCCCTGCATGGATGGACTTCCAGACAGTTTAGCTGCACCTTCAGCAACATATAAAATAAATCAGAATTTGTCTTCCCTGTGTTCTGTAGGACACAGAAATCTGGCTGTTGTCCACAGGAACACTAACACACCCCCTGCCCCTCCCAGCCTTCCAACGCTGCTTCAAACCAGAAAGGTCTTAAAGCCACTCAACAAAAGCAACTTTAAACGTTTTTAAACATGAGCTTAGTAATATATTTCCCCTAACTACATCCAAAGAAATGATGGACCTATTCGAGGGTGAGTTTCCCAAAAAGTCCATATGAAATCCTCCTTCTAGAGCAGGAATTCAACCTGGAAAGTTTCAGACCAAATGCTCAAAACTTCATGAGGTTTTTAAGGGGGTGAGAGAAGTGTTTTAAATGGATCTGTCAGACAACCTGAAGCATGAAGCAGTTCTGTCAACTCCTCCTGTAATAAAAATAAATGATCATTTGTTGCTTTCTGATTTGTAAGATGCAGATGAGTGAATATATTACCCAATGTCCTAAACTCCATTTAATTTTCAAGT
The DNA here is from genome assembly GCA_013390025.1 of Pitta sordida. NCBI lineage: Eukaryota > Metazoa > Chordata > Aves > Passeriformes > Pittidae > Pitta > Pitta sordida. The sequence goes on from WEKX01003019.1 coordinate 190,747, forward strand.
CATTGTAAACTGTTGCACAAATATAAGGGTAAAAAAAAAAATCCCAGTGATAGTGGGGTTCTGAAGGAGAATGAAATAAAGATCAAGCAGATCAGGGGCTCTGTTTGAATGTTCTCTATCTCTTAAGTCACAAAGTTCATCTTGAAATCCCAGTTTATACCTGACTGCCTTCCTAATTACTGTTATCTCAGCTGCTATGCCAGTTCTAAATTGCAATTGGAACTGGAATAAAAAGCAAGATTAATTGGTTAATTAATTATTTCCCCTTCTTTTGATAAGGAGATAATGTTCACAGAGACAAACAGAGGCTGGTCCTCATTGCCAGGGGCTGCCCTGGGGTCATATGTCCTTGGGTTGAGGAGCTTTTCTCCAGGTTCCCTCTCCATGATCCTCCCACTCCATGAAGGAGCTGCTAAAAGAGCTGGGAGAGCTGCTCCTGAACTGGATAAAAGGGCTGAGAGGATTTCACTGCCAGAAAGTTTGGCTAAATAATTAAAAATTCTTCTTTTTCTGATGGTTTTTCCAAAGCCTGCAAGCACTGGTGCAAACAGTGAAGTGTTGGGAACAGGGCTGTTTTATTAACTCATCCCTTCATAGAAATTAATGTTCCAGCAGAGCATTTGGGGTGAGCTGGGAGGTGTTCCTCAGGAATTCCAGCAGCTGCCATGACCTCAGGGCCATGGAACCAAAGGATGATCCATGAGCAGCTCGAAACTCCCAATATCCCGGGTATCTCAAGACTGTAAAGCTGCACTCCAGCAAAGCAGGGAGATCTTGAGAAACCAAAGTATTTGCACAACTGTTATGCTGAGGCTGAACTTGACAGATTCAGAAATAGAATTATTTGGGTTTTTTTTCCATCCTGGTGACCCCTCAGTGCAGAGGCAACTTGTGGGATTTTTCACATGGAGATGGACAATAAATAATGTGATGAATTTTTTCTGGTGGTACCATGAATAAATACTGCATTTGGTTTGCTAAACATCAGCTCCAGGTGAGGAGATTCACAAAGCTCAGGTGCTGTGCTGGAAGTATCAGGGTGGTCTCCAAACAAGGAAGATTGATGAGGAAAAATATGTAAGGAAAGGCTTTGGAGCTTTTTGGGGAGGTCCTACCATGACCCTTCAGTCAAAGGTCACACAGAGAGGGCAGGGACTGGGCTGAGGATGTGCTGAAAAACCTGGACAAAGAGTTTATTTATGAACAAGCACAGAAAAACAGTTTTTGTGCAAGTAGAAAAAGTGTTCTTCAGTGAGGAGAGGAGATGAACCAGGTGAGAAAATCCCAGGTGAGGATTTGGGACAAGGAGTGTGGCAGAGGGAGAGTGTGAGGGTGAGCCTGCAGCAAGGCTGGAGTGGACCAGATACATGAAATAATTCAAGGAGAACACAAAATCGGGGCTTAGGGTGAGGAAGGGTAGAGAAACCACAGACAATTTTTGGCACAACCCCCAAAATGAATGAACCCCCATTTGCTGAATGTCACGTCAATCGGATGGAGGGTCGAGCAGTTTCCAGCTAAATCCTGATGGGATGTGTGATGTGAATGTTGGAGATGTTGGGAGGGTTGTGAAACAGGGCAGGGCCCACGAAGGACCAGCCTCCTCCCCAGGGCCAGCCTTGGAGTTCAGTTCCTGCAGGACAAACCTATTTCCAAGATGCAGCTGACAACTCATTGACACCCACCTGCTCCCAGGCTGCTGTTCCTCCATTCCCAAACTCCTACTTGTTTATTTTTCTTTAGAGAAAATAACTACATCTTTTATCAGTTGCCTTCATGGTGCCACGTCTGTGTCATCTTCTCAGGCAGCTCGTCACCCCTGGGCTCTGGGAGAGTCCAAATCCAGCTCTGTGTCTGTGTCTGGTCATCTCACACCTGGAATTCCTGACTGCTCTTGAAACCATCCCAGCCTAGCATTTGCCTCTTCCATGGTCACAACTCAAACTGATTCTTGTGCTCTTCATGAACTAATACATTAAATATGTTTGAATTTGAAATTATTTCCCCAGTGGCTTCTCCCCAGCCAGCCCTTGCAATTTGGTTCCTAAGTCAGGCTGGTCCTAGTTGTAGTTTATTGTGGTTTAAATAATCTTTTCTTTTCCTTATGATTAAGGATTTCCGTCGTTAGGAAGCAGAGTCAGGAGCTCTCCTCCAGTGTGGGTGATCAGAGGCAACGAAAACACTTTTTTATTCAAAGTTATCAGGTCAGTCTTGCACTATCCAGCTCAATAAACCCATGTTGAGCTCTAACCTCTCCTCGTTTATCCCAAATATTTAATTCTTCCCTGCCCAAATTGGCTGTAACAGCTCAGATCCCACAGAGATCCAACCATTGGATGGAGAGGTGCTGGCTCATCCCGTCCCTCTGCCCTGGGAAGTCCCCTGCCTGCTCTTTGTGCCTCCAGGGTCACCCTCAGCTTGGAGTTATTTAAAATAATCATTACTGGACCTGCAATTTGACGTTGTGGTTATTTTTAGGTGTCTGAGGTTGAGCCCTCCTGGCTCCAGACATTGAGTTATTTGGGAATTGCTTCTCCATGGACACAACCAGCTCCGTTTTCATCCCCTCATCCCACTGCCGGGGCTGCATTCAGGATCTCCTTCCTTAGCAAGGACTGACACAAAATATATCTGCAGCTTTAGGCTGTATCCAGACCTTTAATCTTCACTGTTCCTGGCCAGCAACCCCCCGTCTTTCTTCTCTTTTTATTCATAACACGAAGGAGTCCTTTGCAATTTGCTTCAATTCAGTTTTAGCTCAGCTGGACTTTTACCAATTCTCACTTCTTCTGAGATCCAAGAAGCAGGTTTTTGCTCCCTAATTCTTTCTTCCTGTCCTTGCAGTCTCTCTGTTTGTTCCTAACAGGCTTTTGGATGGAATTATTCCTTGTGTTAAACATGGAGCCCAATCCTCCAGGATTTTCCTCCCCACACCCTGTTTCTTTTTTAATTTGATTTCATCATATTCCCACTGCTTCACTTACGTCCTTGAGCTGCTCAAGACAGTCATCTTAGTCCATTTATCTTATTATCCTCTGCCCTTTCTAATCCAGAGCCTTATTTGCAGATAATAAAGTGAGCCCTCCATTTGTCTGAACTAAAATAATTCAAAATAAAGTGTTTTATCCCTGACTGGCTCTGCTGACCACATCCAGATGTAAATCTGCATCCGTCTCTCCCTGCTGATCTGAATGTTGGAGAAATTGTGTTGCCTGTCAAGGGAGGAACACTTGGGATGGTCCAGCCTGGAGCAGCATCTCCTGAACAGGGTCTGTCCTGCCAGAGCACGATGTTGGCACTGATGGAAGGTGCCCAACCTGGTACTGAAACAGCCCCAATGCCAAGAGCAGGAAATGCCATTGCCTTGTGGTGATTTCCAAGAGGAACCTGAGCATAGAATCCCTGAATGGTTTGGATTGGAGGGGAACTTAAAGCCCATCAAGTTCCACCCCCTGCCCTGGGCAGGGACACCTTCCACCATCCCCGGTGGATCCAGCCTGGCCTTGGACACTCCCAGGGATGGGGCAAGAAATTGAACTTTGATTTAAGAGGCAGAGGAAGGAGAGTCGCTTGGAAGGGCTGTAGAGCTGTATCCAACTTAACCCTCAAATAACTTCCTGCCACCTCAAGGGTCTCACTGTTCTTCTGCAAAGAGCCAAGAGTGGGAGCAGGACCTGCACTGTGAGATGCTCCTGATCAGGACCAAGTGCTGCTGATCCTGTTTGCTGGGAGAATGATCTAGGCCAGGGCTGGGCACTGGTGGAGAATTTCAGCAGTGACAACAGAGCAGAAAAACTCCTTTATTTCTCAACTTGCTTAAAAACCACAGCAAAGTGCCAGAGCCAAAGCCCATCTCACTGAGTTTGTTTCTCCTGTGTGCCCACAGCTGGTCCCCCCTGGTGCCACCTCAGTGCCTGTCCCAGAGCCAGCCTGGACTATGCCACCTTGATCAACCCATCTCAGCTATTTCTACCAGCAACTCAGCATTCCAAACCATCCTCAGCCTTTTATGTGAAACAACACTTGTCTCAGGAATTTACCTGTGCTTTTCTCTGTTTCTCCAGTGAGAAATTAATGTGTCTGTCAACAAGTGCCCTTCCATTAAACCTGCACTTGTTTATTTTAAAATAAAAGTAAAGCTGCCACACTGAGCGTAAAAACATGCAACGTTTTATGTGGGATTCTGAAAGAACATTCTATTAAAATGCACATTTCTCTCCTTCTCTTCTGAATCTCATGAGACTATTCCAGGGAATTTCAGCTGGCAACTGCTATAATGTGAATCAAGCCTTTTCAGCTATGAAAGTTTCTTCATGTAACACACAACCCTTTAGTGAGGTTTGCCTTAAATGATACAGTGAAACAGTTCTTTGGCCCATCATCTGGAAAATCATCAGTGATGCAGGTCCAGAGAAACGTGGCTGAGCACAACACCCCATCCTGAGCTGAGGGGGATCCCCAATCCCAGGAGCAGCTGAGGGAGGGAGGATCCCACTGATCCCAAAGCCTCTTTGCATTCCCACTCCAGGAGTCAACAAAATGCACCTGTCTGCTGTGCTGCCATGAGATCTGAAAGGGATCATCCACTCAGGCGGCCCCTGAGGGGTCTCAAGACTCTGGTGTTGACCCTCCTATTGAGGGAATGGACTTTCAGGCAGTGAAAGCTGGGGATGGCTTTAGTCCTCATTTCAATCATCTGTCCCAGTGCTCTCATCTCTTTGGGGTCTGGGGTTGCCCATGAGATGCCCCGCTGTGTGGTTCTGCTGGGGGTCTGGAGGAACATCACCTGCAGGTCCTCGAGGGCTCTTGCACACAGAACTGCTGAAAATGCCCAGGCCTTGTTTCCTGCATTTTTATTTCATTTTTGTCTCAGCAAAGTAAAATATCAAACTTGATACTGATTTCCCCCCTCTCCAGGTCAGAGCCTCCAAACCCTCCTCCTGTGCCAGAGGATGGAGGGAGGCTGGATGTGCAGTGGGAGCAGGAATGGTGGGAGCTCAGGCCTGGCAGGAGGGAGCTGTGCTGGGGCTCTGGGTGTGCTCAGCCCACGACGTGCTGCAATTACAGATCCTCGCTGGGATTCCCACTGACCCTCCTCTTTATCCACACACGGATGTCAAATGTCAAACTGTCTCCCCAGCTTGGGCAGCAGGGCCTGATGAGAGAGCCAGGAATGAGATTGGAGCAGTCCAGTGGGACATCTGGCATTCAGGGTAATTGTTTATGAGACAAGACTTGCCAGCAGCAGCAGCAGCAGCAGCAGGCCAAATTGGAGAGAACTAACAGCTAAATATTGGGGAATTATGTGGCTGGAGCAGTCCAGCCCAGCCTGCTTAATTAGGAGCTTGCAATGAATATAGAATTGCTGTTAATTTGAACCCACTGTGCCTTTTCCTGAGGCAAAATGGGGAGAGTATCAGTATTATGTGATTCGCTAAAGGGTGAAAGGGAATGTTTAATAATGGGGGATTTGCTTCTTTATCTAAAGTGCTTCACCCTTCATCTGGCAGACACCCCCCCGACCGCAGCCAGGCAGCTGAGCTGAGGGCAGCAGGCACAGCAGGATTTGGCCCTCAGTGCCTTTTCAGGGCCTCCTGCAGAATCCTTTGCATTTCCCAGTGCTCCAGTGGCTGCTGCTGCAGATGGAGCATCCCTGCCCACTGCTGCAGGTTCCCAGCCCCATCCCATGTCTCTGCAGCCCAACACTGAGCTCCTCCTGCTCAGAGCAGGAGCCAGAGCTGGGGCAGGGGCACCTGAGGGTGCTGCAGATCCAGGAGTTGTCTGGGCGGGCAGGACAAGGGGGAAACACCTCCGTGAGGGCACTGGAAACGAGGGGAAAGCGAAGTCCAGGAGCACTGAGGGTGTTGGATCCATCAGGTGTGGTGGAGGGGGTGAGACAAGGATGGGCTCTGCAGGGGTCACCATCAGTCACCAGGGCTGAGGGCACGTCTGAGGGGCTGATGTTACTGGGGAACATTCTGTGCCACTGGAGAAATCCGGTTCAGGGCCTGGGACATGGACACTGGGATGCTGCCTCCACCTTGCCCAGGGGGAGTGGTGGTTCTGTGCAGTGCCACAGGAGAGCTGAACTTCACTGGTGCCAAGAGAATTCCTGTCCTGGACTGTTCCTCTGCTTCCAGAGCAGGCACTGGGATGCTGTGGGAGGACTTTGTGCTGTGTGCTGGGAGCTGTCCATGGCTGGGGCTCTCCTCTCACACCTGTAGCAGCTTCAGATTTGTCCTTCCTCACTTTAAACCTTAGCAAAACAGCTGGGGGGGCTGTGCCAGCTTGTGAAGGAGTGTGCTTTACTCCAAATCCACAGTTTCCTTCAGTACTGGGGGCTGCAATGCAGAGGAACTCAAGGGATGTGATGACAAACACACTCAAAATCATCCTGTTTGTGTCAGGGAGAGGAAGGTTGGGACACTGTGAGCAGATGCTCTTGGTTCACTCCAACAGCCACACAAAGAATCACAGAATCACAGAATTAATAAGGTTGGAAAAGACCACAGAGAACATCGAGTCCAACCTCTCACCGGCTGATGAGCAAAGCAGAGCCCACCCAGCCTCAGCAATCCCATCTTGGAGCTGTGGGACCTGCTCAGCCTCACCAGCCCCTCAGGGCAGGGGTTTGTCTGGCATGTTGGTGACAAATCAGGGCAGGTTACTTTGAGTGAGTTTCCAGCTCATCCAGGGTGATGACATTTCCACCTTTGGATATTGTGTTGTGCACTAACCCCCAAATGCTCCCAGACCCCAAAGAGCAGAGGGGATTGGGACAGATGATTGCAATGAGGACTAAAACTGTTCCACTGCCTGGAAGTCCCTTCCCTTAACAGGCCAAATGAGTCTGGATTTAGTCCCTTTGCCTCTGGATACCATGGAAAATCTGCACTCAGTTCTCTCTGTGTATCAGCCCTGATTTGGGCAACCTCGGCCTGTGCTTCCAGTCCAGAGCTTCTGGTCTGGAATTTCTGCATTCCCAAACTGCTCCCGGTGTTCCTGAACCGTGGTTTGATCCCTCTGGAAGTGTCAGGATGGTCCTTGCACCAATATTCGAGAGGGGTGTGAATCGAAGCAGCACCACGGAAGGTGACACCGGTTGGTGGCTTTTGGTGACTCAGCCACAGGACTTGCCAAATGGTCGGGAAAATTCCCGAAGTCCCTCAGCAAATTCATCCTCCATTGAACTCATGACACTGTCCAAGAATCATGGAATCACAATGTCTTGGCCATGAGTCCAATGGAGGATGAATTTGCTGAGGGACTTCGGGAATTTTCCCGACCATTTGGCAAGTCCTGTGGCTGAGTCACCAAACCCAGCAATGAAAATTTAATGAAATAAAATCAAAAATCTTGATATGAAACAAAGTTTTGTGAAATGAAATGACTAAATTTAATGCAATGAAACGAAGTATAATGAGGTGAAATGAAACCAAATGATACGAAATGAAATTTAACAAAATGGAACGAAAATTTGACATTTCATTCTCTTTTGTGAAGGGTTGAATATTCCCTATTAATGGAAAATTCAAGCATTCAGACAGACAACAGAAAATTGAGCGTTGCAATGAACACATTATTATTACTGCCACATTATTTGTAGCGAAGGGGTTTTAGTATTTTTACTGAAAATTTCAAAACATGTCTGGTAGGACATTACTTGGCTCCTGTATTTGCTGAAGTGAAATAAAATACTGTGGGTTTACAAATAGCTGTGAAAATCCTTACCAGGCGTTAATAAGTAGGAGAAAAATATTTTATTTTCTTTTCTTTTTTTTCCCCTCCAAGAAAATAAACGATTATGCCCCAATCTGAAGGAACTTAGGAACTAAAAATGCAGGAAGATATTGGGTGAGATTCGTGGTAACACCTGGGCAAGAAATAAAACGTTGCTCCCCTTGAATCGTGTTCCTGACTCGTGCAGTGGTACAACCACCTTTCACACAATTTGTGAAATGTTATTTTTCTTCTCCAATAGATCTTGTTTGGAAAGCTCACTCAGAGATATGTCATTTTAGATTTCCATCAAGCTCTCACGTGTGTATTTGTTGGGACACATTTTAAGCCAAGAAAGCATTTCTCCTTCGCCTGCCAACACTTAGAGATGTAGAGATTTTTGCTTTCCCTGCCCAGCAGGGCAAACCCAGAGTAAAACCAGTCCCACTGGTTGTGATCCATCCTCAGCCTGGTGTTCCATGGAGCAGGAACACCAACCCTGGGCAATTCCCAGTGAACTCCAGCTGAGAGGAGAAAGTGGGGAAGGAAAATGGGTGAGATGTGCAGGAGACAGGTCAGAGCACCTGAGGAACCATCCCTGGAGGTGTTTAAGGTCAGACTGGATGAGGAGCTCAGTGACATGGTCTGGATGGTGGGAGGTTTGGAAGGATGGAGCGTGGTGCCCGTGGTTCCAGGGTTGTGGGGCTGATCCCTGGGTGGGAGTCACTTGGGAGTTGGACTCGATGACCCTGTGGGTCCCTTCCAACTCAGAACAACCTGTGAACCTGCTGCTTCCAGGCCTGCCAGACTCTGCCCACCCCAAATCCAGGACCCTGGTGATGTTTTCTCCCAGTGACAGGCAGGGTGGATCTTGCTGAGACCAGGGGGGTGGGTTTGGATGCCCCTGGTGAGGGCAGGTTGAGGGCACAGATGGCCTGGATGGTGGCAAATCACACAAGGATAGATTCATCAACAGAAAATGGGAAGATGCCATAAAATGAGATCAAAGGGTGCTGGGGTAGGTGGAGCTGAGCACTGGAAGATCTGAATGTGCCCAGTGAGTTCAGAGAATCGCAGAGCGGTTTGGAAAGTATCTTAAAGGTCATCTGGGGACAGGGGGGGACTCTTGGGGATGGGCCTGTGCAGGGCCAGGGGTTGGATGGATGGTCCTTGGGGGTCCCTCCCAGCTCAGCACATTCTGGACTCTGGGATATTCCCCCATCAGGGATCTGCCTCACCTGTGCAAACAGGGAATGTGATTCCCCCTCATTTCCCACAGTATCCGTGGCTGGAGCCTGCCATGGCTCCCACAACTGTGATTACAGCCTCACATTTCCAGCAGTTCAGTTAACAGCCTGATTAGTAAGATACTATTTCATTTTATAATTAAATTAATGAGAGCCTTCATTCAGAAGTTGTTATCTCACTTAATAATGACCTCACTGATTATTTTATCTCCTTTAACTGAGCTAGTGATTTTGATTAAAATAAATACAGTTCACAGCACCTGGAAATTCATTCTTCTCCTTAGAAGAAATCTGATGGAAAGAGATTCTCTTTAAAGAATTTCTTGAGAGTGATTAAATATTTTGGTCCTCCTGAGGCTGAATTTTCATGTTTTCAAAGATGACATTTTTGAAATATTTGAGGATAAAATATTTATTAAGCCCTGTATTTATATTTTCAATACATCTGTTTCAGCTTTGACTGTTTGAACATCATTTCAGCAGAAATATATATTTGCATACTGAGCAGATTTAAAACAAAACACACCCCCAAGTGCTTCTAGACACACAGAGACAACAGCCACTGAAACTCACTCTTCATTTCACCCTGTACCTCACATAATCCTTTCCAATTTAGGGGGAAACTGCCATCAGTCATTCAGGCAATTGAGTTTATCAGATCCCTGCTGCTCGGGATGGTATTTTGTATATTAATCTGGTTTCTAAAAGCGGGAAGAATTAGGCAGCACCACTGGAAAACACTTTAATGGGAAAAATGCAAACAGGCAAATGGTGACTGTGGGTCTGTAGGGAAGGAAAGCCATGGCTTGATGCCCATGAGCAACAATTCATGGCAATCACAAAATCTGGGCTGGTTTGGACACTTCCAGCGGTGCCAGAGCTGAGTGAAGGTGGAAATGGCCACTGGCAGCTCCTGGTCTGGGAGGAGCTCCTGGGCGATGGAATTCCAGGCCTGTTTGGGTTGGAAAGAACCTCAAAGCTGAGCTCCTTCCACCCCTCAGAGCCCACTCTGCTTCTCAGACTTCAACTATCGCTTAAGTGTCCTTGTTGAAGCAAGGCCAGCTCTATACAATCACATGTCCATCCCCTGGGAGCACCCCAAGGGTGACACACTGTCCCACCTTTGAGGAAACTTTGGGGACAGACCCCAGGAGGAGCCAGCTGAGCTCTGGAGGAGCCAAACCAGGAATGGGCAGAGGGACACACTGGTAGCACAGCCTGCTGTGCTTTGTATTAACCAGCTCAGAAGTCCTGAACTCTGGATAAGTTGTTTTTGCTCCCTCAGTTTGTTCTTGGATGTGTCTGCACAGCATGGGGACATCAGAGGGGCCGAGGACACCAGAGATGATGAGATGGTGAAAAATATATTAAATAGCCCCTGCTCAGGAGCGACCCAGCCCAGCTGGAGACATCCTTGTGTCATGGTTACCATAATCACCACACACTGAAAGCAAATATTCCCCCATCAGCCTCCAGATTTCCTGCAGGAAAAGCTCCCCAGGCGGGGATGAGCCCTGCCAGTGGATGCACCTCCAGTTTAGGGGCTTCTAATGGTTTAGATGGGGCAGAATTTGGTCTCCCAAGTGCTGTCTGGAGCAGCAGATAGAGGTGGACACTGAAATTTCCATGTGCAGCCAGTTGCCTGAGCTCATGTTTCTCATTTTACAGGTTTGAATGTGCTCGTTCTAATTTCTTGCCCTGCTAAAGCCTCGAAAGGTTGCATGTCAGAAATGTGTGGAGGAGAATGTCAATCTTGCCCAGCTCGTGGAGCTGGAGATAGTGTTTGCTGACCTGTCTGGGAGGGAGAGACAGGCACAAGCCTCATCCTGCATCTGCAGGTACGTAAGAAAAAGCCTTTTACCTTTATAACAAGCCTGAGCTGCAGCCTGAATTCTGGGGGGGAAAAAAAATGACTGATGGGGACCCAGCAACCTTTGGTATTTGAGTTCTCATTTTACAGTATCCATAGGCAATTAACATTCTGCAACCTCCTTTCGAAGCTCTTGTGCTCCTTTAGAAAGACTCGTGTTCCTTTTGGGGAGCTGACAGGCTCTGCCTCGCTTCAGTTCTGAATGGGCAGAGTTGCTGTTACCCAGGCAGGGGGAAATATTAAACCAAAAAATCTGAGGCCCAATCTGGCTCTGGGGGTGTTTTTGTGGTCGTATTCCTGAAAGCCGCGATGGAAAGGAGGGATATTTGCTGTGGGGTGGCATTCCCACCACAGCACAGGGAAATAAATCAAGGGGTTTTTGGGGAGTGCTTTGGTTTGGCTGCTTCTGATGCTCCTCTTTGAAAGGTCAGGTCGTGTGTGACCATAAACACCTCGGGGGCATTTGGGAAAAAATTAATAGGTGGAAGAGCCTAAAATAGAAGTTTTGGGTCATGAGGAGAAAGCAATGCTGGAAATGGTTTTCTGTGGGTACAGATCAACTAAACTGTGCCCCAAACCCTGAGGTGGAACAAGAGGGAACATTACATTTTGGCAAAAAGAATAAATAAATAAGAATAAATAAATTTAAAAGCACTTCTTCCCCCCCAACTCATCTCTCTGTGGTTAAATATTTCCTGTTTCTGTGGCTCGAAGTGGCCAATATTTTTTCCTGGCTTTGGAAATGTCATAGCTCTGTGTCTTTCAGATTGGACAATATTCTGCAAATCCTTGTGGAGAGGGTCGAGGGAAAACCCCTGTGAATTCCACAATCAGCAAGTGGAGGACCAAAGCCTGCAAGAAAATAAAAACTGTATGTGAACATTAATAATTTGTCTGCTTGCAAACAAAAATCTTGTGGAGACACTGCAGAAAATGCCCTGCCCATCATTTCTTGGCTTTTTTTCTTAATCCAGGTGGTCCTTCAAGATGAAAAGGTGGAGAAACATTCATCCCTTCCTGCAGACTTTGGGCTGGGGAGGAGCAGGGGATGTGCTGGGAGAGGGGATCAGGCTGAGGGCAGTGCCCGGGAACGTTGGCATTCAGGGCCAGGATGTTCCCCTGTGCTCCCCAAATTCCAAATTCCAAGATCACAGATCCCAGTACCCCTATTTTTAGTGTTGTTTAATTCTCCCAACAAACCTCTAGACCTGAGAACCTGTGAGCACACCTGGGGTGAAGACGTGGCTGTGTTTGGAATCTAAATCAAACCTGGCTGGAGATGTTTAAGTGATTTCAGGATCTCCAGTTTGAAAATCTTGGGGGAAAAAAACCTCCCCAAAATTGTAATGATTGGTCTTGATGAAATACACAGAAAATAAACTAAAAAATAGAAGAGAGGCTTCACAAACTTCTTCACAAGGAGCTGAATCCTTTCAGAGGGTGAGCAAAACATGGCACTCAGCTCTTTCTCAGTTATAGAGTCATGGAATGGGTTGGGTTGGAAAGGAAATTAAATTTCATGTTATTCCACCCCCTGCCATGGGCAGGGACACCTTCCACTGTCCCAGGCTGCTCCAGCCTGGCCTTGGTCACTTCCAGGGATGGGGCAGCCACAGCTTCTCTGGGCACCCTGTGCCAGGGCCTCCCCACCCTCCCAGGGAACAATTCCTTCCCAATATCCCATCTCACCTTTGAGGACATTCCCTGTGTCCTGTCCCTCCATCCCTTCTCCCCAGTCCCTCTCCAGCTCCTGGAGCCCCTTTAGGCTCTGGAAGGGGCTCTCAGGTCTCTCTGAATCCTTCTCTTCTCCAGTTGAGCACCCCCAGCTGTCCCAGCCTGGCTTCAAGGCAGCCCTTGGAGCATCTGCCAGTCTGACCATGGGTGTCTGAGGTGTGTGGCTGTGCCCTGGGGTGCTGTGGTGGGCACACACTGTTCCACTGTGCTGTGCTGGTGTGGTGCAAGGACCATGTGGCTATAGGATTCTGTGGGTCTGTAGCCACCCTGCCACATCTCCCTGTCCCCCTGGGTCACAGTGTCCCGCTGCCCACCAGCACCAGCCCGTGGCTTCCACAACAGGTCCATGGCTTCCAGTGACTGGTCCCTGGGCAGCTTTGGAAATGAAAGGTGAGGAAATGGATCCTTTCCCTGAGCTGTGTGAGAGCTCCAGCAGAGCCATCTCCACATCTGGATCAGCACCACAGAACCCTGAGCTGGGCCAGATGAGCCTTCCCTGGTGCTGGAGGCTGTGACATGTTTGGGTTAAATCCAACAACCTCCTGCTCTCCAAAGGTCAGAGATCCCCATTCCCAGGGCAGGAGGAGATGTGGAGTCCAAGCACAAATTCATGCAAAGCAAGACTCTGGGAAAAGCTGGACGACCCTGGGCCAGCTTTGGGGTGGGTTGTTTGGCCTCACGTTTAGGACTTGTTGGTTGCGGCAGGTGTTTGTTCCAGTCCCCTTCAACCTCCCTGTGCTCTGTGAGTTTCTCAGAATTTCTCTCTGGGGTGATCACAAATTTCTGTTTCTGGAGTCTTGGCACCTTTTCCTCCAGCTCTGCCCACATGTCCTATTCCCTCAGAGAGCTCCAGGAGTTTGACAACCAGCAGAAAATTCCTGTCTCCCGTGATTTGCTTTGGCAGCTTTCACTTAATTAGGTCCTCATTACAGTGTCTTTGTCCAGAGAACACCTCAGTGCTGGGCGCATCAGGCTCCTGTGTCATAGGGAGTATAACTTTTAGGTAAACATTTTTGTATATATATATATATATATATGCATATGTAAGGAAAAAAGCTGGGGAGGGAAATCACTTTTGAAGCCAATTTGGAGGGCACACAATTAGAAAAGGAGCGTGTTAAGCAGATTTCAGCAACGTGCTCTGCACAAAGTGAAACTCTGCTCTGAGCCCATCGATGTGCCAGGGGACCCAGGAAGGGAGACGTGGACAGGGAGAAGCTTTAACGTGGCAAATTGAAAGGTCTCAAAGCAGATTCAGACCCTGGTGATCCCAACACTCACATTGAAGTTTCTAGCCTCTTTTTCTCTTAATTGGCACAAGTATTTCTGAACAAATCAAATCAAATCAAACCAAATCAAGGAATTTTGGTTTTGATGGCTCCTCTGCTTTATTCTGACTTGCTTGGAAGTGGCTCCAGCAGCTCCAAAACCCAAAGCCCCTCTGCAGCTCTGGCAGCATCTTTTCCCTTCTGCCTCTGAGCTGCAGGAGGACATTGTGGCAGCCCAGGGCAAGCAGTGTAAGGAGGATTCAGGGATGTGGATGGATCGGATGGGTTGGAAGTATTTAAAGTGAATTAGAAACAGCATCAGTTCCAGTGTGTTTTACATGGGTACCAAAGCTTTGGCACCGCAGATACGAAGGGGAATTCGAGAAATGAGAAGCCAGGAATGTGAAGCATGTGTGATGTCAGGCACAATGGTATTTGGTGCAGTTTGAGGGGAGAGGACGGTGTTTGCTCTGGCAAGAGGGAACAGGGTGGGAGGTGAGGGAGGGACCTCTCAGAACTACAAAAGCCGAGTGAGGGACCTCTGAGAGCTGCCAGGGGAGGTGGGACATTGCTGTTTCCAGGCTGAACTTATGAGATGTGCATACATGGACTGCACTAACTACAACCCCCATGATGGTTGTGACCCACTCCCAGCACAGGGTGCAGCTCTGGTTGTTGGGTTATTCAGTGCTTGGATCATTCCAGCAGTTTCCCGTTCCACTGGCACTGATGGTACAAAGAGTTGACCTGATATAGATGCCCAGGAAGATAAAAACATAACTCGTATTGCACCAATTTATCAATGATAGGCAAGGGTTTAACCTCTGTGTCCCTCAGAATGGAGTGAGGACTCTGGAATTCTATTCCTGTGTCTGAGTTCCCTTGTTAGGAGGAGAGACAGAGATCAGCTCCATGTAAATAGAAGATGAAAAACTTCCAGTTCAGCATCAGCATCTGTCTTCAAGGAGAAACCATCAGGTTTCTGAAACAGAGTTTAATAATGAATGTGAGTAAAGAATGGGTCATCAAAAATGCTTTAAATCCTGCATCTGAAATACTTCAGTGTCCTTGTTCTGTGAAGAATATTAGGCTTGGCCTATTTGTGCACTGCAAGAAATGCAGCTTTTTCTGGAAATGTGTAGGGTTCTCTGTTCTTCTGCTGAATTGTGGCCCAGTGTCCCCTGGAACCACAAGGAACCATTTCCCCAGTGGGGCAACAGCTCTGCTCGTGCTCCTTGCACATCCCTGCCCTGCTTCCTAGCCTGGTGCTGCTGAGCAGACCTTTGTTCTCCCAGTTTTTTTGCTGGTGGACACCACATGGAACCAAACACTTCAGCGACACTCAATCATTAAGGTTGGAAAAGACATCCGAAGATCCACAAGTACAGCACCACCACCATGTTCACCACTAACCCATGTCCCCAGGTGCCACATCCACATGGCTTTTAAATCCCTCCAGGGATGGGGTATCCACCACTGTCCATCCTTCTTACTGATACCCAACCTAAACCTAAGGAATGTCAGCAGCCCTGGGAGGGACAGAGCCAGCAGTTATGGACCAAATTTATGTCCCAAACTCTTCCTTTTCCCTACAAATTCCTGCTGGTCCCAGATGTTGGTTTGGGCACAATAACAGATCTCTGTGGGCAGAGGGATGAGGCTATGGGGTCCCACTGCTGCTAAGGTTGTACTCACTCCCACCCTGCCACTGCACTGAGTCCCAGAAGGTGCTGAGCTCCACCAGGACCATCCATCGAACCCCTGGCCCTGCACAGGCCCATCCCCAAGAGTCCCTCCCTGTCCCCAGAGGATCATCCCAACCCTCCTGCAGCTCTGGCAGCCTTGGGGCTGTGCCCACTGCCCTGGGGAGCCTGGGCACTGCCCAACCATCCTCTGGGGGAAGAAGAACAACCTTGTCCTGAGCTCCAACCTGCCCCTGCCCTGCCCCAACTCCAGCCCATTCCCTGCCTCCTGTCCCTGGTGCCCCCAGAGCAGAGATCAGGGCCTGCCCCTCCTCTGCCCCTCCCCAGGAAGGTGTCACTGCAATGAGGGCTCCCCTCAGGCTCCTCTGCTCCCCCTGAACACACCAAGTGCCCTCAGCTGCTCCTCACACCTTCCCCTCCAGGCCCTTCCCCATCTTTGTCCCCTCCTTTGGACACTCTTCAGTGGCTCAAGATCTTTCCCATTTTGTGATGCCTAAAACTGCCCCAATATTGCAGGTGAGGCCTCTCCAGGTCAGAGCAGAGCAGGACAATCCCCTCACACTCTTTCTCCTCCAGACACTTTTGTGCAAGGAAACCTGGTACCAGAACTGAAATCAGCCCCTTTGTAGGAGTTGGGCTGGTCCCTTAGTGCTGAACCCACTAAATACAGGGAGGGTTTTCAGCAAATCTCTTTCACTCAAATCAGCCCTAAACACTGGAGGTTTTGGAAAGAGTCTCACCCCCTGAGGGCAGCATTAGCCAACACAGTTGTGAGTAAAGGACTTGACATCCATTCGCTTTCTGCTGCTGAACAATCAAGTACCAGAATCTTTTATACATTTAAATGGTATTCACCCAGCAAATGGCAAATGTACCACAGCTACTATTATATCCTACTGCTAATGAGGAGGCTGTGCTGCTTCCCGATTTCTGGGGGGCCAGATCCTGCAGTTTGCACACAGCTTTCTGGGGAAAAGAAGTGCCTGGACGAACACAAGGGGTTGTGAGCCTGGCCATTGTGGTGGGGCAGTGAATGGCACCTCATGATGAACCACTCACCCCACAGGAAAAACCCTTTTTTCCCCTCAGCACAAATGCTTGAGGTTGTGCTGAGGCTGCTGTCTCATTCAATCACTGGTTACACTGTCCAAATTAACTTCCAGGATCAAATTGTAAATATTGAAAATAACCATAATTCTGCTTTCCCGGAGCAGTCCATGGCTAACAAAGGACCCAACCTTCAGCTGGGGAGGGTACGAGGATTGAAGTCAGTAGAGATATGCTGATTTATACCGAGGGACTTCAGCAGCTCATTAATTTTGCAAATCAAGCATTTGGACATTGGGAAATGCCTTTAGGAAATGTAACCAGGTTTCTGGTGCACCTTAATTGCCCACGTTCATTATGTTGATTGGTGAACAGAGGTGCCACCAGAGTAAAGGCTGAGGCTCACACAGTTAAACAAATGAGTTCTTCTGAAGTCTCTTTTATATGGAAAATTGATCAGGATAATTACACCACCGTTACAATTTCACCAGTACGGCTCCCACTCACGTCCCTTCCTACAGATGCTTTTTAGTGTCCTTACTTTTCTTGGAATGCAGCGTGAGATGAAACACAAAACTGTGCTGCAAACAAGTGTGAGGAGTTGTGCTGGTGGGAGGATAATTACCCTGGCACAGTTCAGATGCTGATTTCCCTTTGCAAGCAGACTAATTCCATGTGCCTCTATCCGCAGGAACCCTTGAATTCCTTGGGAATTTGCAGCAGCAGTGCTGAGATTTCTGATGATGATGGTGCTGAGAACAAGCCCCCCTAGGATGGAGAACCTGTGGGGCTGCTTTGGAGAACACCTCGGAATCCAGGGAGCAGCATGTGCTTTTCTAAGGGATGTGACTGCTTGGGAAGTGCCTCAGCTGCTTTTGGAGGTGATCAGCCTCCTGAAAAACAGATTCAACACGTCTGGCTGAGGGAAAATGGGATCTGCACTGAAACTCCACCTCAGAACACATTGCAGGTAAAGGTGGTACACAGAGCATCAGGCTGGAGCTTTTCTGCAGAGGAGAGCACTGGAGGCAGCTTGACATGATTGTAAAGGGCCACATCCTGCCACTCTTGACCCCAAATATTGAATAAACCAATGGAAATAAAAGTGTGTCACTCACATCCACCCACATGTGAACTGTGGGAGATGGGCGTGAAAAGAAGATTAAAATCTCAGCAAGGTTTGCCTGTGGTTTAAAACTTTTTGAGCCTCATAAATTTCTACTCCAAGGACTAACCTAACCCTAAATTTGACTCAAATTATCCCATCATCTAACACGAGAATATTAAAAATCTTAATTCGAGAATTCATCTAGTCTGTGTAAAATAAAGGATCTCATTTCATCTTGTTCTCTGGAGACCCCACTGAGGTCTCCATAGAACAAGAGCCTGAGATAAGTGTGAGGTCCCTGAGGCTGAAAGGAGCTCTGGAGATCACTTGGTCCTACTGCCGCAGCTCCCTCAGCACCAAGGCCAAGAGTGGAAACTCCACAACCGGGCAACCAGTTCCATTGTTGGACCAGCAAAGGAGGAAGGTGCCAACCTGGCTGTCCTTGAGCCCTGGCAAAGGCCAAGGCCATTGAGCTGCAGCAAAAGCATCTCAGGCTTTTTTCTTGCTGACCCCTGAGTACCTTGTCCACTCCACACTGTCCTGTCCACATTTTGACACCCTTCCAGACACAGAAGACATTTGTTCAGCTCTCCCGTTGGGTCCAGGGTCTCCTGGTCATCTCTTGGCAGAGTTAGGAGAGCTCTGGACATGCCTGTGGATCAGATGCGGGGAGTTGAACCCAGGTTTGGAAAACAGGGCTGGAAGCAGAGAGGGACTGCCAGGACTGGGGATGGTCAGTCTGCAAAGCACAGAGAGTACAGGTCTGTCCATGGGAAGAAGGCTCCAAGTGGAGCATTGGGGAATGTCAGGGGAGCCTGTGGGTTGGATTTAAACTCCTGAAGAGACACCAATACCCATCTGAGATGCAACTCTTGACCATCACTGGAATAGTCACAACAAGCCTGAAATGGGAGATTCTCTCCTCTGTGGAGGCTTTGAGCAAACAGCAACAAATATTTCAAATGGAATTGTTGCAGGTCTTTTCTCTCCCAGGCTGAAATGGAAGATCATGGCACTGTAGCACCTCAGCTCCTTGCAGGGACATCACACAGGGGCAGGAACACTGAGGGACTTTGGCCACATGGCCAAAATATCTGGGCAACCTCCTCACTGCCACATCCAAATTCTTTGGTGCTTCCCTTCAGAGCCTCACTTTCCTTTCAATGAAGTGTTTGGATGGGTTTCCTGATTTTTAAAACATTTTGGAGGACAAGAATGTGGAGCCATTCTTGTCAGGGGTAATAAATTCACACAGACTTTACCCTCAGTGCTGATCCACAGCAGCAGATTTTAAACCCAGCCTGAAGCAGGTCCTGGCTGGGGGAGCTGCAGCCCAAGTGAATTAAAGTAGCAAAGTTATCAAAAAGTGAAAACTGAGTCTCATAATGGGAAGTGTCAGCACATTTAGGCATCTCTGCCTGCAGTTATTGTTGTTTTCTACCTTAAACCTGTTCCCCTGGATTGCATTTATTGCTGGGCCACTCGCTTTTCTTTGTTTAGTGGATTTTCTTGAGCTGTCTGCCAAAAGAAAAACACTTATCAGGGCTATATGATTTTTTTTTTCATTGAAATGTATTTCTAAAACACTCTGCTGCAACTTGCTGTCTGATACACCAAGCATTTAAAGAGTTGATTGAATTCTTTCTGAGGCAATTTCCTTATGGCACAGAATCCCATTTGCCACCACACCTTTAATATTTCTTTCTGGTTGTTCTAAAGCCTGACCTCTTCTGAGCAGGACTCCCAACCTCCACTGCTCCACTGCTTTCCCCTCTCTTTGTATATGAATTTAATATTCATTGTCCATGTGCCCTTGAACTTCCTCAGGGGTCTTCTGATTTCAGACAAGATTTTTGGGACAGAGGAGAGAAAGTAGAACAAAGGGTTCATGACTGGGAGAGATCCCTCGCCCGTCACTGTCATGGGCAAAACAAACCTAAATGGGAAGAGTAATTATGTTTATTACTCACAGAATCAGAGCAGGAGGATGAGAAGAAATATAAATCTTAAGAACACCATTCCCCAACTCCTCCCTCCTCAGAAATGGGGATGGGAATGGGAATGAGGGTCATGGTCAGTTCATCCCATGTTGTTCCTGCTGCTGCTCAGGGGGAGGAGTCGGAGTCCTTCCTCTGCTTCCTGTGGGGTCCCTTGTACAGGAGAGAGTTCTCCATGGACTTATCCAGTGTGAGTCCATCCCACAGGAGAGAGTTCATGAATTACTTCAGCTGGAGGTGCCTCTCAGCCCTCAGGGAGGAACTTACAGGAGCTTTCTGGTGCATTTTGTGTCGGGGAGGGAGGGGACCATCACTGCTCCCAGTGTGACAAGAGCCAAGGATTTCTAAAGCTCTGTTATTACTCCCAGGGGCAGGAATCACCCTCTGGCTCCGTGTGCTCTGGAGTTGAAGTGCAAACACAACCCAGCCACCCCCTGCTCCTGCTGGGGCTGCTGAGCATCCACAGCCTGAATTATCCCCATTTCTTTACAGTATGGTTGGAAAGGACGTTGAAGATCATCTAGCCCAGCCTGTAGCCCAACTAACCATCTACACCTAGATCATATCACTCAGCACCTCATGCAGCCTCCCCTTGAACGCATCCAGGGTTGGCGACTCAACCACCTCTGTGGGCAACCCATTCCACATCCAGATCACTCCTTCAGTGAAAAACCTTTTCCTAATATCAAGTGTAAGGACCAGGCTCTCCCCTTGTGCTGAGCATCCCTGCTGACACCAGAACCTCACAACTCTCCAAATTCCTCCTGGAAAGTAACTCCTGGGCAGGGAACAACCAGAGATGCCATGGCCACACAGCCCCTGCCAACCCAACAAAAATATTCCTGCTCATTGTGTCTCAAAGCTTTTATGGCCACTGAGTAACTCTTGGATGAATTTGGAAACATCTGTGAATGCAGCATTTATGAGGGGGTTAAACAAAATATTTATTAAGAGAAATTAAATGAAATTAAGTCTTAAGGAACTTGGTTGCTCTGGTGCTTTATGTTCCTTCAGTTGAGAAAATAAGAATAATTCAGCTCCTTGAACACATGGAAATATTTCAGGAAATGGCGGAAGAATATCAGAGTGCATTAGAATCAAAATAAGTAAACATCAGAATGAGTTAAAATCCAAGTGAGTTATTGCTAATGGCTTTCAACCTTCAGTTTAGTTTTTCTTTAAAAATAACTATAAATGCAGAAGCTTTACAGGAAACTAAGTGGATATGAAACGAATCCCCTGGGATTGGCTTCAAATTTCAGCTCAATCAAAATCTCTTTTTTCTTTCTGTGTGAAATAAAGGAAAAGGAGCAAGAAACAGTGGATAAACTATGTGGGATTCTTTCTCCCCATAAATACCAAGAGTAGGTGCAACCTGAGAGAATTTTGTTTAATACCAAAATATCCTGTAAACAGGCTGAGACATTTCAGAATTTGAGTGTTTTCAAGTTTTATTTTAGGAGGGAAATACTTGGAGCTTTAATTTAATTTTTCCTTTGAGTGGCTCAGGACCTGTGATATAAATTCTTTTTCCAGTTTAAAATACTGATGGTTTTGTGATCCTGATTGGGCAAAGAAATTGATACTCTCATTTAGTAGCTTTTAGTAGGTACCTGTGAGTAAATATCTACAACTCGAAGGCTGGAGCATCCCTCAGATTCAGGGGCAAAGTAGTTGATAAATGTGGGCACTTAGGAAATGGTTTTCTTGATATCTACTGGATATGGAATTATTCATGCCACAAAACCATTACAGAGCAAACAGAATCTGGAATTAAACCAGGACTGAAGTAACTACCAAAAAATTGGGCTAAACCCAGAAGCAAAACAATCAAAATATTTCCTCTAAAATGGGTCGTTCGATGAGATTTTCTTCCCTTCACTAAAAATTCCCGATTTTGTAACTGAGCCACACGACAATGGAAAGTCAGAGGTGCTCTGATTTCTCCATCCATTTTCCCCCATTCTTCTTTTGACAGGAAATCACTGCTGGCCTGGAGCATCCCGGCATTGGATATTTGGATTAATTGTTACTTGATTATTAATCCAGAGAGAATTGCCACCCTAAACTCCAAGAGGGTCTGAATTTCCTTCTTCCCCCACAACCCATTTCATGCCAGAAATTTCTGGTTTTTTCCAAACAGAAGCTGAAGTTTATTTTAAAAGCAATTATAGGACACATATCCTAAAACTGTCTGGAAAAATATTCCTTCTCACAGCCCATCTGATTTCTCCAAGGGTTTTAGACTTCAGAATAAATCTGAGAATCACCATTAAAAGCCGTTCAGATATTTTTAAGATCTCGGCTTATCCAAACTGTGCTTTGCTTTGAATTCTCCAGCTCTGGGTTTATATTTGGCCTGTCATGTTGGGTAACATCAGCTGCAGCAGTTTATTATTGGATGTAACAGAATTTGACTGATGCGATGGGATGTGATGGGTCACAGGCTGAGGTTTCATCTCGGTTATTAAAAATGGAGCTGCAGCGAAGGAAAGCCCGGCTCAGAAACGAGGGATGATGGCTGGAATTATCCTGGTCTGGTGTTATTTTTAAAACCCACAGCAGAATCCAGATTCCAGGCAGGTTTTGCCTCCCATTGAACGCCACAAGCCCGGCAGAAGGACATGACATGGTTCAGCCCAGGCAGTGGCTGCAGATGTTGGATCGGGGTAACAACACGTCCAAAATTCCCAGTGTGTCCAGCTCCTCTCCTGAGTTACTGCTCTGGGTACCAGCGTCCCCAAAGGATCCTTCCCTGAGTTATTCCATTGTTTCCCACCCCTGTGTCGTTCCATTCCTCCCCAAACGCTCACAGGGGGATGTGGTGGGGAGAGTGGGGCACACAGAATGCCCACAAGCCCCTCTCCTGCTCTCCTTCTGGGAAGGGCAAAAGGTCTAGAAGCTTCTCCTTCCTTCCCTCTGGGAGGCGCAGAAGGTCCACAAGCCTCTCATTTTCTCTTTCTGGGAAGGGGTAGAAGATCCTCCTCCTCTCTAGGGAAAGGACAGGAAGTCCAGAAGTTTCTCCTCCACTCTTGGGAAGGGGCAGAAGGTCCACAGCCTCTCGTTCTCTCCTTCTGGGAAGGGGTAGAAGGTCCTTCTCCTCTCTAGGGAAGAGACAGAAGGTCTCCAAGGGTCTCCTCTCCCTGTGGGAAGGGGCCGTGTGTCAGCCCTGCTGGGGCAGGGAGGGGATGGTGGGTTATTTCCCCCTCTCCTCCCCTGGAGCTTCTTCTCAGCCCCCAACTCACCCCAAGTCCACAGAATTCCAGAACGTCATTGGTGTGTGAGGCTTTGTCACTTGNTCTGGGAAGGGCAGAAGATCCACAAGCCCTTCTCCTCCTCTCTAGGGAAGGGCCAAAAGGTCCCCAAGCTTCTCCTCTCCCTCTGGGAGGTCCACAAGCCTCTCATCCTCTCCTTCTGGGAAGGGCAGAAGATCCACAAGCCCTTCTCCTCCTCTCTTGGGAAAGGCCAGAGGGTCTCCAAGCTTCTCCTCTCCCTCTGGGAAGGGCAAAAGATCCATAAGTCTCTTGTTCTCCCCTTCTGGGAAGGAGTAGAAGATCCTCAAAGATCCTCAAAGCCTCCTCCTCCTCTCCTTCGGGGAAGGGCAGATGATCCACAAGTCCCTCTTCTCCTCTCTTGGGAAAGGGCAGAAGATCCACTTCTCCTCCACTCTTGGGAAGGGGCAGAAGGTCCACAGCCTCTCGTTCTCTCTTTCTGGGAAGGGGTAGAAGGTCCTTCTCCTCTCTAGGGAAGAGACAGAAGGTCTCCAAGGGTCTCCTCTCCCTGTGGGAAGGGGCCGTGTGTCAGCCCTGCTGGGGCAGGGAGGGGATGGTGGGTTATTTCCCCCTCTCCTCCCCTGGACCTTCTTCTCAGCCCCCAACTCACCCCAAGTCCACAGAATTCCAGAACGTCATTGGTGTGTGAGGTTTTGTCACTTGCCAGCAAAGCAAAAACCACAGGGAAAAAATAAATTGCCAAAAGAGGGTTTTATTCCAGAAATTATTCCTTCATTCCTCTGCACCTTCAAACCTTCTTTTTTTTTATTATTTTCAAACTGTATTTTCCAGCTTTGAGCTGATGCCTGTGGGAACAGGGATTTGCCAAAGCATTTAGGAGGCGGCACCTTTTGTTTGGACTTCTTAGGCTCCAGTCCCAGGGAACCAGGATTCCTACAATTCCTACATAATTAGAAGGAAAGGTGCCTTCCTGCTCAGATAAAGAAGCTCCAGGTTTCCTTTCTGTTCCCTTCTCAATCCTGCACCTCTGGCTTGGTTTGAATTTTTTCTTATGGAATATTTTCTTATTGATTTTTTTTTCCTCTCCTTTTTGGTTGACTGTGTTGGTTTAATTGGGTTTGGTTACCATTGCCTGAGACACCGAGGGTTCTCCTTGGAAATGGATCAAAAGATATATTTTTTATCAATATACTCAGCCAAATCTTTCAGGCACTGCACTCCCACTGATCATAACAGAGCCCAAGTCTTAATTTTAAGTTAAGCTTTTCCTTCTCAGTCGTGTTAAATCAAATGGAATGGGCTAAAAACTGGGGGAAATTTGGGAGATGGGAAATGTTTTCAGGAATGGGAGATTTCAGGAGTCTGTAGGTTGGTGTCACAATCACTGGCACCAATTGTAACCAGAACTTGTTCAAAAGCAAATATTGTGTGAAATTCTCCTTTTGTGTTCAATTTCCCCGACTTGGGTCGACTTCCCTGGTTTTTAAGCGAGGCAATATTTCGAGGAATTCCTCCCACACCGTTGGGAGGAGAAAATTCCAGCCTGGCTTTGAGAGAGTGGCCAAATGGACTCCACGATTTCCCCTAAATGCCTTTTCACCGATATTTTTTTGGAACAAGTAGGAAAAAATAAACCAATCCAAAGGACATCCTCCAACCCTTTCCCAGCCCGTGTGTGTGCCGTCAGTTCTGCTCCGAGCTGGGCTTTCAAAGGCACCCGAGGGCAGCAGCACAAGGCCTGGCTTTTCAAAAGCGTTTAGAAAACTTGTTCCCCTCAATTTCCGCGGAATTTCGGTGTTTAAACCTCTTTGAGGATCAGCCTTAGGCGCCTGTGAATAGCACAACTCCAGCTGAAAACAGGTATTAGAGAAAGAGAGGGACTTCAAAGATGGGGAGTGAATTAAGGTGGGAAGGAGAGAAGAAAGGAGTGGGGAAGGGGCTGGGAAATAATGAACAGGGGGGAGGAGGGATTCTCTGATTCATTATTTTCATATTTGGAACAGCAAAGAAGACTCTCTGAAGTTGAATGACGTGAAATTTAGAAATACTGAAAGGAAATGCAGTAAATGATCCCTCGGAGGGACCCGCCGTCCCGATCCAGCCTCAAGGGCAGGATTTTCAGTGTCTGCAGTGCAAGGAGCAGAAAAGGATTTGAGGTTTTTTTTCTTTTTTGTCTTTTTCTCTGAGGAAGAAGAAAAGTCTCAAGAAATTATTGGAAACGAGGAAGTGGGGGGAAAAAATCCTTCATTTTACACGGGAAATATCTTAAATTTCCTTTTGGAGTGTAGTGAATGTTGTCCCACAGAACATTCACTTTGCCGCTGACAAAACCAAGCCTTTGGTGCAGGAATCTCCCTCCTGCACATCCCAAAGAGCACCAGGGAAATCCCAGGGGTCACCTGAGGGCATTTCCAGGAGTTCTGTGACTATTCTGTGCCCAAAGGTGACTCTGTTCTTGCCAAAATATTCCATGTGTTGGCCAGGGTTGGCAGTGCTGGAAGCAAATGCAAGAGGGAATCCTCCATCGGGATATTCCTGACTCACACAGTTGTCATCTGTTGTGTATTAAACTTTTAAAAATGCAGGAAAAATCCTCTTTCCTGCCTGTGGACACAGAGAAGCAGTTTCTCCTTCCAGGGGGAGATGGGAGATTCTCCACATTTGGAATGAAACGGGAGCAAAGATCACGGGTTGGAATATTCAGCAACTTTCCCAAAAATGTTTTACCCTGAGCCCTGCCCAGCTGCTGTCTTAAATTCACCCCACCAGGCACCCAGGTCACCATTCCATACCACCCAGCCCAGAATTCCACGTTTCCCAGTGACCACCCACCCTGCAAACATCTGTCCCCCTCTGCTCTTTGGAAGTTCAGGAAGCAGCTCCTCATTCCCACAGCCCCAAAGTGCAAGGGGAGGAGCCCTTGGGGCACCTCATCTGCTCAAAGTTCTCAGCTTGAAGAGCTCAGGGCTCTCCCAGAGCTGTTCCCACCCTCTGGATCCATCCGAACCCTGCTGTAGGGGTTTGTGGGGATTTTCTACTCTGCAGTGAGTGGACACTCAGGAATTACCCCCGGAATTTGCCACTTGAGCTTCTTCACAGTGTAACTGAGCCTCTGCTCCCATGGTATCCTCAGGGACTGTCCCTGCTGGTGTCCCTGGACTCTGGATTCATCTCCCCTGTCATTAATATGTGAGATGTCCATGTCCAGCTCCACTGAAGAGAGAGAGAAGAGCTCCCTGGAGAAGGTTCATCCCCATCTCCAGACAAGGTGTGTTCCCTTTGGAGGGTGTCCAGCCGTGTCCTGAGGGGCATCAGGCCCAGGGTCACCAGTTGGGTGAGGGAGGGATTGTCCTGCTCTGCTCTGGGGTGGCCTCACCTGCAATACTGGGGCAGTTTGGGGCACCTCAAAATATGAAAGATCTGAAGCTGTTTGAGAGTGCCCAGAGGAGGGACACAGAGATGGTGAGAAGTCCCAAGGGGAAACCTTATGAGAAGGGGCTGAGGGCACTTGGTTTGTTCATCCTGGAGAAGAGCAGAGTGAGGGGAGACCTCACCAGGGTCTGCAGCATCTCCTGAGGGGCAGCTCCAATCTCTGCTCCCTGTGACCAGGGACAGGACCCAGGGAGTGGCTGGAGCTGTGTCAGGGCAGGGTCAGGTTGGATCTCAGGACAAGGTTCTTCCCCCAGAGGGTGGTTGGGCACTGCCCAGGCTCCCCAGGGTTTGGGCACGGCCCCAAGGCTGCCAGAGCTCCAGGAGGGTTTGGACAACACTCAGGGCCAGGGGGGGATTGTTGGGTTGTCTGTGCAGGGCCTGGAGTTGGATTTGTGAGTTCCTTCCAGCTCAGGATATTCCATGATTCTCTGCCCCTGTGAAGTCTGTGCTCACTCCAGAGGCAGCAGTGTTGGGTTCTGAAGCCAGGGGAGATGATTCCAACCATGACACTGCCCTGGCAGAGCTTCTTGAGCCCTGTGTGATTTATGTGGTTGAACACATTTCTGTAAATAACAGCAAAACAAACAGTCCTGTGGCTCTGGTGAGACCCAAACTCACAGAGCTTCAACGAGGTGCCTCCAACTCCACTGAGATCCTCAGAGCAGCACCTCGACACAGGTATCCCCAGAGGCAATCCCATGATCTCAGAGTGGGGTTTCATGCAGCACATCCCAATGTGCTGGACTCGAGAAATAATTAGCTTTTGCATTGCAACCAGAACTCGTGTCGTTTAGACATCTCCTAAAAACGTGTAAAAGCAATGCCAGCGTCCCAAATTCAGCTGCTCCAGGATGTTACCACGTTTGCTACACACATTTTTCACAAGTAATAATGAGTGACAAAAATAACTGACCTACTTGTAACTCCACAAATACCTGTACCTCACATTTGGAGGCAGAGAAATCAGCGTGGAGACATTTAGAACAAGTCTATTCTTGAATCCCCTTTTTTAACTCTCTTTAAATTATTCCAATTTGGACAGTTTCTAATGTAATTTTTTTTTTTTTGTACACCTTGCAACTCCCTGGAGCTGTTTCTGTAGTTCCAGGCACGTCTGCAGCGAGTACAAAACCTTGAAGATCATTAATAGTCAAAAGCTTTGGCTCCCCCAGTAGAGCAGAGTCCATTCTCCTCTGTGGAGCCTCTGGATCATCCTCTACCCAACCCCACCCATTTGGTTAAAGGCTCATTTCCCTCCCCAATTTTTCCCAACAGTGGCAAAGTGGCCTTTGAATCCCTGCAGGGCTGAGCTGCTGCTCCATCCCGAGGACTTCAAGGGTCTCAGTTGTCCGTGGCCTTCTCCATCCCATTGGATTTCACCCTGCAGATGATGGAATTCAGTGCAAGACCGAAGGATCAGATCCTGCCCTTTTACAGCCCAGCAGGACAGGAACCACTCCCAGTTTGGCCAGTGCAGGACCCCCTGAGTAGAGCAAAGCCCCAAGTGACACCCAGGGGACCCTCCGTGGCTGCCCCACCTGCCCTGCCCGCCACCCCAGGACCCTTTGGAACTTCCCTGGACCTCCATCCCAGGACCCTTTGGAACTTCCCTGAACCTCCATCCCAGGACCCTTTGGAACCTCCCTGAACCTCCATCCCAGGACCCTTTGGAACCTCCCTGAACCTCCATCCCAGGACCCTTTGGAACTTCCCTGAACCTCCACCCCACGACCCTTTGGAACCTCCCTGAACCTCCATCCCAGGACCCTTTGGAACTTCCCTGAACCTCCACCCCACGACCCTTTGGAACCTCCCTGAACCTCCACCCCATGACCCTTTGGAACCTCCCTGAACCTCCACCCCACGACCCTTTGGAACCTCCCTGAACCTCCATCCCAGGACCCTTTGGAACCTCCCTGAACCTCCATCCCAGGACCCTTTGGAACTTCCCTGAACCTCCACCCCAGGACCCTTTGGAACTTCCCTGAACCTCCACCCCAGGACCCTTTGGAACCTCCCTGAACCTCCACCCCACGACCCTTTGGAACTTCCCCACAATTCCTGGTCTCGTTACAGTTGTCCATCACAAAAGCAAATGTTAATTTTTGTTGGGTGTTGCCGTGTTTCGGTCAGTTTTTCCTCCATGGATACAATGACAGAGCCTCCATTGCTAAGGAGTTTTGAGGCTTTTGAGCAGAATTATCCCAAACCTGCAGGTTGCTCCAGACAGAGCTTTAACTTTGTTATTGTTTTCTCACACAGATCAGTCCCAGCTCCCACATTAATTAGCATTGCCAGGTCCTCCCAGTCTCCATCCTACTTAAAATTCCTCCACAGCTGCGAAGCAACTGGAATAAAATTCATCTGGACAAGAGGTGGATACAAACCTGATCTCCCTCACAAAAATCTGATTCTGCTGCTCCCAGCCCTTCCTGGTGGCACCAACCAGGGATTCTGGATCCCTGTGGAATGGCAAAAAAATCCCAATCTAATCTAATCTCAGTCTAATTCATGTAGAAATAATTATTCCTCCAGGACAGATCTGACCCAAGCAAAGTCCCCAGGGATGGAATGGAATGTAATGGAATGGAATGGAATGGAATGGAATTGGCTTGTGGAATTTCTCCATCCCTGTGTTAGGGAATCAGCTCTTCCTGGGGGAGGTTTGGGGGACACAACAGAGTCCCCCAGACTTGAAGACATTGACCAAAATCTTGGTAAGAATGGGCAAACCGCTCCCCTCTGATCACTAAAATCGTAAATGGGAATATTGAGGGTTCCAGTGCTCCTCAGGGATGGATGGAAGAGGAAGAAGTACCACCAAGACCTATATTGAAGGAAAATATTGTGGTGAGGGTGGTTTTTTCTGTCTTGATCAAATTAAACATCGTAGGGAAGGGCTGTTTACAGCAGTTGTAGTTCTTCTGAAAAAATCAGACACGTTTTGCAGCTCTGAATTTGCACTGTCCAAAACCTGCTGAAATCTGGGGGTTCACTCTTCTGGGAAAAGCAGAATGTTCCTTCCTCCAAGTCTTCTGACAAACCTTCTGCCCTCTGACAACCCCTGTTTGAAGCAGCAGGATGTGGATGCTTGGGTCACAATCAGATTTTAAAGGAATATTGAGTATTTCTGAAGGCAGACCCTTCAAAACTCACGCCGTGTGTTTCAAAAATTCCGGATGTTTTTAATGCAATCGTGGCCAGCTCTGCTCTCCAGCCCCTCTCTGCACGAGAGCTCAGCACTTGCAGCTGCAGGTGAAATAAATGTCAGGTGCTGTGTTCCTGTGACGTTAGTGGTGTGTGAACTGAATTCCAAACCGTTGTTTAAATGCTGAAAGGCGTTTCAGCATTTCAGCTCCGAGTCTTTTCAGATGGTGCATTTTTAAATCACGGCCTGGCAGTTGCTAAATAAAACTTATATTAGGGTTTGTGGCATTAATATTCCTTCCTGTGTCGGCTTCACTTTGGCTTTTGAGGCTGGAAAAACTCTGGTCAGTCTTCTCCAGGAAAAGCTTCACCTCCCTGAGGTTTGGTTTGTGTGCTGATGGAGCTGAACATTCACACAGAGGTTTTGGGAAACACTAAAATCAATTTTTATTTGTGTTTGTTAATAGATTCTACTGGAATAGATAGGAAAAATTGTGCAGAAATGAGAGGCAACTGGTTACAGACAATTAATTATTATAAACAAATTAATTTAGTGCAACAGGACACTGGTGGGATTGTTGGGGTGTCCTGTGCAGGAACTGATCCTTGTGGGTCCCTCCCAGCTCAGGATGTTCTGTGATTCTGGGACACAAAGTTCAGGTTTTTGTATTTGGGGTGAACAAAATTTGGGTATTTTGCATTACAGGCGGATTTTCAGGACAGGCACCTTCAGAAAGTGTTAAAAACTCCCTTCATTATTTAAAAATTTGACCTTCAGTACCCAAAACCATCCAGGCCTCATCTTTCCTCAGCATCTCTCAGGTAGGCCTGGCCAAGAGTGGGAAGGACCTGGCCCAGAGTGGGTTGGGAGCACCTCCCAGAGCTGGTTTCTTGGTTGGGATGCAGGGACAGAGATTTGATTTGGGTCACAGCTCCCACTCCTCTCTTTCTGGCTCCTCAATCCCAATTTCCAACCCCAAATCGCTGGAGCAAACCCCGGCACAAAACCTCGGAGGTGTCACCGCCATCAAGCATTTCAAACCCAACGTTCTCTTCACAGCTCAAAGCGGGGAGACTTGCAAACATCTAATACAAGCAGGAAAAATGAATAATATATGAAAGAAAAAGCAAAAACCAGGAGGCAGTCACAAGTCTGAGGCGTTAATTGCTGAACATTCCCATAACAAAGTGACAGGCAGGGCGGGGCTGGGATGGAGGTGACAGGGAGCACTGGGGTTCCCTCCCTGAGCCCTGCACAGGGTGACAGTGACACTGTTCTGTGCTGCAGGGTGTAAAGTGTTCAACAGGTGGGGGAGAAAGTGCCACGAGAGCAAAATTCGTTCCCTCCAGCAGCTCTGAAGTTTGAGACTCGATCTCCTCACTGCAGCCTCCCCTGTCCCCCTCCTCTTTCTCTGCTCTGCTGCTCCTGCTGGAGGAGATTCCTCCTCCATCCCAAACTGGGATAAAGAAGAGCAGACCTGAGTCATCACAGGCTCAGAGACAGAAAATATCCCTGAATTCTGAGAAGTCACACAGAATGTGCTGAGCTGGGAGGGACCCACCAGGACCATCCATCCAACCCCTGGCCCTGCACAGCCCCATCCCCAAGAGTCCCCCCCTGTCCCCAGAGGATCATCCCAACCCTCCTGCAGCTCTGGCAGCCTTGGGGCTGTGCCCACTGCCCTGGGGAGCCTGGGCACTGCCCAACCACCCTCTGGGGGAAGAAGAACAACCTTGTCCTGAGCTCCAACCTGCCCCTGCCCTGCCCCAACTTCACAGAATCACAGAAAGGTTCAGACTGGAAGGGAGCACTGGAGGTCGCCCAGTCCCACCTTCCCTGCTCAACAGGGTCCTCACAGTCACTCAGGATTGTGTCCAGACAGCTTTGGAATATCTCCAGTGAGGGACACCCCACACCCTCTCTGTTCAATCTGTCACCTGCAGTTCAAAGAAATTCTTTCTCATGTCCGGGTGGAACATCCTGGGCATCAGTTCCTGCCTGTTCCTCTTGTCCCATTGTTTCAGCCTGGTCCATCCTCTGCCCCCTCCCTGCAGACACTGACAGACATGGGTTTTATCAATAAATCCATTGATAAATTCATTTTTGATAAGATCATTATTGATAAGATCTCTGGGTAAGCCCAGTAGCTCCCAAAGCCAACACAGCCCCGGTGCCACCTTGTGTCCCCTCTTAGGCCACCCATCGGCCCAGGGCCCAGCTTTGCTGAGCTGTCCTTGGCGATGCAGGGAGGAAATTGCCTGGGTTTTTGTGAAACTCGTGATGCTCAAAACCAGACACTTAACAGAGAGTGGAATCTGCAGGCCAAATTCTGTGGATTTGGCACCATTTTCTGCTTAAAATCCATCTCCCTTCCATGCCGGGTCACCCTCAGCTCCTTCCCCTCCATCACCCAGCAGCAGAACCTTCCCCTCCGTGTCGCTCCTTCTCCGGCTCCCCTCACCCTCAGCAGCACATTTGTTAGTTGACAGCTTTTATTTTCTGTTTCATTTGCCATTTGTCAGCCTGGGAACACGGATCCAAGTTCCTTTTTGATGTTTTCATGTTACCTACAAACGCTTTCAAGTGGCAGCGCTCGCAGCAGCACAGCCGCCCCCCTCTAGCGGCCCAAAGGCGAGCAGAGTTTGGGGAAAATCCCACATTTTCCAGGTGTTGAGGGTCCATCTGCCTTCCAGGAGTGTTCAAGGGTGATGAGTGTGCCCAGGAAGATGCCCACAACTCCATCCTTTAGGTACCACCCCGGCTGCTGAGATCTTTGTAGGATCACACTGTCTGCCTCAAATATTCCTTGGAAAATATGGAAAACAGGCAGATGTCCCGTGATGAAACTGGATTGTGTCCATTTTGCAACTGTGAGAACACAAGGCTCAGTAAACATGGAATAATAATCGAATTCTGCTTCGCACTCTGGGCTTTGAAATCATTTGACAGCAAAGTTAAAATGTGATTTAAAATATTGTCAAGCTGAGAGAAGCTGAAATTAGGAATCTATTAGAACTCTTAATTCTTCCTCTGATATTGTTGCTAAAAATGTCACATTTAGGGACAACACCAGAGATTCTAAGGGGTAACTCCTGCCCTGCCTTTGCCAATGTGCTGTGGGTGCTCCCAGGGATTGTGTCCTGTACAGGACAATGTGATTCAAGCCCAGGTAGGTTTGGTTTAAAATCATGATCTAAAATCTGCTCTAAAATCATGATCATTGCTTCAAAGATCTCAATGAATGAATTTTCTTCTCATCCATAACCATCCATCCCATTGCAAAGCTGATTAGGGGGATGGGTTATATGGGGAATTGGAACATGGTTTTAGTAGTTTCCTGGTATGAACCTTTCCAGAGCCTAAAGGGGCTCCAGGAGAGCTGGAGAGGGACTGGGGACAAGGAATGGAGGGACAGGACAGAGGGCAGGGACAGATGGGAGACTGGGAAGGAATTCTTCCCTGTGAGGGTGGGGAGGCCCTGGCACAGGGTGCCCAGAGAGGTTGTGAACTCCAAACCCCTGGAAGTGTCCAAGGTCAGGTTGGAGCAGCCTGGGATAGTGGAAGTGCCCCTGCCCATGGAATGGGGTGGATTTGGATGGTCTTTAAGGTCCCTTTCAACTCAAACCAGTCTGGAATTCTTGGATCAATAGCTTGGCCTGCACAGGTACTTGGGCAAACTCAAATACATTTTATGAAGGCTGAAAATATCAGTTCTTGTGGGTTAGGCACCAAGAGCAAGAGTCAGACACAATTTGGGGCAAACTGAGGCAGCTAACAGGTGAGAACAACCCTCAAATATTCAACAGGTTGCTCAGGGAAAGATTAAATTGGAATATTGGGAAGGAATTCCAGGCTGTGAGGGTGGGGAGGCCCTGGCACAGGGTGCCCAGAGACGCTGTGAACTCCTAAGCCCTGGGAGTGTCCAAGGCCGGGTTGGAGCAGCCTGGGACAGTGGAAGGACTAGTGGGGTGGAACTGGATCGTCTTTAAGGTCCCTTCTCACCTGAAGCGCTCAGTGATTCTCTGAATATTGGACAGTAATTGTAGATTTTGTTGCAGATCTCCTTAAACCCAACTTCCTACACAGCCAGAGTCAACATCAAATCCATTCAAGACTCTCTGCAAAGGGAATTACAGAGCTCAGAGTGAGAGTTGAAAGGTCTGGTGTCAAAAACACAGCAGGAAGGATCATCCTATAGGCTCCACATTGCAGGATCAATGGTCCTGTTAATAGAAAGAACCAAGAAATCCTGGATGGAAGTGATCATTCCTTCACCAGTAAGTCATGGATTCAATAAGAGGTGGATGTTACTTTAGACGTGGTTTTGGAAAGGGGAGAAGGCTCTACAGAGGAGCTGGATATAGAAAATAACCCTGGATTGTGAGTTCAGGAGTGGATTCAGTTGGAATTAAAGGGGAGGGGGAAAAAGGAACCCAAACAACTAAACCCCAAAATGGGGGTTTGGTTTCAAAAAAGAGCAAGTTGGGGGAAACTTAGGAAAATGATTCAGTGAAGTCAGCTGGACACAGAAGCTCAGGGAGGTAAATGTGGAGATGTGGGATTT
This sequence comes from Pitta sordida, assembly GCA_013390025.1. Classification (NCBI taxonomy): domain Eukaryota; kingdom Metazoa; phylum Chordata; class Aves; order Passeriformes; family Pittidae; genus Pitta; species Pitta sordida. The sequence goes on from WEKX01003019.1 coordinate 224,817, forward strand.
TTTTTTTTAAGTCAAAGGAGCAAAACATGGAATGTGCTGCTCAGTGGAGAGGGAAGGAAATGGTAGTGAGGGAAAATTCTTGGGGGACTCACAAATACCAGCCTCAGGGAGGATAAGGAGCAGTGAGTGGCAAGGTCTGAACATGGGGCTGAGATGCCAAGGCCACCGTGGGAGAGATGAGGAGAGGAGAGAATGTGGAATCCCCATGGAAAAGGTGATGTTATTTTGTGAACAAGAGGAATGAGGAAGGATGTGGGTCTCCAAGTCAGTTTGGATGGAGCAGGGCTTAAAATCCTGAGGTGAAACAGCTCCACATGGATAGAGGAGCTTTAGGAAAGGCTGGTGAAGGAAAGTTTGGAACTGGACATTGACCTGAGGCCAAAGCCTGAATCAGAGAACTCAGTGCCCTGGAATTCTGTGATGGGCTGCAAAAGGTGAGATGGAAACTGCAGGAACAACGTGCTCTGAGCCCTGTGGAACATGGGAGTTCAAAAGAAACTTCAAAAGAAAGAGGAGAGTTTTTTCTTCACAGAAAGAATGATTGGCCATTGGCCACTGGGATGGGCTGCCCAGGGAGGTGTGGAGTCACCATCCTGGAATTGTTTAAAAGGAGACTGGATGTCTCTGAGTGCCAGGGTTTAGTTGATGAGCTGATGTTGATCTCAAAGGTCTTTTCCAACCTGGTTAATTCTGGGATTCTGGGCTTCTGTGAAGTGAAAGTAGAGACTGGGAGGGAAAGGGACACGTGTTTATCCAAGACAAACCAGGCCAGACCAACCCAGTGCCCTCCTTCCATGAGGTACCAGGGACGCCGGGCAAAAGAAATGCACAGCTTGGACTTCAGCAGAGGATCTGAGACTGGGCCTCTGGGGAAATCATCATTTAAGCTGGAAAAGACAAAGATTAGTGCAGGAAGTGTGAGGAACTAAAGACTTAGATGGAACTGTGACCTGAGGAGGGGACAGGGAGGTGTCAGGAGCAGAGCAAACTGATCTTCTGCTCGGTGACCTCGGCTGAGGAAGATGAAATCACTGCTGCCACAGAACTGGGAGGTGAGGGAGGTTCAGTGGAGAATCTGAAAAGTTTGGTGGCTTTGAGGACTGGAGCAACAAGAATGGAATGAAATTCCCAAGCAAGGCTTTAGCTCATATATTTGTGGGCCAAAATTTTGCTTCAAGTCAGAAGGAAGTGAGGCAGAGAAGTCTTGAAATACAAGCTTCGTGTTGTCATTATTGTAACTGGAAACTGTGAAAGCTTTGAAGCTGTGACACACAAAGTGTTTCCACAGAGGTTTCACTTGTTAGCACAAACTGTTGATCAAAACTCATCTGAAATACTCTGATTTTGAGCTTTGAGAAGGTGACCAGAAACCGGAGGAAGGGCAACAAACGCTCATGGAGAGTCTCTTCTCCGGGAGGAAATTAAAAGCTCTGGGAAAGGGGCTGATTGATCCTTATCAATTAAAGAGCAGGGTAAATTTTGGGGGAGGAAGTGATGTCTAAGGAGCAGTGATAGCACAGGAACAGAGCTCCACACACAATGAGGAGCACTGGGGAGTCAGGGAGAGGGTCCTGAGCAGGAGCCAAATCTGGTGATAATCTTCAGATATCACCTCAGATATTCAGAACTTCACCTCATAATCTTCAGACACCATGAAACACTTTTTCCCCATGAAAGGTGATGGGTGGAGACAAAGCAAGTGGGACAAGGTGAGCTGCATCTTCTTATTCTAAAACACTCTGGGGAAAGGATGTGCACGTGATCCCAAGAGGAAAATCAAAGCCTTTTGTGACCCAAACATCTGATTTTTGCACCAGAACCAGTTGTACATGGATGGAGTTTGATGAACTTGAATTTCTTTTTGTGTGTTTTTGAGACCACAACCCAAGTGGTTTCTGTACATTGGGACTTGGCCAAGGCCCAACATCCCCCTGTGCCTGTGCCATCCCCAGGCTGGGAGGCTCCACTGGACCCAACAGGCAGTTTGGGAAGGATTTTCTGCTGTGCCATTGCTGAGCAGGAACCCAAACTTGCTGCTCTTGGTGGATTCACCCTGATTTAAGGAAAATGAGCTGGAGGTCTCAAGGTAATTGCTTGCAAGCAGAAAACAAGTTTATTTTTGGACCAAGAGCCAAGGAAAGAGGGACAGCAGTGTCCCCTGCCCTGTCAGGTGCCAAAAAAGAGTGAGACCCACCCAGATTTGCCACCCTTTTTTAACCCCTTGTCTCATGCATATGCAAATCACTCCATGAATGTTCATCCTTATGTCATAGACTTGCACTTTGCCAGAAGTCCTTCAGCCAATCAGCTCCAATGTTGCTCATTCTTTTCCCCTTGTTGTGGCCAACACTCACTTTTGTTTGCCTTCAAGGACTGCAGAACGGCGTTTTCACCCTTAATATTCAACCTTAACTCTCAGGCCTCTTGAATGATTCTGAAATCTACCAATCCTTCTAAAATTCACTAAAAATCCGCTAAATTTTCACTAATTCACTAAAATCCTTAAACCTCTAAGCCTCTGCCTAACTCATTAAAATTGATCATTTTCTGAATCCTCCAATCAACCCCATTGCAACCCGCCTGTGCCCCCCAACCCAGGATGGGCACATACAAGTCTGTGTGCCTGGATGTCTCCAACAGGGGGCATTTCTCCATCCTCCACATGATGCAGCAGATCTTCTCCTGCAGGTCACCTCCTTTTCCCCTTAATTTCTCTAAAACATTCCCTGGGATCATGACCCCGGAGATGTTCCTGCAGCTCTCCCACGTGAACATATCCCTGNTGGAATTGTTTAAAAGGAGACTGGATGTCTCTGAGTGCCAGGGTTTAGTTGATGAGCTGATGTTGATCTCAAAGGTCTTTTCCAACCTGGTTAATTCTGGGATTCTGGGCTTCTGTGAAGTGAAAGTAGAGACTGGGAGGGAAAGGGACACGTGTTTATCCAAGACAAACCAGGCCAGACCAACCCAGTGCCCTCCTTCCATGAGGTACCAGGGACGCCGGGCAAAAGAAATGCACAGCTTGGACTTCAGCAGAGGATCTGAGACTGGGCCTCTGGGGAAATCATCATTTAAGCTGGAAAAGACAAAGATTAGTGCAGGAAGTGTGAGGAACTAAAGACTTAGATGGAACTGTGACCTGAGGAGGGGACAGGGAGGTGTCAGGAGCAGAGCAAACTGATCTTCTGCTCGGTGACCTCGGCTGAGGAAGATGAAATCACTGCTGCCACAGAACTGGGAGGTGAGGGAGGTTCAGTGGAGAATCTGAAAAGTTTGGTGGCTTTGAGGACTGGAGCAACAAGAATGGAATGAAATTCCCAAGCAAGGCTTTAGCTCATATATTTGTGGGCCAAAATTTTGCTTCAAGTCAGAAGGAAGTGAGGCAGAGAAGTCTTGAAATACAAGCTTCGTGTTGTCATTATTGTAACTGGAAACTGTGAAAGCTTTGAAGCTGTGACACACAAAGTGTTTCCACAGAGGTTTCACTTGTTAGCACAAACTGTTGATCAAAACTCATCTGAAATACTCTGATTTTGAGCTTTGAGAAGGTGACCAGAAACCGGAGGAAGGGCAACAAACGCTCATGGAGAGTCTCTTCTCCGGGAGGAAATTAAAAGCTCTGGGAAAGGGGCTGATTGATCCTTATCAATTAAAGAGCAGGGTAAATTTTGGGGGAGGAAGTGATGTCTAAGGAGCAGTGATAGCACAGGAACAGAGCTCCACACACAATGAGGAGCACTGGGGAGTCAGGGAGAGGGTCCTGAGCAGGAGCCAAATCTGGTGATAATCTTCAGATATCACCTCAGATATTCAGAACTTCACCTCATAATCTTCAGACACCATGAAACACTTTTTCCCCATGAAAGGTGATGGGTGGAGACAAAGCAAGTGGGACAAGGTGAGCTGCATCTTCTTATTCTAAAACACTCTGGGGAAAGGATGTGCACGTGATCCCAAGAGGAAAATCAAAGCCTTTTGTGACCCAAACATCTGATTTTTGCACCAGAACCAGTTGTACATGGATGGAGTTTGATGAACTTGAATTTCTTTTTGTGTGTTTTTGAGACCACAACCCAAGTGGTTTCTGTACATTGGGACTTGGCCAAGGCCCAACATCCCCCTGTGCCTGTGCCATCCCCAGGCTGGGAGGCTCCACTGGACCCAACAGGCAGTTTGGGAAGGATTTTCTGCTGTGCCATTGCTGAGCAGGAACCCAAACTTGCTGCTCTTGGTGGATTCACCCTGATTTAAGGAAAATGAGCTGGAGGTCTCAAGGTAATTGCTTGCAAGCAGAAAACAAGTTTATTTTTGGACCAAGAGCCAAGGAAAGAGGGACAGCAGTGTCCCCTGCCCTGTCAGGTGCCAAAAAAGAGTGAGACCCACCCAGATTTGCCACCCTTTTTTAACCCCTTGTCTCATGCATATGCAAATCACTCCATGAATGTTCATCCTTATGTCATAGACTTGCACTTTGCCAGAAGTCCTTCAGCCAATCAGCTCCAATGTTGCTCATTCTTTTCCCCTTGTTGTGGCCAACACTCACTTTTGTTTGCCTTCAAGGACTGCAGAACGGCGTTTTCACCCTTAATATTCAACCTTAACTCTCAGGCCTCTTGAATGATTCTGAAATCTACCAATCCTTCTAAAATTCACTAAAAATCTGCTAAATTTTCACTAATTCACTAAAATCCTTAAACCTCTAAGCCTCTGCCTAACTCATTAAAATTGATCATTTTCTGAATCCTCCAATCAACCCCATTGCAACCCGCCTGTGCCCCCCAACCCAGGATGGGCACATACAAGTCTGTGTGCCTGGATGTCTCCAACAGGGGGCATTTCTCCATCCTCCACATGATGCAGCAGATCTTCTCCTGCAGGTCACCTCCTTTTCCCCTTAATTTCTCTAAAACATTCCCTGGGATCATGACCCCGGAGATGTTCCTGCAGCTCTCCCACGTGAACATATCCCTGTCCATGGACACGCTCTGGAGCAGCCACTTCCCTTCCTTGCCCAATAAAATCAGCTGCCCTTTGTGTGAGGAAACTGCTATTTCTGTACCCAGATCTGTGTCTCTCTGGAGAATCACCCATTATCAGCTATCACACTCCCTGCCAATGCTCCTTGCTCTAATTAAGCAATAATTAATGGCTCCAAAGTATCAGGTGGATTCCCAAGTCCTCCACACTGCACAATGGGTATCAGGCCTGTTTTCTGCTTTTCCATGTCAATTAAAAAAAGCTCAGGTTCCCTTTCAGTGCCCTTGTGTCTGCAGTCAAGAGTGTTCAACAGACACTTCTGTTACAGCAGGGCCTCACAAGAAAAAGTACAAAATAAAATAAAATAATACAAAATAAAATTAAATAAAATAAAAGCAAGGGGGTTTTTGCTTTTCTCTTGTTATGAGCTACACACCTAAACCGAAGTAAGAAATCTATTTTCAGATGTATTTCAGGTGACATCCCCTTGCAAAACCCTCTGCAAACACCTTCTCTCAGCCCACTGGGTCTTCTGCTCAGTTCCTGCAGCGAAGGCAGAATTCAAGTGGTTTCTGTGTTGCGTGGAAATTACAATTCTTAACCTCCACATTGAGTTTTCTTAATGGCTCCTAAAAACAGGAGGTTTCCTGCTGAGGCAATTGAGCTCCACGTTCCTGGTGCCTGCAGTGTGGGGGCTAAATTTGGGTGCAATCCTAACACTTGGGTTTTGGCAGGGACAATGTGTGAAGCCTTTAAATGAACATTCTCTCCTCGGCTGATTTTTGGAGCAGGCAGTGGGAAGGGGAAGCCCAAGCACCTGACAACGTCTTTGCTGCTGCCCTGAGAAGGGTTTCACAGGAAAACCGAGGTGCTGCACTCCCCTGGGGCATGTGAAACACTTCCCCTGGCCCTCGACTCATGCCAGGATCTGTGAGCATGGATGGAGCAGCTCTGGCTGCCAGGAGGAAAGACTTTACCCACTCTGAGCAAACCTGGATGAATGAGGTGCTCCAGGTCACCCACGCTGAGAGAAACCCCCAGGAGGAGTAACCCAGAGCTCAGCCCCTCAGGCAGAAATTCGAGCTCCCTGGAGAGATCCAGAATCCAGGTTGGGTTGGGTTGTCCCATCCAAATGGTCATTGCAAAGCCTCAAGGGACAACTTGAGGCTCTGTCAGGTCTCCAGGTGACATCCCCATCCCTGGAGAGCAGGGCCTGAAGCTGTCCATGCCTTGTGCAGGGCTTGGCACAGATATTTCCAGGTGGTGACTCTGCTCCTTGGGTTTCCAGAGCTCTTTGAACCCATTATTCTTTGTGTCTTCGATGTCTCTACCTCAAGGTGATCCCTTTGTGTTTTGGGTCCATCTCCCCTGAGGTGATCCCAGACAGGTTTATTTCTGGGGATTTTTTCCCAAGTGACTCAGAAAATCTCCATTCTTATGGCTTGGTGGGAACCCTGCAATGAGCTGACACAGCCCATGTGTTTCTGCTGAGCTGGTAGGCCCCCAAATGTTATTTTAGAAAACAGGAGCTAATAGCTTTAACCACAGAAAACTTGCATCTGTGGGACTTTATTTTTACCATTTCATGTTATCACTGTTTCTCCCACTGATTTATTGACCAGAGTGGGAAAAATGTTGTTCCCTGAATAGGAACTGTGATGATGCCAACACTGAGCTCACTGTGGCTCCATCAGTCTCTTAATAAGGAGTTACTGTGTCCCTTTTTAAACCTCTATAAATCAGCACAGGCAGCTGAGGTGAGTAAATAGTGAAGGTGACTGGCTGGTCAATGGTTTTCAATGAAAACAAAAGGTCTCCGTTTGCTTGTGATTTTATTTTTGGGGAACTGTGAGAGTTCACCATATTTGCTAAAAACATCCCAGCAATGGCTGTGGTTTGCATGGAAAGGGCAATGAGTTCCTAAAATACCCCCAGGTTTTTTGGCTTGAAAGATAATTCGAATTTAAAAGGTCCTTATTTGCTATTTTCTACCTTTCCTTCAGGGATGTCAGGGAGCAGCAACTCCTTAACTCACTCCCTGCTTCCCAGGCTGGAAATTCTCCCAGCAAGCCCAGGACTGCGATGAGTATCAGGATCTCTTTGGAAAATGCACAACAGAAAACTGGAAACAAACCATAAGTGGAGCTAAAAGTTGACCTGTTTGTTTGCAAAGAAGTCACTGATGTTATTCACATGGAATCACCTCACTCCTGCCTTCCCAGGGTGGTCCCTGGGCACCTGCACGAGATCCTTGTGTAGGAAAGGGTTGTGGGGAGCTGTTAGTCCATCCTGACATTGAGCTGGGGAATCTCAGGATCTCCTGAGCTGAAAGGGACCCACAAGGATCATTGACATCATGGCCAGGACACCCAAACGATGCCACTGAGTGACCTGCAGGAAGAGCTGCTCTGCTGTGGATAAATGTCAGGGTCTCATGAAGCCAAACACAGATGGTGCTAATCTTGCCCTTCCATCAGCACTCCCAGTGCTGCCACTTTCTGCTTCCCACAGGGAAAGGCTTGGGAACAGCATGGACACAGGCTGTGCTGGCTGGAAAAGGGACAGCATGTGCAGGAGGGGGGTCACAGCCCATCACACCCTGAGCTGCTCCTGCACATCTGCATTTCCTTCTGTGGGCTTGGTCAGGTTGGATCTCAGGACAAGGTTCTTCCCCCAGAGGGTGGTTGGGCACTGCCCAGGCTCCCCAGGGTTTGGGCACAGCCCCAAGGCTGCCAGAGCTCCAGGAGGGTTTGGACAACACTCAGGGCCAGGGTGGGATTGTTGGGGTGTCCGTGCAGGGTCAGGAGCTGCACTGGGTGACCCTTGTGGGTCCTTCCCAGCTCAGGATATTCCAGGATCTTCTATTCCACAGGACAAGCCAAGCTGCAGAATCCAGCAGCTCCATGACCATGTGGTGCCAGGGACAGGTTGGGATGTCTGGGCTGTTCAACCTCCTGCAGGGGGGATCTCCAGGGTGCCCAAAGGCCACCATGGGAGCTTGGTGATGGGAGGTGGGTCTGGAGCCCAACATGGGCTGGGGGTTGCACTCAATGTGCAGAAAATGCCCTCAGGCAATCCTGGACACCCAGCTGCCTCCACTTCCCAAGGTCTCCAGTGGAGATCAGCCCACAGTGTGTGCAAGAAGTTGCTTCTGTCACATTTTGATGTCCCTCCAGGGGCTGAGAGCTCTTCACTGGGAGAAGAGTCGTGCAATTCAACATTTCCCTACTCTACTGGTCTCAAGGTTTTGCACTACATTCCCAAGTGGAATGTGCTTCACATACAGTGGGAGTTACTGCAGGAGGTGCCAGGTACAGCCTGTTGCTCTTCCCAACACACTTGGTGCACTAAATGGGAACAAGCAGCACCATGTCGGGGCTTTTGTCTTAGGGTTGCTCTTCTGGAGAGCATTAGATCAAATTCTCATGGACAATTAGAACTGGGAGAATATTAACAAAGGAGAAAATTATGCAGTGAACATTTTGCTTGCAAAATTCACTGAATAAATTATTCAGATTTAATGTGGAAGAATAATGGAGGAAATAATTGAATAATGAAATATCATAAAATTAATGGACTATTCTATTAATAATTTTACATCTCAGTCTAATACAATGGAACGGGGGACAAGAAGAAAAGAACAAAATAATTTGGCATGTTTGGATGAAAGAGAGGACTGGGTCTGTTTATGACACCACACTCATGAATTTATCATAACTCCTGTGCTGCACTGAATCCATACGTGAATCTCCAACTTCCACCTCTGTGATGATGTCAAAACAATTAAAATTATCACCTGAATTTGGCCTCAGCACCACCCCCATCCCTACATATTGCCCAATGACTTTTAGGGCGATCTTGTGCAAACCCTGGGGCAGGTCTGATGCTGCCAGAGCAGCTGCTGCCCGTGGGCAGGGCAGGGTCTGACATCCCTGCGGGGTTTGCTGTGTTGGTGAATCAGTGGGCAATTTGGATTATTTCCAGAGATCTAAAGTTTGGGGAGATGATTCCACCTCGGGTCATCTTCAAGGGCAGCAAACCAAGGGTGGGTTTCTAATCAACAACTGCTCATCCCTTCCAGACTCTCAGGATGCCAGAATGTGCTGGAAAGGACCCACCAGAACCATCCATCCAACCCCTGGCCCTGCACAGGCCCATCCCCAAGAGTCCCNAATGTGGTGCAGGAGCTTTGTTTCCCACCCTTCACCCCACAGCTCCCAGGGGTGAGGTGATCCTGGCTCTTCCCCCCTGCCCAGCCCCACAGCCAGGCCTGTGTTCCCTCATTACCTCCCGTAACTGATGAACCCACAGAGGGTCACTCTGTTCTTTAGCAATTAACCGAGCTCCAGAGACTGTAATTTGTCTTGTTCATGTTACAGCACCAAATGCATTTCCCTGTGTTTAATAATCACTCTAAAAGCAGATCACAGAGCCGGGAGGGAGGGAGAGATCGTATCAATCATTTGTTTTCCAACTCTTTCAAGGAATTTCCTACTGTGTTTAATTTCTTGCTGGTGAGTCCTACATGAGCCTCGGGAAGGCGGGCACTGCTGTTATTATTCATTCTTTAATCATCAGAGGGAACTATTTAGCTGCTCTAGAAAATTAACATGCTCCCAAATTCAGGAGGAGCCAGCAACTGGGAAAATGCAATTTTCATGGCTGCTGTCACATTAGTCTAAATGGTATAATTTAGGACAGCTCCAGTTAGGGATTTTTGAAGGGAATTTAGTTAAATCCCTCAGATTCCTGCTGCAGAGAATCACTTTGGGGCCATTTTGGGACTGGGCCATTATTCCAAAAAAATTTGGAATGTAACTGAGGCAGAGGGAGAGGAATTGGCTTGTCCAGTTGTCTGAGGGATACAGCAGCATCCTGAGGGATACAGCAGCATCCTGAGGGATACAGCAGCATCCCTCAGCCCTGGCTGGGACAGCAGGCAAAGGCTGCCAGGTTACAGGCACCACCTCTGCTGCTCCAGGACATCACCTCTGCCCTGTCTCAGGGGGATGAGGAGGGGAATTAGAAACAGCCACAGAGGAACAGCTCTCAAACCAGAAGGCACACTTGGATTCGCCCTGATTTAAGAGGGGAATTTTAATTAAAAAAAAGGAAAAGAAAATTAAAAAAAGAAAGAAAATTAGCATTTGTCCTGAAAGCTGACTGAGCTTGGAGGGACTCAAAAATCAGTGTAGACAAACCATCCATATTCTCTGGGTAAAGGAGTTCTGCCTGAGCTCCTCTGCTGGCACAGCTCTGGGCAGATAAACACCTTCACAGACATCCCCTGGAGGAGCAGCTCCTCCCTGCCTTGCCAGGAACTGAGCTGTGCCCACTTCCAGCACCACACCTTGGAGCTGGAATGGCAAAGAAAACTAAAAAAAAAACCCCAAATCTAAAAGAAGGGAGAATTAAATTAGATATAAAGATGTTTTTACAGTGAGGGTGGTGAGGCCCTGGCACAGGTTGGCCAGAGAAGCTGTGGATGCCCCATCACTGGAAACATTCCAGGTCAGAGTTTCTGAGCAACCTGATGGAGTTGACGGTGTCCCTGCTCATCACCGGATGAGCTTTAAATGCCCTTTCCAACCCAAACCATTGTGTGATCTTATGAAAAAGTCCTTGTGATGCCCATCAGTGCCCACCCTTCCAACACCCCGGAGGACAAATCCCTGGGTGCTGTTAACAGTCCATATGAAGAGTTTATACCCTTCTGCAAGGATGAGTATCAGCAGGAACTAAAAAGGGTCTGGGATGACTCAAATGTTGCTCCTGAGAGCCTCTGGCAATATGCTCATCTCAACCAAACTCTGTCTGGTGCTGGTGCGCCCTGCTCTGGGTGAGTGACTGGCACTTCAGGGGGTGGTACTCTGAGCTCCCCTGTGCCCCTCAATTTAGGAAGGACATTGAGGTGCTGGAGCGTGTCCAGAGAAGGGCAACAAGGCTGGGGAAGGGTCTGGAACACAATTCCCGTGAGGAGCAGCTGGGGATGTTCAGCCTGAAGAAGAGGAGGCTTGGGGGGACCTTTTCACTCCCCACAACTCCCTGACAGGAGGGAGGGACCAGGGGAGGGTTGGTCTCTTCCCCCAAGCAACCAGCACTGGGACAAGAGGGCAGAGTCTTAAACTGCACCAGGGGAGGTTTGGGTTGGACATCAGGAAGATGTTCTTCCCAGAGAGAGGGACTGGCCATTGGAACGGGCTGCCCAGGGAGGTGGTGAAATCATGGAGGTGTTTAAGGAGAGACTGGATGTGGCACTTGGTGCCAGGGTTCAGTTGATGAGCTGGTGTTGGGCCAAAGGCTGGACTCGATGATCTCAGAGGTCTTTTCCAACTTAATTGACCCTGTGACTCTGTGAAATGCTTTATCTGAGCGTGTGCTGCTTTCAGCTGGGGGAGAGTTCGTTTTCTTCCCAGTGCCTGGTGAGGGGCTGTGGTTTGGATTTGTGCTGAACACAGGGTTGATAATACAGGGATATTTTTGTTATTGCTGAGCAGTTCTTGCACAGGCCCAAGGCCTCCTCTGCTTTCCATGCTACCATGGTGTCAAGGGAGTTGGGAGTGCCTGGGAAGCTGGGAGGTGACACAGCCAGGACAGGTGACCCAAACTGACCAAGGGATATTCCAGACCACATGACATAGTGCTGGGGGGTAGAAGGAACAGGGGATGGGATGTTTGGGGCGATGCTATTTGTCTTCCCTGTGACATGGCCCTGCTCTCCTGGAGGTGCTGAACACCAGCCATGGGAAGCAGGGAATCAATTCATCACTTTTCTTTGCCTGTGTGTGTGGCTTTCACTTTCCCCTTTCCCTATTAAACTGTCTTTATTGCAACCCATGAGTTTTCCAGCTTCCAGTTCTCCCCCTGGTCCTGCTGGTGGGGGAGTGAGTGGCTGGGAGGTGTTTGGTTGCCAGCTGCAGGGGAAACCACCCCAGAAGGTGCAGCCCAGGCCCTCAGCCTGGGACACACTTGGTGTCGTTCTGGTGCCAGGACTCACAGGGAAGGCAGGGGAGGTGACCTGGCACCCAGCCCTGCCCTGCAGCAGTGCCAGGGGTGCACCGGCCATCCTTTCCCTTTGGAGAATCCTTCCCACAGGAGCTGGGCTCTGCCCAGTGGGTTTTTCTCCTTCAGGAGATGATCTGGGTTTCTGATGAGACATCCTGCTGATGTGACATGTTTTGGCATTTGTGTAACTTCTCAGTGACACTGGATGGGAGACATTTGTCCCCTGGTTTTCCTCCCAGACATCAAATGTGCAAAATCTGAAACAAATGAAAGGAAGGAAGTTTCCATAACAATGCCGAAAGCTCACACCTATTGGAAGAGCATTAAAACAACCTGATTTTTTGAAAAAAGTTTTTTTTAAAGTTTTAAAATATCTGCTCCCTGTCCCTCTTCCCTCTGGGCAATGCCCCAGCAAAGGCATCCCCAGATCAGACAGTGGGAAGGGCACTTTCTCTAAGCTCAGGGATCGGGTTTGGGGCTCTTTTACCAGAGCGCAGCGGGGTTGGGGTGAGGGAGAGCGCAGGGTCCGCACTAGAGGGCACTCCTGCCATGCAAAACAGCTCGGCTGCTCCAGAAAAATGGGTATTTCCGAGGCTGCAGCCGAGCAGAGCACGGGGGAAGGCAGAGGGGCTGCGATGGAGAAACCCCCAAGCTCCTTCCTCTCCTCCATCCCTGCCAAAGTCTCCCCCTGAGTCTGCAGGGAGGTGGATGAAGTGCAGGTCTGGCTGTCCCTGCAGAGTCCTGCCCATGAAGGACAGCTCCGTGCTCGGGGGGGGCTTCAAACACGGGGGGAATTGTGATTTCTTGGGCTGCTCAAGGTCCCAGGTGTGTCAGGAGTGGGCAGGGCCCGAGCAGGAGGGTTCAAACCTGTGTTCAAACCTGTGTTCAGGTAAAAGCGAGTGGACACTCAGAATCTCAACCAGCTCCAGAGGAGTTACTGTCACTGCCCTCAGAGAAAATCACAGAATATTCTGAGTTGAAGGGAACCCACCAGGATCATCAGTCCAACTCTTAGTGGCCCACACAAGGGATTGAACCCGTCACCTTGGTGTTATTAGCATCAGGTTTTAATGAACTGAACTAAAAAGCTGCTCATCAGCATCTGGAGAGCTCAGAAAGGGCCAATGAGCACATGGACCAGGGGTGGTCCAGCTGATAAAGTCCACTAGGACTCCTAAGGGCTTTTCACAGAATGTTTATCAAAAGTTTTGAGAAAATTGAGAAAAGAGAGGACAAAGGTCCTGGCATGGACTGGCAGCTGGTGGCAGGTGGAGGAGACACAGAGGTGGGGACATCTCTCCTGGTGGGGACATCTCTCCCAGTGGGGACATCTCTCCCGGTGGGGACATCTCCAGCAGACCCCGTGGACTCAGCGTTGGGATCTGGGCTGCTCCACACACTCCTGGCCCTGAGCAGGGAGTTGCCAACATTTGCTGGTGACAAAGATACTCGAGGCAGTAACGAGAAGAGGTTTANCTTTTCCAACTTAATTGACCCTGTGACTCTGTGAAATGCTTTATCTGAGCGTGTGCTGCTTTCAGCTGGGGGAGAGTTCGTTTTCTTCCCAGTGCCTGGTGAGGGGCTGTGGTTTGGATTTGTGCTGAACACAGGGTTGATAATACAGGGATATTTTTGTTATTGCTGAGCAGTTCTTGCACAGGCCCAAGGCCTCCTCTGCTTTCCATGCTACCATGGTGTCAAGGGAGTTGGGAGTGCCTGGGAAGCTGGGAGGTGACACAGCCAGGACAGGTGACCCAAACTGACCAAGGGATATTCCAGACCACATGACATAGTGCTGGGGGGTAGAAGGAACAGGGGATGGGATGTTTGGGGCGATGCTATTTGTCTTCCCTGTGACATGGCCCTGCTCTCCTGGAGGTGCTGAACACCAGCCATGGGAAGCAGGGAATCAATTCATCACTTTTCTTTGCCTGTGTGTGTGGCTTTCACTTCCCCTTTCCCTATTAAACTGTCTTTATTGCAACCCATGAGTTTTCCAGCTTTTACCCTTCCAGTTCTCCCCCTGATCCTGCTGGTGGGGGAGTGAGTGGCTGGGAGGTGTTTGGTTGCCAGTTGGGAGGGAAACCACCCCAGGAGGTGCAGCCCAGGCCCTCAGCCTGGGACACACTTGGTGTCATTCTGGTGCCAGGACTCACAGGGAAGGCAGGGGAGGTGACCTGGCACCCAGCCCTGCCCTGCAGCAGTGCCAGGGGTGCACCGGCCATCCTTTCCCTTTGGAGAATCCTTCCCACAGGAGCTGGGCTCTGCCCAGTGGGTTTTTCTCCTTCAGGAGATGATCTGGGTTTCTGATGAGACATCCTGCTGATGTGACATGTTTTGGCATTTGTGTAACTTCTCAGTGACACTGGATGGGAGACATTTGTCCCCTGGTTCTCCTCCCAGACATCAAATGTGCAAAATCTGAAACAAATGAAAGGAAGGAAGTTTCCATAACAATGCCGAAAGCTCACACCTATTGGAAGAGCATTAAAACAACCTGATTTTTTGAAAAAAGTTTTTTTTAAAGTTTTAAAATATCTGCTCCCTGTCCCTCTTCCCTCTGGGCAATGCCCCAGCAAAGGCATCCCCAGATCAGACAGTGGGAAGGGCACTTTCTCTAAGCCCAGGGATCGGGTTTGGGGCCCCTTTTCCAGAGCGCAGCGGGGTTGGGGTAAGGGAGAGCACTAGAGGGCACTCCTGCCATGCAAAACAGCTCGGCTGCTCCAGAAAAATGGGTATTTCCGAGGCTGCGGCCGAGCAGAGCACGGGGGAAGGCAGAGGGGCTGCGATGGAGAAACCCCCAAGCTCCTTCCTCTCCTCCATCCCTGCCAAAGTCTCCCCCTGAGTCTGCAGGGAGGTGGATGAAGTGCAGGTCTGGCTGTCCCTGCAGAGTCCTGCCCATGAAGGGACAGCTCCGTGCTCGGGGGGGCTTCAAACAGGAGAGAAATGTGATTTCTTGGGCTGCTCAAGGTCCCAAGTGTGTCAGGAGTGGGCAGGAGCCGAGCAGGAGGGTTCAAACCTGTGTTCAAACCTGTGTTCAGGTAAAAGCGAGTGGACACTCAGAATCTCAACCAGCTCCAGAGGAGTTACTGTCACTGCCCTCAGAGAAAATCACAGAATATTCTGAGTTGAAGGGGACCCACCAGGATCATAGCCCAACTCTTAGTGGCCCACACAAGGGATTGAACCCGTCACCTTGGTGTTATTAGCATCAGGTTTTAATGAACTGAACTAAAAAGCTGCTCATCAGCATCTGGAGAGCTCAGAAAGGGCCAACGAGCACATGGACCAGGGGTGGTCCAGCTGATAAAGTCCACTAGGACTCCTAAGGGCTTTTCACAGAATGTTTATCAAAAGTTTTGAGAAAATTGAGAAAAGAGAGGACAAAGGTCCTGGCATGGACTGGCAGCTGGTGGCAGGTGGAGGAGACACAGAGGTGGGGACATCTCTCCTGGTGGGGACATCTCTCCCAGTGGGGACATCTCTCCCGGTGGGGACATCTCCAGCAGACCCCGTGGACTCAGCGTTGGGATCTGGGCTGCTCCACACACTCCTGGCCCTGAGCAGGGAGTTGCCAACATTTGCTGGTGACAAAGTTACTCGAGGCAGTAACGAGAAGAGGTTTAGGAGGACGTCACAAAACCGTGTGAACAGGCAATGAAAGGGGAGAGGAAATCTGGTGGCCATAAGTTGTACAACTGGTGACAAAGCCGGGGGGCTCCAGGCTCACCGCCATCTCTCGGGAATGAGGCAATTCCATGAAAACAGGCCAGTGTCTCTTCCCCTGGAGCCGAAGTTCCCACGCTGTCTGCAGCAGGAGCCAACCCCACATCAACCCCGGCAGCAGGAACCCCCCCACACGCGGCTCTTGCCACACACACGGTGCCTGAGCTTCCATTTGCTGCCAAGATCCCACAGGGATCGACTTCCTCATTTTGCTGTGGGGGTTTAGTTGAGATGACGTGGAATTTGTGTGGCAAATCCACTGCTCATGGCACAGCGGCTGCAAGAGCCTCACACAGCAGCCCCTGGTTTATTTATGGAGGTGAATGATCTGTCTGGGCAGCTGCCGGGTCTGCTGCTGCTGCCTGAAAATTGGGATTTAATCACCTCTCGGGTCTTTCTTTAGGGATAGAATAGTAAACCCTTGTGCTCCCAAGTTTCTCACTGCAGGAATTTTGAAGCCTGTGCTTGATTCCCCTCTATCCACACCTGAGTCTGACGGAATCCTGGTATCAGCCTCCTGAGATGGGGCTGAAAACCTGCTTTTGAGGCATCTGCAAAAGTTCCTTCAATAAATCCACCTCCAGACCTCACTTCCCGTGGCTGATTTCCAACCTTGGATGTTTGCAAACACTGTCTCCCGAGGAGCTCTGCCCGCTCAGGCTGCACAGACAACACGTTGTGCTGTGCTGGCAAAACCCAGTGATAAGAGATTTAATATGAAAACCTGCTCAGGGAGCAGAGAAAGAAGATTGTGTCAGTTGATATTGCTGAGAACTGGAGCCCATGGCTGTGTACTCTGATATCACTGTTCTGCTCTCCTGATTTTTACTTTTCCATGCTGAAAACTCAGCCCCCCCTTACGGGGAGGTCAGTGTGTGGCCTCACCTCGAGCACTGGGGGCAGGTTTGGGTGCCACAAGGTGAGAAGGTTCCATTGGAGAGCACCCAAAGGAGGGACATGGAGATGAAGAAGGGTCTGGAAGGGCCATACAAGGAGAAGCTGAGGGCACTTGGTTTGTTCAGCTGGAGAAGAGGAGACTGAGGTCAGATCTCACCAGGGCCTGCAGCTCCTCCTGAGGGGCAGCTCCGATCTCTGCTCTGTGTGAGCAGGGACAGGAGCCAGGGAAGGGCTGGAGCTGTGCCAGGGCAGGGTCAGGTTGGATCTCAGGACAAGGTTCTTCCCCCAGAGGGTGGTTGGGCACTGCCCAGGCTCCCCAGGGTTTGGGCACGGCCCCAAGGCTGTGAGGAGCTCATGGAGTGTTTGGATGATCCTCTCAGGAGCAGGGTGGGATTGTTGGGGTGTCCTTTGCAGGGCCAGGAGTTGGACTGGGTGATCTTTGTTGGTCCCTTCCAGCTCAGGATATTCCATGGTTCTCTCCTGCCCCTCAGCTCTTCCATGCCCAGCTCTCAGAGCTCTGGATAAACAGCAATAAATCACCCCCTGCAATGCCACCACCTCACCCTTCACACGTTGGCCAAACACCTCTGAGAACATTGCAATTGATTTAGACACCATCTGTTTCTGCGCTTATGTGAAGAGTTATTGATTCCAGGTTAATGCCGGGAGCGTTTATTTGGGAGGAGGATTGCTGTGATTCATTCATTCATTCTGAAGTTACCCTGAAAGTTTTGCTGAGAGCTGCACCCACAAAAAGAGACCCCAGACCCCCAGGGTGGACCTGCTTTAAAACCCCCCCCTCAGAAGGCCTGCAAGGGCAGAGTGTGCTCCTTGCCTTTTCACATGGAAAATACACTGATTTTCCCCCCATAATTGAAACCCGATGATATTGAGCAGCACCCATTTAATTTGCTGTCCTTCTTTGCTCGTTAAATCCCCCGAATTACTTTATTTACTAACATACTTCTTCTGAATTACTCGCTTACTTAACGAAATTTATTTATTTACAATGGATGGCAGAAGGGAAGGACAGCTGCAAACCACAGTGGCAATGACAAGCCCTGGGTTCTGGGGGCTGCCAGCACATTGCAAAAGCTCTGGGCAAAGCAGCTGAGTGTCTCTCAGAAGGACATTCCCTCAAACTTGAGGGCAGATTTTCTGATGGCTTAATTGTCCCCAGATGTCGCTTGTCCAAACGAAGAGAAGCCGAACCCCCTGCAGCACAGGCTGAGTGGTGTGAAGAGCACGGAGTGAGCTGGGGGAATTCAGGGGGGGGATTCTGGCACTGTGGGATCTCCTGATTGATGGGATTAACTGTCGTAAGAAACCACTGAGCTCAGAGCAACCAACCAAACAAACGAGACAAACCAAACCTGCCTTTAGTTCCCTCATCCCCACCAGCCATTCAGGTGTGCTGAAGGAATTTTTAAATTTGTTTTTAACACAATGCCAGATTAACAGAATATCTTGAGTTGGAGGGACCCACAAGGATCAAAGTCCAGCTCCTGGCCCTGCACAGACACCCCAACAATCCCACCCTGGCCCTGAATGTTGTCCAAACCCTCCTGGGCCATGACCAAACCCTGGGGAGCCTGGGCAGTGCCCAACCACCCTCTGGGGGAAGAACCTTCAAAACAGCACAAATGAAGAAAAGCAAACACGCTGGTGGGTCTTTGCAGTGCCCTGGAGGGTCTGATAGGAAACAGATTTCGAGCAAAGCCCCCTGAGGCCACCCAGGGGACAGTTCTCCATGTAATCCTGGTCATTTGGGATGAGCAACAGCTTGCTCGCTCCTACAGAAGTGCTGCTGCTGGCCTGAGAGGAGTCAGGAGAGATGCACCTCCAGCAGCTGCAATGGGTCAGAGTGGAAATATTTGTCCAGGATTCAATGGTTTTATGTAGGTCCATAGTGGGGCACACCCTCAGCCACAGCAGAGGGGTCATGGAGCCTCTCTTTACTATTCAGCTCTGGCAGACCCAAAATCGAGTCAAGCTCAGCCTGCTCAGCTTATGCATCTTTTCTGCTGCAGAAAGTTGTCTCCTCCCCTTCTGACCAGCTTTGACATGGCTCAGGCTGGAATTGATGGATGGAGCGTGGTGCCCGTGGTTCCATGCTTGTGGGTCTGGGAGTTGGACTCGATGATCCTGTGGGTCCCTTCCAGATCAGAATAACCTGTGAAACCTGTGAATCCACAGGCAGCAGTGACTGGATGCTCATCAGGGCACAACAGAGAAATGGTGCTTAATGTGGTGGTCTCATCGTGTCATTTAGGTCCCGTTGTCACATCCCTCCTCTTTTGTCCCTGAAGTGTGTGCGTTCCTGCTGCCCACCACCACTCAACACTGTGACATCAACATTCCAAGGAGATTTTTACAGCAGGCGGTTTTAAATCTGCCCTTGAAATTGGATTAATTCTGCAAACTTACCGTGTGGTGCTGCCACAGCTGCAGCAGTTCCGGTCTGCACTGTGGCACCTGGAAATGAAATGGGGGAGACATCCTTATCCCCGAGCAGATGGACGTGCCCAGCATCATTCCCAGCACATCCAGTGCAAATCCCATGGCTGGTTTCCTCCCTTATTGGACAGCAGCAACACAAAGGCCACCAGTGCCAGTGGGAGACTTTGCCCCGGTTGATTTTACAGGGGGAAATTTCCCGTCACAGCTCCAGGAATTTTCTGCTGGGCCCAAGGATTGTGGAGCTCTTCAGCCCCTTCTTGCCCTCATTGCTCACTTTCAGGGGAGCAGACAGAGCCCAGAGGAGGTTCCAGCACAAGGCCTGTCCTCCTGCATTATTTGCATTTATCACATCCCTGGTATTTACACCCCTGAGGAGTATTTGACTGTCAGTGCTGCTGTGCATTCCCAGCCCTTCCATCTGAGCCTGGCAGCCTGAGTTTTTTGGGAAGAGTGAAGTGAGGAGCAGCAGGGACCAGGACGGCAGTTTCACCACACTCTGCTCTGTGGGATTTACCCTGTTGCCTCTGATTTATGACACAGCAAAACAACCAATTATTTGCTCACTGAAATCCTGTGTTTGGCAGTGCTGAAGTGGCACAACTTAGAGCTGAACCAGCCACATCAGAACACAAGTGTAAATCCTTATTTTTATGCACTTCTATTATTAACCTAACCTAGGAATTACTGCAGGAGAACCTGTGATATACTGCGCCCCATTCCAAGCACGAGAAAAGACTTTATTCCTTGTTCTTATTATTTATTTCTCCTCATTCCCACGTGCCACGATTAACATGTGCATCAGGACTGAGACTTAATAAAATAAAGTGGTTTTTCAGGAGAGCTGAGGGTCTGACTCAGAACTGGTGAAGCTCCTGCAGCTCAGCTGTAATTAAGGGTGTCTGTCTATAAAACATTCTCCCCTATTAGGGCTGTTTTCCTGACAGGTGCTGAGAGCTCCAGGAGCTGGGCTTTATTCCCAGACAACAGAGCTCCTGGGGGCCAGGGGACTCTCAGGGGTTGGGGACAGGGTGCCTGGCAAAGGCAGAGTTCCAGCTGGTGCACAAACCCCCTGGTTCTGGGGGATGCGATCCCAAGAAATCCCCATTTCTTGACGTTTCCCCAATGTTCTGGGATGTTCTTGGAAAGGCAGTTTGACTTTGTGCCTGCCAATGTCCCTGGGCCTGCTCAGCACCACCACACGTTGTTTTCCAAACAAGTTGGGCTTTGCTCTTGGCTCATTGGAAGCGGGTCAAGGGTAAAATTTTGACCAACTTTGTATTCCAAGGGAGAAGTTGCAGCAGCTTTAGGAGAGGGAAGCACATTCCAGAAATAACTGCTGTTCTCTCAGCACAGGGAACAGAACGGGAACCCTCAGAGCAATATGTTTATTCCAAATTTTTTGGTTTTAAAACAAAATAATAATTTCTAGAGCTCAGAGAAACTTTTACTGCCTTCCAAGAAAATTTTACAAGGGTACTTTAAAGGAAGGCAGGAACTTTAAGGTAGTGATTGCTCACAAGCACCAGCAAGGAGAGCCTGGGGAGGGGGTGTCAATCCAAACTTTAAGTTCATTTTAAGGCCAGAGAGAATCCTGGGCCATGTAAAACTGTATTTCTCAGTTTTCTCCTGTATAGCTTCACCTTGTCTCTGTTATAATGATATAAAACCAAATATCCTTCAAGTGTGGCTGTAAGGTTAAATAATAAGATTAAATAATTCTCTTAACACCAGACCAAAAGTGCTGCTGAGATTTTGGGGGTCTCTTATAACTCATGGGATGGAGCTTCTGAGCTTTTGGTAAAGTCATTAGCAAGGTTCGTTAATTAGAGAGACCATCACATTGTGTGTGTGCTCAGGTGGTCCCTCAGCACCATCACCACACAATTCCAGTTTCAAACTGGGCTCCGGGGGACAGTCACTGATGCCTTGCCAGAAATCCAACATGACAGAACAATTTCTCCTGCTGCAGATAAAAAAAGCCACCCAAACTCGCTGTTCCCTCAGGAGGGATATTTCCAGCTCTGGAAAACAAACCTCTTGGCTGTGGTTTGTTGTTTTGTTGCAGGAGGTGCTGCCCAGTGTCACAGTAGCGGGAGGTCACCGTCCTGTGACTCCCTTTGGATGACTTTTGTCCAGGGAATATTTTGAGGATTGCTAAGATTAGCCATGATTCAGGAAAATAAGGACTATTTTGCTGTCCACAAACATTTGCATGTTGCAGCAGTTTCCCTGATCTCTGGACAAAAGCAAAGAGCTCAGTGGAGGCTCCTGTTTTCCATGAAAATCCGGAGCACTGTAACTGTCCATGTTTGCTTTTCATGCTCCACATCTCACAGGGAAAACTGGGACAACTCCACAGCATCGTCAGGCAGTTTGTGACTGGGAAAAGAGACAGGAAACATCTGAGGGGAGAAACAATTTAAAGAGATTTTTTTTCTTGGAATCTGCAAAGAGTATTGGGGATTATTCCCTAGGCAGGTATGGCCAAAGTGGGCAGAGGATGTTGAAGTTTGTAGCAGTTAAACAGGTAAAGTGTAAGTAAAGTTTAACTAAACTTTAACTAAACAATGAAGTTATTATTGGTAATTAAAGTAAGGGTAAGTACAGTGATCCCTAAACAAACAGTCCCAGGATGATGGGATTGAGCAGGGCAAAAATGCATCCTGGCAGCTGAAAAAGCCAACTATGGGATAAACGTGTCTGGAAAACAGGGATAAAGACAGGAGTTTCCATACCCCACCCTGCTGAATCCTTTAACACTCACAGCCAAATTCTCTTTGTCACTAAAATAAGCCCCCCTGGACAAGGTGTCAGAGCCCAGGGATGGGCATCAAATCATTCCTGGCAGCAGAACTCCTGCAGCCCGTCACAGGAAGAAGACGAAGGGTCTGTTCCAAAAGGAAAGCAGAACTGTGCCAGCAGCCCAGTGAAGTTTGGTGCTGCCACAGAACCTACTGGTGCTGGTTTTGAACTCTAGAAGTGTCTCATGTACAAATGCTGGGGGAGAGCTTTTGTACCTTCTTGATAATTGAGTGTTTCTTAGGGTAGAAGCCAAATCAGAGCAGCTCAGATCCAAACACACCGTGAAATCCAACCCAGAAGGTGGTTTTCCATTAGCCCAGTTCATGCCTTCATTAACAGTCATTTCTTAATGACCCTGGGCAAACTTGCATCAGGACTTAGCGCTGCATGGAAGGACTTAAGGACAAGATGTTTTGGGTTCTTCAGATTCCACCGGCCAAAAGTTCCTTTATTATCCAGACTGTTGGTAACCCCAGCAGTCTGCACTGCATGGACCCAGAAAATAGATGAGCATTTAATAAATCAACAATTATTGTTCCTTCCCCACTTTTCACCACAGTGTTCCCACCTTCCAATGTACCTGGATCCCTTCCAGTGCCGCTGGTGATCCTTCCCAGTGCACCTGGATCCCTCCCAGTGCCACTGGCGAACCTTCCCAGTGCACCTGAATCCCTCCCAGTGCCACTGGTGATCCTTTCCAGTGCACCTGGATCCCTCCCAGTGCCACTGGTGATCCTTTCCAATGTACCTGGTGATCTTTTACAAGCTGCCCAGAGGATTATCCCACATTTCCAACATGGAAAAAGCCTGGGATGGTCTAACAGCACTGGTCTAACTGGGCCAGACTCCGCTGCACTCATGAAGGAGGCAGGTTGGCCTCGAGGCTGTGGGGTCTGGTTTGCAGGAGTGCTGGGGGTAAAAATGGAACAGCTGCCAGCCTTGCACCCTCCAGGAACCTCAGGTGAGGATGGAATATTGTCTTGCCTGCAGGACTGGTCGCATGGTAAGGTGCTCATGGCCTGGGTGTCACAGGTTGGCATTGTAATATTTGAATGGTGGATGTATTTGGGGGGGGCGTTGTCAGATCTCAGCAACCACTGCTCACCCCAAAACAGGAGCTGTGCCAGGAGAGACTCCTGGGATGGGCAGGGATCAAACAAAAACTGCAATGAGGGGACAGCCCTGGACTGTGGGGACAGTGCCATGAGGGCACAGCACGAGCTCTTCTGGTGCTCCCCGGGCTCAGAGGTGGCAGCACAGGGGTGGCACTGGCAGCAGGAGAAGTCAGCAGTAACAACACTTTTCCAGGCCAGTGAGAACATTGCGAGGGTCTGACACTGAGGAGAAAATCCCAAAGTCCCTCAGGACACAGTGACTGGGAGACACTCCCTGCAGAGGGGTTTCACCCAGCACAGTGAGGACACAGCCTTTCCTTCCCCCCTACCTTGACCACTCACCCCCCCATCACTTTCCATTTCCAGGAGCGCTCCTTCCTCACCCAAGCACTTCCAGCAGCAGCAGCACACGTTGCAACCACGTTCTTAGTCAAGGGCAGGCCTGAAAACAGCCTGTATCAAACTGTTCCTCTGTGTCCTCCTGCCAACCAGTGTCTCTCCTGGCTCAGCCATGTGCTCCCAGGCTACGAGCCCAGCTGCTCTTGTAAACCACATGTTCCTGCATGGGATGTTGGTTATTATTCTCTGGTTTGTTTTATTGGTGTATGTCCTCACTGCATGCCCCCAAAGGGCTCCTTTCAGCAGGATTTGTACAAAGTTTCTTGATTGGCTTCAAGGCTCTTTGTGAGAGTAGCCAATGCCAAGCTCAGGCGCTGAACCCATGCCAGGTAATTCATCATTTCTCCTTAAATGCTACAGACAGAGCCCTGCTCTTGGCTGGGCAGAGAAAGGCCTGAGAATTGCCTCCCAGCCCACCTAATGAGGGTTTGTGTTTTTCTACACTCGGGAGGATGGATGGTCTGCATTTCCGATTCCTTTCAAAGAGAGCAATTTTCCGCCACAAAAAAGACCAGGAATAATAGACACAATGTGGCTTGTTCTGAGTCACCCTTTAACCATTTGTACTCACATTTTCTCTTTGTGCATCTTCCGATGAACACCCTGAAACTCAGAGTCCTCTTCAGCTGCTGCTGCTGTTTTCCCCAGCCATGAGACACTTCTGTGCCTGAGGGTTTAATGCACCACCATCACCCTCTCCCAGACTTTCTGCAGCCTGACAGAGTCTCCACAAAAATTTCACTCAAATTCAAGGTGTTCAAGACTGGGCTTTGCTGTTCCAGCTCCCCAGGACTCGTTTGTGTGATGTGAAGGAGCACAAGGGAATGCGCAGGGACAGAGATTCGTCTGTGCCCAGAAATCACCCAAGTGACAGCCCAGGGCACCAAGGGGAAGGCTCTACGGGAGCCTGGCACTGCCCATATTCACCAATTCTCACAAATATTCATGGGCATGACAGGGCTTCTCATTGTCCGTGTTTGGTAAAATGCTGAATGTGAAGTTCTGTCCCACTCCTCTGGTTCTTGCTCATATCACATTCACCCCACATCTGTCACTGGAATTCTGGGCTGAGGATGGTTGGTCACACAGCTCATCACATTCCCAGGGTTTCCTTGGGCATCCTGAGGGCTCACCAGGGAGGGTAAAGCAGCAGGGAAGGCATAGAAGAGCTGATCCATCTGCTGGAAGCTCCTCCTAATGACACTGCAATGAGAATGGACTGATGTGTCCCTCCCTTGCCCACTGCCAGGGACAATCTCAGTTTGCCTCAGGTGAGTCAAACATAACCCAAGGCAGCAAAGTCACTGTTCTGAATTGAAAGACCCCAGGGAATGGGCTGGAGTTGGGGCAGGGCAGGGGCAGGTTGGAGCTCAGGACAAGGTTGTTCTTCTTCCCCCAGAGGGTGGTTGGGCAGTGCCCAGGCTCCCCAGGGCAGTGGGCACAGCCCCAAGGCTGCCAGAGCTGCAGGAGGGTTGGGATGATCCTCTGGGGACAGGGGGGGACTCTTGGGGATGGGCCTGTGCAGGGCCAGGGGTTGGATGGATGGTCCTGGTGGGTCCCTTCCAACTTGGCATGTTCTGGGATACTGTGACAGAGCTCCAAAGGGGAGACATGGACACTGGCCCTCCACCTTTACACCAGGCCTCAGGATTCCAACACCAAACAGGGAACCCAGAAGCACCTAATCAAAGTGATTGGGAAAATTGTGCTTTACATCAGGCAAGTTTTCATTTTCCCATTTTCCTACATGCTGGGGCAGATACCCACGTATGGGTGGGCAGTGTGGTGGCAGCAGCAGCCTCTGGAGATGCACCAGCCTCAGCCCCGTGGGTGACAAAGCAGCAGGAACAAGGAGAACTGGAGGCCAGACTGTTCCAGCCTCATGCACTGAGTGTGGTGGCAGCAGCCACAGGATCAAGAGTTGCCCCAAACCAAGCATTGCTGTGCAGGGAATGATGTGTGTCCATTCTGCATCCATCCTCTCCATAAGGACTCATGTCCTGGCCATGTCTGGGCACAACCAGCCACTCTGGGGTAGGGTTTCCATGTCCCTGGAAAGCCTCAGTGGTGGGAGCTCCCTTGATGTCATTGGAAGGCAATTTCTACTTTAATTTCATTGCTTTTGGTTCTGCAGGAGAACATCACCATTCTGCAGGGCTGTGACAGGGCACAAGGGGTGGGAAGTGTCCCAGTGGGATGGAAATGAAATGGGAGGAGGAAGAAACTGTGGAATACAGCTATGAGAGGCTTGGCACTGGTTATCCTCATCTCTCCCATCCACAGAGGTCACGTCAGCGTGGGATGTGGATGGGATGAACCACAACATGATGTCCCCTGCTCACAGCTCTCCTGCTCCTGGCAGAGCCCTGAGCCCCCAGCAAAGGCAGGATGCTGGAGCAGGGAAGAAAGAAGCAGCAGTTTGCAGGTGACAGCAGGCTGAGCTTGGCACTGAGGGACAAAGCCAGACAGCACAGAGGCTCCAGAATCACATCCAGGTGGAGGTTGGAAGGAACCTGAGAAGTCATCTGGGCACCCCCAGCTCGAGTAGAGCCACCCAGAGCCCTGTGATGGGCAAAGGACCATGTGATGGGCAAAGGACCATGTGATGGGCAAAGGACCATGTCCAGCAACCCTTCTCCAAACCAGATGGACCTTGTAGGCCTCCGGAGGTGCTACAGACCCTTTCCAGACAGGACCCCGTCAGCTTTCAGACCCAGTACCAGGCAAAGGGGGGGAAGCAGAACCCTCCCAGTGAGACACAATCCAGGCTCTGTATGAAGCAGTTGCAGTGAATTCTCCCTGCCTGGGGAATTCTGACTGACAAAGCCTTGTCAAACATCACACAAAATCCAGGGGGTGGAAACAAGCACAGAGATGTGCCATAAAACACTCCCTCTGGATGTCACCCAGGGCATCCAGGTGCTTAATATCAGAAGGGAGGAAGCAAAGGAAAATGCTGGAGCTGTTTCTGATGATGTCCTTTTCTCACTACCCTCAATGAAGAATGAAGCTCCAGGAAGGATCACCCTGAAAGTTCAGACACCAAAGAGTAGCTTTGAAATATGAAAGTTCACAGATCACAGAATCACAGAATATTCTGAGTTGGAAGGGACTCACAAGGATCATTGAGTCCAACTCTTAAACAGCGCCACTGCTTCAGTCTCCATCAGCCACAGGGCCCAAAGCACAGCACAGGACCTGAGAAAGCACTGACGTGTTTGGAGACCTCAGAGTTAAAAACAGATGATTTCCAATGGGAAGCAGTGGATTATAATGGAATCCCAGACTGGTTTGGATGGGAAGGGACCTTAAAGATCATCCAGTTCCACCCCATGCCATGGGCAGGGACACCTTCCACTGTCCCAGGGTGATCCAACCTGGCCTTGGACACTCCCAGGGATGGGGCAGCCACAGCTTCTCTGGGCACCCTGTGCCAGGGCCTCCCCACCCTCCCAGGGAAGGATTCCTTCCCAGTCTCCCATCTCTCCCTGCCCTCTGGCAGTGGGAAGCCATTCCCTGTGTCCTGTCCCTCCATCCCTTGTCCCCAGTCTCTCTCCAGCTCTCCTGGAGCCCCTTTAGNCAGAGCCCTGTGATGGGCAAAGGACCATGTGATGGGCAAAGGACCATGTCCAGCAACCCCTCTCCACACCAGATGGACCTTGTAGGCCTCAGGAGGTGCTACAGACCCTTTCCTGACAGGGTGACCCAAAAACTGGATCATATCTATTGTCATAGCCCTTCTCCAAACCAGCAGGACCCCGTCAGCTTTAGGGCCCAGTACCAGGCAAAGGGGGGGAAGCAGAACCCTCCCAGTGAGACACAATCCAGGCTCTGTATGAAGCAGTTGCAGTGAATTCTCCCTGCCTGGGGAATTCTGACTGACAAAGCCTTGTCAAACATCACACAAAATCCAGGGGGTGGAAACAAGCACAGAGATGTGCCATAAAACACTCCCTCTGGGTGGCACCCAGGGCATCCAGGTGCTTAATATCAGAAGGGAGGAAGCAAAGGAAAATGCTGGAGCTGTTTCTGATGATGTCCTTTTCTCACTACCCTCAATGAAGAATGAAGCTCCAGGAAGGATCACCCTGAAAGTTCAGACACCAAAGAGTAGCTTTGAAATATGAAAGTTCACAGATCACAGAATCACAGAATATTCTGAGTTGGAAGGGACTCACAAGGATCATTGAGTCCAACTCTTAAACAGCGCCACTGCTTCAGTCTCCATCAGCCACAGGGCCCAAAGCACAGCACAGGACCTGAGAAAGCACTGACGTGTTTGGAGACCTCAGAGTTAAAAACAGATGATTTCCAATGGGAAGCAGTGGATTATAATGGAATCCCAGACTGGTTTGGATGGGAAGGGACCTTAAAGATCAGCCAGTTCCACCCCATGCCATGGGCAGGGACACCTTCCACTGTCCCAGGGTGATCCAGCCTGGCCTTGGACACTCCCAGGGATGGGGCAGCCACAGCTTCTCTGGGCACCCTGTGCCAGGGCCTCCCCACCCTCCCAGGGAAGGATTCCTTCCCAATCTCCCATCTCTCCCTGCCCTCTGGCAGTGGGAAGCCATTCCCTGTGTCCTGTCCCTCCATCCCTTGTCCCCAGTCTCTCTCCAGCTCTCCTGGAGCCCCTTTAGGCTCTGGAAGGTCACAGGGATGTCACCCCAGATCCTTCTCCTCTCCAGGCTAAACAATCCCAGTTCTCTCAGCCTTTCCTCATACAAGGGGTGCTCCAGCTCTCGGAGCATCTCTGTGGCCCATATTTCTGTCTTCCTTTGATAAAATAATGCAACAACTATGAAGAGGCCAAATCTCATTTCCTCATGTTTGCAAACTTCCCAAACAAATTGGCTGAGAAAAGGGGAACCATCCATCACAGCGTCCTTCCAGGGATGAGCTGAAGAAGAGGAAAATCCATGTTTGGGTTGACCTGGTGTGTTGGTAGTTTTGTGACTCAGGTGGTTTTGTTGGTTCAAGCTGGAAAGAGAATCCAAACTCCGTGGAGCGGCACATTCCAGCAGAGCAGGTTCTGTCACACTGCAGAATTATGAGACAATTGTCATCTGAAATGTCTGCAGAGACAAAAGCACCCAAATTCTGGAGGCTCCATAGCTCAGGGGTTAGAGCACTGGTCTAGTAAACCAGGGGTCATGAGTTCAAATCTCACTGGAGCCTAGGGATCCTGAACCTCCTGCCAAGATCCTGCTGCTTTATCCTCCCCTTTATTTCCAAAATGCTGCTGTAACATCGTTTTTTGGAGCGTGTCCATGTCAGATACAAACGTCCTACAGCACCTGTGCCAAATAACAGGCAATGAGGAGCAGAGAAAATAGCAATGGTCAGACTTGCACCCTTGAAATATCTTTAATGTGTAGCAATCATTGACGGGAAACCCTGATAATGGGATTTAGAGACTGGTGAACCCTGCAGGCTTTGTGAAGCTCCTGGATAACAGATCTGAAATGGCTGCTGGATATTTCCAGTCAGAGGTGCTTCATCTCTTCATACATCACCACGATGATCAAATTATATCTCCAGAGCTCAAGGATTGCAGAGCTGCCTGGAAGGGTTATAAATATGGTTTGTGGAGGAACAGGAACATCAGTGGTCTCCAGAGCTCTGCTGGGGGGCTGGAAAGGTCTCATTTTTAAGAAGAAAGAAATAGCCAGAATTTAACCTTTATTTTGCATCCCGAGTCACAGGAATTGCAACCCAGATCTATGAGATTCCCTTTGCACAAGTCCCTTTTTCCTGCTCATTTTCAAATAGACTTCCTATATTGCATCCATCCAAGAGATCCAAACCAGGGATGGAAAAGGTCATTTCTGAATTTGGGAAGGGCCTTTCCGTCTGAAGGGAAGGTTCAAAACCCTGAAACATCCTTGTCTTGAGGTGGGCTCTGTTGCCTTGTTCACCTCTGTTCAGGCTGTTTCCTCACATCTCCATGGCCCAAAACAGGGAGTTTTGTCCAGGACAATGTCCAGGGAGTTTTGCTGGGTTGATCAGAGTTTCCTCCACATGGCAAGTGACCTGCAGGAGTTTCTTGGATCTCCTCAGACATATCACAGTGAGGCTAAAGAACCAGAAGGCAGCAGGGCTCCCAGTAACCTGCAACCCACCAAAGCAGCACGAGTTATTGTGACCCAAGACACTGGAAAAAGGCCAGATGTGCTTTACTAAAAGTGAATTTCTCTCCAGATTGTTGTGGCTCCACATCTCTTTACCCCGTCCCTCATTCCAGCTTATCTTTTATTTTGCTTTCACACGAGACTGCTGAGCAAGACCCAAAAAGATCTTGGTGGGTCGAGCCCCTTTTGCAACCAGGCTGGTGGTTTCAGCTCAGCTCAGGCTGGTGGGGATGGAAATGACCCTTTGAAACTTTGATGTGTTTCATCTCCATGCAGGAGTGATGAATGTTCAGGAGATGTTTTGCTGGATTCTTCATCTGTGTGGTAGCTCTTAGGAATGGGGGAGCTCCTCTCCTGCAGTGCACAACCAACAACAACAATTAACAAACATGTTAATGCTGCTTGTTAATGCAGAGAGGAGTTTTCCAGTGGGTCTGGGCCCTATATCCCCCTAAATCCCATCATCCATCGTCTGATTCCCTGCTGGAAACAGGGCTTTGAAAAGGTAGAGCTTGACTAGAGGGGCAGAGGCAGCAAGGAGGTTTATATCCATGTTCTGAAGGCCAGGGGTTATGGTTAGTGTGGGAAGGAGAGAGGAAGGGAAGGAGGGCATCCCCTCATCTTCAGTGTCCCCTGGGGCAGTGCTCACATCCCAAAGCCTGAATGATTTCAGGGACAGGGTGGGATTGTTGGGGTGTCCTGGGAAGGGCCAGCAGTTGGACTGGGTGGTCCTTGTGAGTCCCTTCCAGCTCAGGATCCCCTGATCTTTGTTGGCCTGTGAGATTTAGCTGCTCCCCCCGTGCTCTGAGATCCAGGGGATATTGTGTGGCTCTTCCCCAAGGACTGTGACAGGGCTGTACCCCAAGGGTTTGTTCAGGGACAACTCTTGCTCTTTAAAGCTGTGACCTGCCCCAGTAAAGATCTAGACAGTCTTTCATGGCTTCTTTAGGATATTTAAAGGTGTCCTCCTGTTAATCCATGACAAGTTGTTTTCCATATTCCCTTGAAAACTTCAGAATATCATTTCTATTTTTAAAGGCCATCCTGGTCTCTGCGTTTCTCCAAATGCTTTTCATTCCTGGGGCTCCCTCCAAGGGCTGCCTCGAGCTGGACAGAGAAACCATTGATTTCATGACAAACAACACTGAACTCTGGGGCCCTGCAGGATCCTCGAGGTGCCCTGAACCCAAGGACTGTGTTCTCAGAGCTGCATTTCTGCCTCCAGTTCAGTTCCAGTGAAGGCCACAGACCCCCCAACTAATCCATTGCCTAAGTCATGTGGGAAACAACAAATAAATAATTTAATCCACAGA
Organism: Pitta sordida; assembly: GCA_013390025.1. Taxonomy (NCBI): domain Eukaryota; kingdom Metazoa; phylum Chordata; class Aves; order Passeriformes; family Pittidae; genus Pitta; species Pitta sordida. The sequence goes on from WEKX01003019.1 coordinate 255,642, forward strand.
AGGAAACTTTGAGCAAGAGCCAGAGGAAAGGTTCCTGTGTTTAAAGAGGTTTTAGCCTTAGAAATACAATTTAGCCTGGTGTTCAAATCTAACATCCACAAGGATCAAATGAGCCTCGAGCCAGAGGAAAAATATCAGCTAAAATTGGCAGCACTGCAGAATTCAGAGTGGGAGGAAATCACACAAATTCATCTCATGTTCCAGTTATCCCATAATGGACACACTCCATCCATTATTCCAAACCAGATACTGTGCTTTGAACAGTATTTTTTAGAAACCAAAATATAAAATGTCTTGCTTGCGTCCTGGAGATGACTGCAGCAATCAAAGGCAGCTCCAGTTTGCACCATTAACTTTCTGCTGCATTTTCTTCCTGAGCTCAACCCCATCCTCCCCACAGAGCTGAACTCCACACCCACAAACAATCAGATGGATCCCAAGCACCCACAGACTCTGCCAAGGCCTTTGGGCACTTGCTCAGCTGGAGGCACCTACCCTGGGCATGTTTAGGTGGGAAGAAAATCCCCCGCTGCTCTGCCAGTCCTGGCGAAACCTCTGGAAAAATCCAACCCGAAATGATCCACCCCAAAAACTAGGAAAGATAAAAGAGACGGAATGAGGAATGCCCAGAGGTTCATCCACACTTTGCAGTGGCCAAGGGATCTCTTTCAAATCCTCCTCACTGGATTTAATCACCAATTAAAGCTCCCTGTACCTGCCAGGCCTCCCCAGGGAGATCTGTGTGTCATCCACCCACACCCACAAGGATTTCTCCACCACACATTTCTTTTCCCAGGATGAGTCTCATCTCCCTGCGCTGTCAGCATTGGAACAGATTCCTCAGGGAAGTGGTGGAGTCACCATCCCTGGAAGTTTTCAGCAAATGAGTAGATGTGGCACTTCATGACGTGGTTTAGTGGGAATGGAGGTGTTTGATCTTGAGGGTCTTTTCCAACCTTAATGTTTCTATGACTTTGTGATCCAGCACCACCTGCTTCTCCTGAAAAGAGCATTCCCATAAAATCCAGGGGTGCAACAGCTTCAGTGACACCTTCTGGCTGCCCAGAAAGATGCTGTGAACTAAAACAGGTGCCAACGCTCTCTTGGCACACCCCAAACTGCCAGGCTGACATGGCATCTTCCCAGGAGAGCTGGAAATATGGATGACCCTTCCCTGACTGCTCATTTCTTTAAAATGGGGGAATCTCTTGCAAACGCAGAGCCCTGAGAGCAGGGAAGTGTCATCTCCAGGCTGGAAACAGGCACAGCAGCCAGAGCTTCTGGCCAATATCACCATATCCCAAAGAGGAACATGTGGGAAGGATCCCACCCTGATTCCAGGAGAAGAGCCCAAAGCAGCAGTTCCCATGGGGATAAGAGCAGTTCCCATGGGGATAAGAGCACCCATGGATGTGTTTCCAAGCCACAGACTGGTGGGGCAGGTTTTTAAGGCTCTTCCTTGGCACCCAGAGGGATGTGCTCATCACCCTGTTTCTCGAAGTGCTGCAGCTCCCAGTCTCCTGCTGCCTGAGCTGCTCACCTTCAGCATTTCCATTCCTGCCTTGTCTTCCCAAGGGTTCAATACTGGCATTAAAATCCTCCTGGACTCCATCAGTGAGATCTCACTGACCCTCTCAGGGCAGGTGGAACACGAGGGGACCTTCCCAGCAAACACCCTCATTCCTGTGGGTGAGACCTCCATGAAAAACCTGGAAAAAAACCATAAGATTGTTGTATTTATGGCAAATTTAACCCAACTATTAAAAGCCAACCACACCCACCTTCACCTGGGCACCCTGCCATGCAAATAGGGACTGGAGGGCAGCTCCAGGCTGGGGGCAGGAATGTCTGGGGGCAGAGGAACGGAGGGAGATGGAATCTATGAGATCAGTTTAGTCTTGCAACAGGAAGGCTAAAAGCAGACATGACTAACTCATATAAATACCAGAGGAGTAAACAAGCAGAAGGAGAACAAACTATTTCGACTCAATTACATGATGAGCAGGGATGAATGTATCAGGCTGGAATTTAAAAATAAAAATATTTAAAAGAAAAAAAGATCTAAAAATGAGAGGAGTCATTTCTTTTCAAGCTGCCCAAGCGACAGGAAGAGGAAACCCCACGAGAGGTGAGAGGGTGAGCCAGCAGGTCCTGGGGGAGCTGAAGGGCACAGCCAGACTCAAGAGCCCAGAGCTCCTGCCTTGTATTCTGCTCATCACTGATACCATGGAATCCCAGAATCCCAGAATCCCAGACTGCCTTGGGTGGGGAAGGACCTTAAAGGACCTCATTGCCCCCCCAGCCATGGGCAGGGACACCTTCTATGAGATCAGGTTACCCAGAGCCCCCCTCCAGCCTGGCTTTGGTCACCTCCAGGCTGTGACCTTGGCTCAGTCCTGCGCTCTGGGGGGACTTGTGTGTGTCCCTGAGGATTCTGAACACTCTTTTAAGTAACTTGTTTCTCCAAATGCTTCTGAAAAATGACTTTAAGCCTATTTTCCTCCACCCTGGAGAGCTGGTGACGTACCTGTTGATGGCCTCACCTCCCCCCTGCCCGTCAGGGAAACGGCTCATTCCCTGTGCACAGAGCCCAGTTTGAGAGCTCCCTGCTTCTAATAATGGTCACCTATTTATAGCCTTTGATAATTTGTTTCATGACAAAGAGATTCTACAAGATGGCCCTTGATTCTTGCAAGTTTGTAATGATGTTTTTTCCCTTCCTGTGTTACTGAAAGTAGCTTTTGTGCTCAGAAAAATGCCTGTAATAAAGGCTATTTCGTGTGTTCAGAGTAAATGACAGGGACTTTAATAGGCTTCTGAGGAAAGCTTTGAATTTCTCTTTGTTTCCCTTCAATTCTTTTTAATCTTCTGGATCAGATGAGCCTGGTTTGACTTAAGAATGCTAAGAGTGGGTACAGGGTGAAATGCTCTCGATGCTGTTTAGCCTTGCCCAGCCCTGGGCCCAGAGTCTGGGGGGATGTCACATTGTAAAGTCTGGTGATGGCACTGGCTGGGTTTGAGTCTGTCAGTCCACAACTGCCTCTCCCCAGATACAACAATTTCATTATTTCTCTTGGGCCAGCTATTAAACGTGGTTGGCATTGACTGTAACACTGCCCAGCCCTTTGCCCCTCACAGATCTCTGCACCTCTGTGGAGTTCCAGAATTGCACTGTGGATCCAGAGCTCAGCTGCAGCCTTGTCACTTCAGAAGTCCATTGTCGTATTTTCTGCATTTTCTATAATATTTTTAACCTAAGGCGGAGTTTTTTCTCTCCGTGCACCTCCAGATGGGAATGCTGGTGTCCTGTCACCCCTTCTGGGGAAGGTTGTACCAGAGTCTTTCTCTTTTCTGGCTTTGTGACTTATCACAGCCTCTGTGGGGGAAACACGGGGAGAGCTGAGCCCTGAAGGCACAGCCAGACCCCTGCGCTCTGCCAGACCCAGAGGGGCCTCATTAAGCCCCAATAAGTGGCATTTCATTAGTCAAGGCTCAAGCTGACACCACTGGGGCTCTTCTCTTCTTACCTGGTCCTGGCTGTGCCTGGAGTTTTCCTCACAGCTGAAGCTTTCAGCAAACCCCTGAGGGGCTGCAGCTTTGTTCACCAACAGAACCACGGAACCACCATGGAATACCCTGAGCTGGAAGGGATCTGCAAGGATCATCCAGCCCAACTCCTGGCCCTGCACAGACACCCCAACAATCCCATCCTGGTCCTGAGTGTTGTCCAAACCCTCCTGGAGCTCTGGCAGCCTTGGGGCTGTGCCCAAACCCTGGGGAGCCTGGGCAGTGCCCAACCACCCTCTGGGGGAAGAACCTTGTCCTGAGATCCAACCTGACCCTGCCCTGGCACAGCTCCAGCCCTTCCCTGGCTCCTGTCCCTGCTCACACAGAGCAGAGATTGGAGCTGTCCCTCAGGAGGAGCTGCAGACCCTGATGAGACCCCTCAGTGTCCTCCAGGCTGAACAAACCAAGTGCCCTCATGTGCTCCTCATGTGGCCCCTCCAGACCCTTCACCATCTTCGTGTCCCTCCTTTGGACACTCTTGAATAACTTTAGATCTTCCTTATATTGTGGTACCCAAAACTTTCCCCAGGGCTCCTCTTGCTCCTGCCTGGGCTGTCCATGGCCCTGCATCACCCTGGGCCCCTTCCGGCTCGGAGTGGCCTGCTAGACTGTGAGGGATCTAGGTTGGTATTACGCTCTAGGATGTGCTCTTGGTCGCTGTACGGGTATTAGATGGTGAGTTGGACTAGATGATCCTTGTGGGTCCCTTCCAACTCATAATTTTCTGTGATTCTGTGATCACCTCTGCCTTTCCCCTTTCCTCATTTCCCACCCTTTACCTTTCACCCCTTTGCCTGGACTCCCCCTTTCTGAGCACTCCAAGTCGGTGTTCCCTGCAGCTCCACGTTCCAGCTTCCAAGGTTTCAGCTGCACTTCCAAGGTTCCAGCTGGGGCTTCCCCAGCCATCCCAGCAGCCAGGAGCCCTGGCCAGCACAGCCCATTCCCACACTGTCGGTGGGATGTGTCCGGGACCACCAGGAGGCATTAGTCCTCCATCAGTCCCCCACCCAGGGCAGCCTGGGGATGGGGAAGCCTTGCAGGGCTGCTCAGCCCCCAAAATGTTATCCCAGTTTTCCTACAGTGCCTGGCAATGCCGTTCGGATTAACCACAGGAGAGACTGAGCCTTGTCACCAGCACCAAATTGGGTGTCCTCGAAGCCTGGAAGTTTTTTCTGGCCATCTTTGGGGCTCTCCTTTGCCATGAGAGGGCAGCACCTGGGCTCGCTGGAAGGGCTCCTGGATATGGAGCTTCCAGCAAAGATGCGTCAGGCTCCCTGGAAAACATTCAGCAAAACCTACAGAGAATTCTTTTTCTTCCAGTCCAAGAGTTAGGCAGGTGATGGGTCCAAACTAAACCCTTCACAGCTGGGCTGTTTGCTTTTTCCTACAACCGGTTTTACAAAGGGCTCTCAATCTGCCAAGAAATTCTCCCTCTTCCGCAGGAATTCACAGGACGGAGGTGAATTGCATTTTGTGCATTTTGTGTTGTTTTCTCAGCTGTTGGAACCAAAGGGTTTCAAGAATCTGTGGGGACCAGGGAGGGTTCGTGTGTCTCAGTCTCCAGTTGGGCCTTTCTGTTTCCTGCACAGCCCTGCCTGTAATTCCCCAGTTCATCTCCAGTAACGAACCTGGACCATGTCGTGCACAGGGTGATGGGGAGCCTGGGGTTGGCTTCCTGTCCTGAGAGAACCCGGAGTTTCCTTTCTCAGGAAGGCAGAGCTGCTTTAGGTGTAGATCTGCTTTTCTTTTCCCTTCTTTCTCTCCAGTTCCCAGCCGTGGGAGCAGCAGGATCACAGGGACACAGCACAGGCTGCAGTGCAGGGAAGGCTCAGACCAGCCTCTCTCTGTCTTTGGGAGTTTGGGGCTGGAAAGCAAATTTCAGCAGCCACTGCACATCCCGTGGATGTCCATCTGAGGCCTTCCAGGGGGCGGCACTTTGGAGGCAATTGTGTTCTAGGAATGACTGTGTTTGTAGGGGTAATTTTCCTGGAAGCCAGTCAGGAACTTCCAGATTCAAATACAATTTCTGTGACCCTGCAGCGGCATCTCTGCTGCAAGAATTACATTTCTTACATTACCAGCTAAGGATCCATCCCATGTTCCTTCAAGGCTGAGAGCAGAAGTCCAGCCTATACCAAGAGCATGTGAATGTGAGGCATTGAGTAGTTAAAGGATTCGTTTCAAGGAGTTCGTTTTCCGCCATGAAATTCATAGACTGAGCGTAAACAAAAGAGGGTGAATATCCCCAAAGGGAACAGAAAGAACCTTTTCAGTTGGTTTCATTGGCAATGCCTTTTTTTTTTTTCACAACAACTGGTTGTCTCAGTTGATTTTGGAAGGAGCAGTCAGAGCTGAAACAAAGCTGTTGGGCTTTTCAGAGTGGGAACTGAAATGTAAGATTCTCTGCTGACTTGCGCTGGCCCCATAGTCAAATGTGATATTCCCCTTGGCTTTTCAAAGTGTTAATGAAGTCCAGAGATAACTTCGAGTCGTGTTTTATATTTCATGGAACATTAATGGCAAATTCAGCCCCCTGGCCCAGCACAGCAGATGGTGAAAATGCACCCTTGGCTCCTTTTCAAGCCCTTTTGGAGCCTGGGGGCAGAGCCTCAGCTGGCTCAGCCCCTTCCCTCAGCAGCAGCTCCCAGGGCAGATATTGGATATTCTGAGCCTGCACCCCAAGGTCAATTTTATCCTCATTACAGCCCTGCGTTCAGTCCTGGACCTAATCCAGACCCTGGATGTTGTCCAGAATCTCTTCTGCACTGGAATCATTCCTGAGCCAAGTAACACCTTTTTCTGTGCCCCACAGGCCCATCTGTGTCACACACAATTAGATTTGATGTTGTTGTACCTCTAAGCTTGTCATCCAGTGGGCAGATATTCCCATGGTGGAACTCAGGCACAATTCCTCCTGTCTTGCTGGACATTCTCTTTTGCCTTTTCACAGGTTTTTTGGGTCAAGATCCTGCCCTTACTCCAAGGTTAGGGGAGTGAGCCTTGAAATTCTGTATTCTGAGAGCAACCACTGGTTTATGTCCTTTCCTTCTGATCCCACTAATTTAAGCTCCACTCTGTACTACAGCTTCTATTTTCTCCTGTACCATCAACCCCCTCTGGGGCTTCCAACCATTTCGTTTCCTCAGAGTTTCAGAAATAGAGAATTAATCAAACACCGAGGGAGTGACTCATGCTGGAAATTACTGCTTTTACACATTCCTCACCTAGAACACAAACAAGATCTCCTTGAGATTTCACAGGTGCTGGCGCCAAAAAGCAAAGAGCACGAGCATTGACTATATTAAACTTCCAGCAGGAATATTCACCTCCTTGTCTGGAAATGGGGGGCAGGGAGAGGGGTTTGGGTGCTCCAGGGAAATGACACTCAGTTGGCATCTCCAACCATTGGGGTTGACTCAACCTGAGCATCAAATGGAGAATGGAAAATATCTGGGAGCAACGCATAAAAAAACAGCTGCCAAAGAATTCTGCAGTTCCCATAGGGGTTTTTCCCTTCATTTTCTTGGTATGTGGCTCCTGAGCACAGTGTCCTCACTCAACCAGTTCAGCTGGAAAGGTCTCACCTTTCTGTGCAGATCACAGGGACTTCAGGTCTCTGGGATTTCGCTCACCTTCAGTTCACCTCTTGCACCACGACCCCAGTTCCCAACTAGTCCTGAGCTAAAAATGTCCAAGGTTTCCAGGCTGGAAGGAGAGGGTTGTGCACTTGCCACTTTCCCATGAGTTCCCTCTGCCATGTTGGGATCCTGGAAGCAAAGAGCATCCCAGAGGGAACACAAACACAGAGAGTGTGTTTCACAACACGGGGGTGAGTTATGTTCACTCAGCTACGTGGAGCAAAAAAAAAAAACCAGAAGTGTCTCACTGAACAAATCCAAAGTTGTTCTGGTGAGGAACATCAGTGTGGGGCAGGAATTCTGTGGGAGCTGCAGGTACCTCAGGCAGCACAAGTGACCCCACTGAGGTCAACACTCAGAGAATCACCAATTCAGCCTTTCCCAGCCACTATTCAGAGATCCTTCAATCCTCTCAGGGCAGCAATGGGATGCCCCAAGAAGCTCAGTTGTCGTCAGAGAAACATCCAGGTACCTAATTTGCAGGGGGCTGTGAGAGAGGTATCCATGTGAAAATCCTGCCTGAGGTTATGGAGGGGCAGTGGGAGCAGGGGAAAGCAGCCCCTTATCCTTCCAAAACAATCCTGGGCATTGCTGGCCCCTTTCCCTGAGCACAGGGCAATGAAACAATGGGAAATCCTGTAGGTTTGTGGCTACACAGAGCAACTCACAGGGACCTCATGAGAGATGTGGGAGGTGAGTGAAGAAGGAGAGGGATGGAGAAGGCAGGGGAGAGAGCCAGCGTGGGCTTTGGGGAATCCAGTGGCTGGAAGTCATGAGTCAGGTGCCGGGAAGCCCCATTTCCTGCCATTCCAGCCTGAAAGCCCCTGTGGGAGTTTCCTGTTGCTCAGTTATCCAGGTTGCTGCAGCACCTGCCACCCTTCCCCACATTGTTCCCGGCAGTGGCTGGACGGTGTCACTGGCCAAGAATTCCACAGCCTGCAAGAAAATTCCATCAGGCCTCCGGTGCTTTTCCAAGCTGCTGTGCAGTTGCAAAGACAGAATGATGTATGGAAAAGGATTTGCCAGGTCAGGAGATGGGCCAGGACCAGGAGTGGGTGGCAAGACCTGGTCACATGGAATGGTGGAACACCTCTGGAGGGAGCTTAGGTGTCCTCTGAGAGGTGGCTGCTGTTGAGGCTCGGCCAGGAAAAGGGTTGTGAAAGGTTGTTGTGATTCTTGAAGTTGGACTGGAGCCCTGCAGTGGTTCTTCCCAAACTTGGTCATTCAGTGGTGCTGGGAGTGACTGGAGCAGAGGCACCAGCAGGGAGGATCTGCCCAGGGCTGTGTTTGCAACACAGGAAGTGTTGCCTTGTCCAAGTGTTGTGGTTACACTCCAGGATTTCAGTGGATGTTCAAAGAGCACTGATTTATTTACCAAATCACCCTGAAACCACCCCCATGTTCTGTTTCATTTTCTCTTTCATTTAGAAACCTGTCCCTAAATACGTGTTTCCTCTGGCCCACTTCCTCCTCGGAATTCAAAAGCCTCCACTTTTCCTCTGGAGATGCTCATGGGATCCAGTAGCACCTACAGGAATCCCAGAATGTGCTGAGCTGGGAGGGACTCACCAGGACCATCCAGTCCAACCCCTGGCCCTGCACAGGCCCATCCCCAAGAGTCCTCCCCTGTCCCCAGAGCATCATCCCAACCCTCCTGCAGCTCTGGCAGCCTTGGGGCTGTGCCCACTGCCCACCCACCCTCTGGGGGAAGAAGAACAACCTTATCCTGAGCTCCAACCTGCCACTGCCCTGTCCCAACTCCAGGCCATTCCCTGGCTCCTGTCCCTGGTGCCCCAGAGCAGAGATCAGGGCCTGCCCCTCCTCAGCACCTCCTGCTCTTGGAGTTTGGCTGTAACTACTCCTGTCCACCTCCACCTTTCCCTCCCCTCTCCCCCACTGAGCAGAGGTCCAGCTCCCCTGGGATGCTGCAGAGGCAGCAGCTTCCCACCAGCACCCCCCAAACCGACGGGAGCAGCAGCTCCAATTGCACCAGGAGATCGTCCCTCACTCCCCAGCCCCATCAGCACCAGCCCCACCGTGTCCAGCAGGTGCTGGGGGTGGGGGGTGTCTGAATGTTCCCAACCATGAAACGTGCCCAACAGCTGCAGCCAGGTCACAGAGAGGGCACCTCGGGGCTCTGTGAGATCCCAACATATCGGTGACATGCAGGATTAGTGTCAGTTGACATTCCAGCTGGTGGGTTTGAGTGCCCATAAAACCTGCTTTGTTCCCAGCACTTGGGGCCATCCCTGCCCCTCACTGCGGTGCTGAGCTCCCTGATCCATCAATCCCAGCACATGGAACAGCCTCTCTCTGGGCAGGAGGGAGGTAGAACAATATGCGTCCAACCCTCTGCAACTCAGCCTCCATCATAAACCCACATATCCTGGCCGTGCCTGGGCACAACCACATGATCCAGGATGGTGCTTCCTTCTCCCTGGCAAACCTCAGTGTGATCCCTCTTGGTGTCATTGGGAGGGAATTTGCCCTGTGATTTTGTTACTTTATGTTTTGCAGGAGGACATTTTCATGCTGCCTAAGTGTGACAGGCCAGAAAGGGCGGGAAGTGTCCCAGGGGGATGCTGAGGATGGAGGCAGGAGGAGGAAAAAGCTGCAGAACACATCCCTGAAAATCCTGGCACTGAGCATCCCCTTCCCTCCATCCAGGCATGAGCTGGAAGGCCATGGCAGGGGTGGGGGGTGGGTGTGATGAACTGCTCTGCTGGCATTGAGGTGACACAGGTCACACACAGCAAGAGGGTTCTTGGGGACGCTGGCACAGGACCCCAGATCACAGGGATTTAGGTGGGACCTCAGTCACCTGGAGAATCACCTGCCTTGACCTCCTGGCAGTGCTTTGGCCCATGCAGGCCAGGGTGCTGTTAGAGTTCTTCTGGTGGCAGGGGCACACTGCCAGCTCTTGTTCAGGGGTGTGTCCAGCAGAATCCTCAGGTCCTATTCTACAAATCCTATTCCAGTGGAAAAGATGAATAACAGAGAGAGAGGCTGGCCAAGGGCACAACTCCTTTCCTGAGAGTGCAGGAAAGCATCAGGTGCATGTTTTTGTCCAGTGCCAGTGCAGCTTTAGAATCATGGAATCCCAAACTGCTTTGGGTTGGAAGGGACCTCAAAGCTCATCTTGTTCCACCCCTGCCATGGCCAAGGACACCTTCCACTATCCCAGGCTGCTCCAACCTGCCCTTGGACACTTCCTCCAGGGATCCAGGGGCAGCCACAGCTTCTCTGGGCACCCTGTGCCAGGGCCTCACCAGCCTCACAGTCAAGAGTTTCTTCCCACTATTCCAACCAACCCTGCTCTCTGCCAGCAGGATGCCATTCTCCCTTGTCTTGTCGTTCCAAACTCTTGTTCAAAGCCCCTCTTCACCTCTCTTGGAGCTGCTTTAGGTCCTAGAAGGTGCTTTAAGGTCTCCTCTGAGCCTGTTCCTCTCCAGGCTGAACAATCCCAGCTCTCCCAGCCTTTCCTCACAGCAGAGGGGCTCCATCCCTCTGATCTTCTTGGTGGCTCCTCTGGACTTGCTCCTACAGGTCCACGTGCTTCCGTGATGGGGATCCCAGAGCTGGAGGCAGCTCAGCAGGTCCTGCAGAGGGGCCTTTCCAGAAGAGAGAGGGAAGCACAGAAAGAGCAAATGGACTTTGACCAGCTTTTCCTATTTAGACTCATTAATTACAGGAGCATCAGAAGTGCTGGAAGCTGGAAAGCTTCAGCACTCAAAAGCTGTTGCCAAGGCTCATGTTTGCCTGCGATGCTTGAACTTTTGCTCCACAAGTCACAGAATTACATAAGATTCCTCATTTTTGCTAAGTGAAAACATTCTCATAATGGAGAAAGAAAGCATGACATCAACAGGAACCTGAAAACACAGAAATGGGAAGGCGAAAAATCCCCAGGATCTATTCTCTGAAGAGATAACACCTTATTAAAGCTGAATTTGTGATCTGGGTGAAGGGGTCAGTTTTTTATCATGTCATGGTTGGCACAGTGGGTACTGGCACCCCTGGCAGTTTCACACTTTAATCTTGAAGCTCAGTCTTTAGAACAAATGGGTATTTGCCCCTTTTCTTCTCTTTTCCATCACAGCAGATATTTTGCATCATTGAAACCCCCAGTTTGAGGACTGTGTCCCCATCACACAGTTGGGCAGGCGCTGGGGTCTCTGGATGTGCTGATTCTCCCTCCTCTTCACTTGTGGGGCAGAAGTCCCTCGTGTCATGAGGGAACATCAACACTGTGAACCCCCACACAGAATGAGAACCCTGGGCCCTGAACCTGCCATTCCCAGCCCTCCCTCAGGGCTCCCTCCTGCTCTTCTGAGCTTCTCCCTCAGTCTCCAGAAACCCCAAATCCCGCTCAGTTCTGACCAATATTGGGGCACTTTGGGCACCACAAAATGGGAAAGACCCTGAGCCGTTGGAAAGTGTCCAGAGGAGGGAAAGGAGCTGGGGAAGGGCCTGGAGGGGAAGGTGTGAGGAGAAGCTGAAGGCACTTGGTGTGTTCAGGGGGAGCAGAGGAGCCTGAGGGGAGCCCTCATTGCAGTGACACCTTCCTGGGGAGGGGCAGAGGAGGNGGTGGTCCCTCCCAGCTCAGCACAGATGATCTTTAAGGTCCTTCCCAACCCAAACCAGTCTGGGATTTTGTGATTTCATCATCCTTTGATTACTACTTTAAATATAACCCCATGGTGCCTGGAGGGGAATATTCTACATCTTCCCTTCTTACGAGAAATGAGAGCAAGCCAAATAAATTACACCTGCAGCTAAAAAAAATTATTCCAACTAATAGTGGAATGTAATTTTTTTTTTCTCCTCCCTGAAAAATCAGGTCACCAGCAAATGACAGTTCCATTTTTTCACTTTGTTGTCTTCTACATCTCAGGTGGCTCCAATGTGGGGGGGGAAGAGCAGCAGGATCCACCAGGACTCACCCAACCAATTCCTGGGCCTTCACTGCAAACATCCCCAGGATGTTGGGGGGAGGTAAGGACACAAGGAAAGGGGAATTTTCTCTGCACATTAAAGCAGTGGAAAGGCCACAGGGATGACCTCAATGAGTTGCTGAGGCTGCTGATCCCTGTGGTGTTTGTATCTCATGGTTAGATTGTAGAAAAGGTAGGAGCCAGGGAGGATTTGAAGGAGGGTCATGATTTACCTCCTTGAAAACTGGCAGAAAATCGACATTAAAAATTACATTTCACTGCTCACAGGATTACACGGAATAATAGAATGTGCCAAGTTGGACGGGACCCACCAGGACCATCCATCCAACCCCTGGCCCTGCACAGGTCCATCCCCAAGAGTCCCCCCCCGTCCCCAGAGGATCATCCCAACCTTCCTGCAGCTCTGGCAGCCTTGGGGCTGTGCCCACTGCCCTGGGGAGCCTGGGCACTGCCCAACCCCCCTCTGGGGCAAGAAGAACAACCTTGTCCTGAGCTCCAACCTGCCCCTGCCCTGCCATCCCTGCTAGGGAGTGGGTTCCCATCCCAAAAAGCTCCAAAACCAGATTCTTTTTGTCTCCTAAAGATATTTCTGCCTCCATTTCCATGTCCAGCACTGGCCTCTGTCTCACCTCCACCTCTCTTCCCTGGCACGAGATGGGCACCAGAACATCCATTTCACATCTCAAAGACAAAGTGAAGCTCCCCACAACTTTCCCTTGTCTGTGAACAAACTTTCAACTGGGGGAAAAAAAACTTTCTCCTTTGNGCTGCTGATCCCTGTGGTGTTTGTATCTCATGGTTAGATTGTAGAAAAGGTAGGAGCCAGGGAGGATTTGAAGGAGGGTCATGATTTACCTCCTTGAAAACTGGCAGAAAATCGACATTAAAAATTACATTTCACTGCTCACAGGATTACACGGAACAATAGAATGTGCCAAGTAGGAAGGGACCCACCAGGACCATCCATCCAACCCCTGGCCCTGCACAGGCCCATCCCCAAGAGTCCCCCCCTGTCCCCAGAGGATCATCCCAACCCTCCTGCAGCTCTGGCAGCCTTGGGGCTGTGCCCACTGCCCTGGGGAGCCTGGGCACTGCCCAACCACCCTCTGGGGCAAGAAGAACAACCTTGTCCTGAGCTCCAACCTGCCCCTGCCCTGCCATCCCTGCTAGGGAGTGGGTTCCCATCCCAAAAAGCTCCAAAACCAGATTCTTTTTGTCTCCTAAAGATATTTCTGCCTCCATTTCCATGTCCAGCACTGGCCTCTGTCTCACCTCCACCTCTCTTCCCTGGCACAAGATGGGCACCAGAACATCCATTTCACACCTCAAAGACAAAGTGAAACTCCCCACAACTTTCCCTTGTCTGTGAACAAACTTTCAACTGGGGAAAAAAAAAACTTTCTCCTTTGTTATTTTCTTTTTATTTAGTGAATTGCGGATCAGGATGAGGGATTGCAGTTGGAGTTAATCTGGGTTAGGACAAAGATGAGTTTAGTTTAGGAGCTTTAATTAGAAATGCGTTACCTTTAAGGTTAAATTATACAATTAGGTTATTTCTTTGTGTCTGTAGGTTTAGATAAGGGCTGATTAAACTCAAAGACTTAGATTTTAAATTTCAAGGGATAATTGCCTTTGGGTTGGAATTAGATTTGAAATAATTTGAAGGATTAGGCTGGTATTAAGGTTAGATATGATTAATCATTGCATTATGGTAGATTCCTGTGAAATACAATCTCAGGCTGATTTAGGAGTTCAGTTTGAATTTAATTATAATTAGGACAATTATTTGGCATAAACACTGTGATTCCTAATCAGGGGAGAGATGACAGTTTTCATCAGGGTCTTCTCTCTGCGGCTGCTTTTCCAGCTGATGCCCTTGTTCCAGTGCTTGTCATGGGGGTGGGAGATCTCAGTCCCTCTTCCAGCTCTTTCTGGTGGGTCTGTGGCACAGGATCATCCAAATCCACATGTTCATGCTCAGGGATCTGCTCCCTTGCTCTTCCAGCGACAACAATCCCAGCTGGATGCTCCTTACCCATGGAACACCAACCTGGGTGGTGGGAGACACTCAGGCAGGAGAAGGACCAGATGATCTCCTTGGTCTCCAGCCCAACTCCTGACCCAGGGCATGGGATCCTCCCCATCACTCGTGGGCAATGCTCCAGAGAGGGTCCCCAAGCAGATGAGATTTTCCTCCCACGTGCACAGGCGTTCTTGTGGAAATCAAGGTTGAGCCCCCAGATAAATAAAATCACGGGATATGCTGAGCTGGAAGGGACCCAGAAGGGTCATCCCATCCAGTCCCTATCCCGGCACAGGCCCATCCCAAAGAGTCACTGCAATAAGGTGACAACTCCCCTCAGGCTCCTCTGCTCCCCCTGAACACACCAAGTGCCCTCAGCTGCTCCTCACACCTTCCCCTCCAGGCCCTTCCCCATCTCCGTTCCCTCCTTTGGACACTCTCCAATGGCTCCAGATCTTTCCCATTTTGTGCTGCCCCAAGTGCCCCAATATTGGATGTGAGGCCTCCCCAGGTCAGAGCAGAGCGGGACAATCCCCTCCCTGGCCCAGTGATGGTGTTCCTGATGCCCCAGGACACAGCTGGCCCTCCTGGCACCAGGGCACTGCTGGCTCGTGGCCCAGGACCCCCAGGGCCCTTTCCAGCCTCTCATTCCCAGTCTGTCTGTACATCCAAGGCTGCCCCATCCCAGGGGATGTTGAACTGCCCATGGTTGGTGATTCCCAGACCCCAGATTTGTCGAGGCCTTCCAGGGATTCAACAGCTCTCCCAGTTTTTTGGGTCAGCTGCAAACTTGCTCACTGCCCCTTCCAACTTCATACACACCTAAAATCCATGACCTAAACCCTGCAGAGACACCTCAGAAGTGCCAGATCCGTGGCCAGGAGCAGCTGGGAGCTGTGCTGGATGTGAGATTGGAAATACAGGTGCTGCTTTGGTTACAATCCATGGGTTTGCTTTATAAGGCTAAGGCTATCCTTTATAGAGGATAAACTGTTTTGTTTAAAACATGTCGACACTTTCCCAAGTTTCCAGCCATGCAGAGCAAGTCAGGGGAAATATCAAAACATCTAATCATTTAAATCTATTTTCCATTCCACGCCTGAGCCTTTATGAATAAAACTAACGATGCTTATGTAGAAATAACTCTCTTCCATATAGAACTGTAATTTCTCTATGCAAAAAAAAAAAAACAAAAAGGAAAACAAAAAAACCCTTCTTGATGTTTAGTCAATGCTGTTTTATTCAGTTGCAGTAAAAGCAGGGAAGAGAAGCCTCACTTGGCTGTTTATTACCGAGGATGTTATTTTTTGTACTTTACAGGATGCATTTTCTGTCAGAATTTGTAAAATATTAATCAAACAAACAGAAAACAGCACAGAAACGACAACTTGAAATGCAGGTGATTTCCCAGCAACGCTAAACCCATAATGGCACATTCCCCATCTTCTTTCTGTCAACTGTGCCACATAAATGCTCCATTTACAGCAGGTTTGCTTTTGTTTTGGTAGTTCTTGACATTTTACTGTCTCAGTTTCAGTGAAATGAGAACAAAGGAGTGAAACTCTCCATGAATAACAATGTTAAGAAGCAATTAGCCAGTGGAAATCAAAATATATGAGAGTGGTATTGAAGTCTGTGACAATTCAGGTGCACGACAGGGAGGAGATACTTAAACCAACGGATTTCCCTTCTGCTTGTCACACTCTTGGCATAGGCTGTGACTCTTCAGGATGAGGGAAATGCAAAGTTGGCTTTTTTATGCATCATTTCCATCTCTCCTGTATCTCCCCGCCCGTTTGTCCCATGGTCATGTCCTTCTGTCCACATCCATTGGGTTGTTTTCAACCAGAATGGCTCTCACACCCCTCCATGGCCTATTTTTAGGCAAAATATTTGAGATATTTAGAATATTCCATATTCCATTGGTTTTCCATATGAATGTGGTGTTGTCATAGCAAACCCCATGTAATATTCTGATTTTTGGTGGAGATTTGCTGAAGGCACCTTGAGCCATAGTGAATATTGTTGTGTTTCTGGGTCTGCAGGGATTTCCTGTCTTTAACTTCCTCATCAAGATTTTCAAGATCCTCCTTCATTCTTCCTCTAATATTCTAAAAAGAGCCTCAGCAACCAACATTTTTCACAGGGCTTGGAATTAACACCACAGACTCTGCTTTTTATAGGTCAAAAATATTTGTGGTCTGAAGATGCTCCTGGTGGGGTGGGATGGGATTCATGGGATGGGATGGATGTGATGGATTGGGATGGGACGGGATGGGATGGGATGGGATGGGANTCAGGGTCATGTCATCATCATCTTTTTTTTTTTTAATATAACCTAACTCCCTATCCCACCATCCCATTATCTAGGCCATGTCAATGAGATGGGCCAGTAACCTGTGGAGAGAAAAGCAGAAAAATCCCAAAAACAGTGGGAAAGGAGGGAAAACCCAGTAGAAAACCAGGATGGCCAAACCTGAGCCTGCCCCAAACCCTGTGGGCAGGAGCTTCACTCTGGCAGACATGGCTGGAATGAGCTCATGGACCTTTTCCAGCCTGAGACTCCACAACACGACTGGAGTCGCTTTACGTAATCCATTGGAATAAGAGACATTCCAGAAATAGTTTTGCAAAAGAAAAATATTGAGTTAAGGCAACTTTTTTTTTTTAAAGCAGTGATGAAGTCGGGGGAGAATTTTCACAGCAGCCCCGGGGGGACCATGGTTAATATCAGCCTGGGTTGTTGCCACACCAAGTTTTTTCTTCTTCTATTTATACTCTTAATTCACAGTGGAAGCCACTTCTGGGGGAGGGGAAAGCAAGAACATGTTGATTTTATGCAAAAAACAATATTTTATTTTTTTTTTATGTTGCAAAACCAGTTCATTGGAACAGGGTGAGGTCATTCCTTTAACTTTTTCTTGGTAACCTTTAACATTTGATCCAGTCCTTTCCATGGGGAGAGATATGCAGGACAGTGTGTTTGAGGGAGAGGTGACTTATGTCCTGTGACCCTGAGTCTGGTACCAGTTCCTGCCACTGAGTTCAGATCCAAAGGGAAAAGGTGTGTTTTTTCCATCACAGGTGAAACCACAGAGAGAACTAAGAGAAACCACACTGAAACCACACTGAGAACAGGTGAAATGAATATTTCTGTCTCCAAGGCCCTCTGTTCCTTGAGAACCTCTTTGCACATCACTAGGCAGCAGATTTTTGGGGAAGGAAACACACTTTCCACACAGTTAGTTCAAGATTTTTGTAGGAGTGTGGGCATCAGCTGAGCCCTTATCTAATCCAGGCCGTGGAGTGGTCACTAAAAAGTCACCAAAGTCACCTCAGAAGGGTGAGGAGGATGAGGTGTGGTGGGATGGTGTGGGCTGGGAAGGTGTCACAGCCTCCAGGACACAATCTGGCCTTCATGGTCTCTGGAGGAGGTCCAGGGGATGAGGTTCTGTGCTGGGGTCTCATTCAGTCTCCTCAGGTGGCACCTTCCCAGGTAAGGTGTGCCCAGTCTGGAGTGGGGGACAGCACTGGGCTGCAATGGTCACCAGCCACAAAGCCAAATTCTGCTGCCCTTGTCTGGATGGAAATTGTACCACACAAAGAGATTCGGAGGAATTAGACATCAGGAGGAATTTCTCTACAGAAAGGGTGATTAAATATTGGAAGGGGCTTCCCAGGGAGGTGGCAAAGTCTCCATCCCTGGAAGTGGCACTCAGTGCTCTGGGCTGGGTGACAAGGTCACAGTTGGACTTGATAATGCCAGAAGTCTTTTCCAACCAGAAAAAAACATCCCTCTTTGGCCTGGTTGCTCCTTTTCATTGGGCAGAAACTGCTCCTTTGCACGTATGGCCCGACAAGGACATGTGGAGAGTTAAGTGTGGGAGGAAAATAATCACCTGGAGATGAGGAAATGGGCACTTTGGCTCTGTTCCAACTGGCCAGGGCTTCTTATCCCAGGAGAGGTGTCCCCAAACTGAGTGTCCTCTATTCCCCAACACTGTCCTCTAACAGAATTTCTTCTCACTTTGTCTCAGAGGGCTCCTGGAAATTTTTAGAGGAGACTTTTCCCCAGGCTTCTCTGAAGGGGAAACAGGCCAATTCTGAAATAAAGGTGACCTGGGTGGGAAATTAGTGTCGGGCTCCTGGTGCCCCCAGAGTAGAAGGAGGGGCTGGCATTGGCCAGCAGTGGTCCCCAGGATGAAAAGTGCCCTGGCCAGTTGTGAGGAGTCATGGATTCAAAATTATAAAAGCAGGAAAACACAGAGTGACACTTTACTGCAATAATTTGCTTGTGCCTCAGAATGAGCACTGCCACAGGTCCTGCCACTCGTTTCTCGGGTGGGCACCTGGCCCAGGAAGGCGAGTCAAAGCAGGAAAACTGAGGGTGTCACCTCCTCAGCACAGAGAATCAGGGAATCCCAGAATCCCAGATGGATCTGAGCAGGAAGGGACCTTAAAGCTCATCTCATTCCACCCCCCTGCCATGGGCAGAGACACTTTCCACTACCCCGGTTTTCTTCAAGCCCTGTTCAGCCTGGCCTTGGACACTCCCAGGGATCCAGGGGCAGCCACAGCTTCTCTGGACACCCTGTGCCAGGGCCTCCCCACCCTCACAGGGAAGGATTCCTTCCCAATATCCCATCTCTCCCTGCCCTCTGCACCTGCCAGGCTCAGCTGTGCCCTGAGCTCCTGACCAGCACGGAGATGTCTCCTATCACTTCAGGATGGTGGAATTCTGCCAGGGTGGGAGAAGCCTGGTAATGAGGAGGGAAGGAGGAAGGTTATCCCTGAATTGCTTTGGCCAGAAACAGGGTGAATTAATCACTCTGATCTTGAATTTTTTTTTCTTTTCCTTGTTCCCTGGGCCTGGGTCATTGGCCATCCTGAGGCAGGGCACCAGCCTGGGGAAGGAACTGTCTGCTTTTGCTTTGACTCAAGGCTGTCAGGGGACTTTCCATCAGGCAGCAGCTCTGGGGAAGGATCAACACTGCAGGGGACAGGAAGGAGCCTTGAAAAGGATCTCAATACTTACAGGTGGTACTTGGAAACTCCCTGGTTGTGTTATAAAGCCCCAGACCTGCTAAAGCAGCTGAGGCTGCCTGGCCTCCCAGCCCTGGGGAGCTCCTCAGTGCCAGGCTCTGCTGTTAATGAAGGTGCAGACACATTGGATGCTCCCGACTCTGCTCAGGAAAGCAGCAGTGGTGACCTTTGGGTCTCTAGTGTCCATCATCCCATCCATCATCCCATCCTGCTTCCCCTCAGACACGAGCCCACAGGAACAGGGAGCAGCTTCCCAGCAGCACATGATGAATCCCAGTGGCCTGGGAGTACTGGACAGAGGTCAGGACTCCTGTTTGCTTTGCCAGGGCCTGTGAAAGCTCTTCCAACAAGTAAGTCCCCTTGGCTGGTGACAGGCCAAGGCCAGCTAGAAGGAGCCAGTTTTACACACTGCTGGAAGTTCCCCACAGCCCTCCACAAATTCAAGGACTGGGAATCATCAACCACAGGAGGGGAAGGGCAGGCCCTGATCTCTGCTCTGGGGGCACCAGGGACAGGAGCCAGGGAATGGGCTGGAGTTGGGGCAGGGCAGGGGCAGGTTGGAGCTCAGGACAAGGTTGTTCTTCTTTCCCCAGAGGGTGGTTGGGCAGTGCCCAGGCTCCCCAGGGCAGTGAGGGCTGTAAGGTCCTGCTTAACTCTGCATGTACAGCTCCAAGTGTTTTCTCACTCCTTGCCCTAGAAATAGTGAACAACTAAACTATCAAAGGAGTATTTTCAATATTCTTACCCCAAAACGTTTTGCCAATGGTTTGTCATCTCCATATTCCCACATAAACTGATCGGGGCCCAAAACATGAGAATTAAACACAAGGGCATATCATGTCCTGACACTAAATCACTAAACTCAGCCCTGTGCAGGATGCCTTGCCTTGCATTAAAACCACTTATTCCTGGGCATTTCATGCCTGACTGCAGGAGTGATAACAGGGCTCCATTTCTGCCCATCAGCACAGCTGGATTCCCCCTCCTTTCAGCTGTAAATATCTGGTAAAAGGAACATCTGCGACACAGAAATCAAAACATCGCGGCCGTAAACAGCAGCAGGAGGGGAAGCTCGTTAGGCTGATGGGATTGAGGGCAAAATATTGGGAGCCTTGACAATTAAGGGATTTAATGGAGCAGTGAAAGGTCAAGATGGGTGAAGGTTGGGAATTTTCTAAGGGTGGAGATGCCACCTCTCAATGGTCAGGTGGAATAGGAGCAGATAAAGTATTTGAATTGGAGGTGGAAGCTGCTGGAAAGCTGTGACATAGTTGCCAAGACTGACGGGTGGTGGGATGAATCCCATGACTGGAGTGGAACTGTGGATGGCTACGGCCTGTTCAGAAGGGCTAGGGAGGAAAGGAGGGGGGTGTGGGTCACCCTTTACATAAAGAGATGGACAGAGTGTGAGGAACTGTCTCTGAAGAACAGCCAGGAGGGGGTTGAAAACTTAGGTGGAAATCAGAGATGAGGCAACAAAGGGAAGCTGGTGTGGTGACACAACACACTCAGAGGAGCAGTGCCCTAAATCCTGGGCTCTGAGCTCACAGAAAGGCTGAGGGACAGCTCTGCAAACCCAAAGATGCTTCTGGAACGTGCCTTAATCCATGTCTGTGGCAGGTGCAGCAACAACTGGGCACCCAGTGGGCACGAGGCTGTGGGTTCAGGTGCCAGCCCTCGAGTTCCTGTGCAGACACAAACAGTCCCTCTGACCTCATGCCTCTCCAATACACTGCCACTGTAAAATGCCCAAATTTGGGATCAAATCTATCTCTGAGACATCTCCACACGCAGGAGGGTTGCTCACATCAACAAGGGGCAGTTGGTTTTCCCACAGGTCGGTCTTCCATAAAGGGGCAGGAAGAATTTGACTCAGAACCTCATTTATAAAGCTCTGCGCCGAGGCCTTGTAAACCAAACCAGGCCTTGCTGTGTCTATTCATAATAATTTTTGTTACAGGCTCAAGCCAGGGCTGCAGCCTCCAACTGTGTTATTGGGATATTTGATCTGTTCTTGGAAGGAGCAGCGCTCAGGGACAGCGGGCTGGGCTCGTGCCAGTGCCAGAGGACTGGAGAGCTTCACTAACCACTTCATCTGCTCCCTTGGGAGCAGGGATGGCTCTGGGGAAAACAGCCACTGCTGCTCACAGGAAAAAAACCAGAGCTCTCTGAACTCCAGCACCTGAGTAGCAGCAACCAGGGTTGTTGCAGTCAAACCTGGGGGATCACCAGCTCCAAGGGCACCAGAAGTCTGGGGGAATCAAACACGCTGCTGCTCAGAGGGACAGCTGGGTCTCCTTCAGGGAAGGGACAAAGTGGGATGAGTTGCTTCCATCTCAGCATGGAGCTGGAGCTGTTTCTGCTCCAAGCCTGTGGGTTTTGGCGAGAGGCTTCTCAGGCTCTTCTTTATTTGGGGTCCAGAGTCCTGCTCAGCCACAAGCCTTGGTCACAGCTCAACTCCTCTGCTCCTGGCTTTTTTACTTTTCTATGACTCTTTTCCCTCCTCCTCTCACGTCCCTGGCACTGCAGTGCTTTCGTTCATCATTTCAGGATGATTAGAAATGTGCTGGGCCATTTTGGACCCTCCCTCCAGAGGACTCTGAGGCGGATCTTGCTGCCCACTTGTGTTTTGGGGTGTCCAGCTTGGCTGCAGCCCAGCAGGAAGCCCTGTGCATGTTGCATTTCTGCTCTGCCCTGGAGGGGACGTTATGGGTGAACATGTGGGATCATTCTTCTGGTGCAGAAAAGCCATGGAGGGGTTGGGAAGGGTTTCTCATGTCCCCCAGGTGTTATTCCCACCTCCAGCTCTCCCCAGGCTCACAAGGCTGGGCACAAACCCCTCAGTCCTGCTCCCAGGGGTCACAGCTTTCTTCCTGCCCCTGTTCACAGCCCCTCTGCCTCTGAGGCCACACAACCTTGAGGGGGGGATTGGGAGCCCCTTTGGGGGGCTCCTGAAGCTCTGCAAAGCTCCCCTGGCACGGGAGGGTTTGCTTTGGCACTTTGGGGAAGCCTGTGCTCAGTCCTGTGGATCATTTCTGCTGCATCCAGCCATCCCCAGGAGCTGCTTCCCACAGAGCATCTCGATCCCCACACGTAGCTCAAGCCATCCCTGTGGTGTTCGAAAACAAAGGGCAAAATTGGTCCCAGGAAAGTTAAATGCAGCTGGGACTGGAATAAAAGTCCTCCCAGAGCGAGGGAGGGGGAAAGTGAGGGGGGGAGGGGGAAAGTCACAAAGAAAGTTGGAGACTCACAGCTGGGAAACAGCTGAGAGGGTTGAGACACAGAGAGATCAAAGCAAGGCCCTGGATGTGCCGGGGGGTGACAGCTGCTGAAAATCAAGGAGCCACATCCCAACCCAGACACACGGGTGGCTGGGGTGAGGGATGCACTGGCTGCTTCCAGATGTGCCCCTGGAGTTATTCAGCTGCCTAAAATCCTGAGCATCATCCTAATCCCATCAGTTTGACTTTGGTGTCACGGCCAGATGTTCATCTTCTGGAGGTGGCAGCGTCACTGCTGGGGTAACACCCAGGCACAAAGCAGAATCTGCACTGTGGAGAGTGAAGGTGCATCCATTTGAAATTGAAATCGAAGCTCAGGAAATATCAGTGACAATCCTTCAACTCTAAAGAGTATGGGCAGCATGAGCTGGAGAGGCAGGGACAGAAATATTGTTGGGGTTTTTTTATTTATTTTGGAAGTGAGTTCCTGTGTTGCCTTTGATGCCCTGATTCAGAGGATGCCAAACCTCTGAGCCGTGGTAACTCCTTGGAGTGAGTAACAAAGGAACTGAGTGTCCTGCTCTCTTTCCACTGTGTTTAACACAGCACAGGAGTGGAGCAGCCCCTGCTCTCCCTGGGATGTGGCAGCTCTCCCTCACAGAAACGTGCTGATCCCTGGATTCATTTCCCTTTTTCAATGCTGCTCTATTTAACCAACACAAAAAGAGAGCTTAGGCCAGGTGTGGCTGCTGAACAATGTACTGAGCTGCCAATTAAAGCACGAAAGCCCCAGAACACTGTCCCATGTCCCAGCCATCAGTCACGTGTGGATCAGCTTGGCTGAGCCTGGTCACAGCACCCAGAGCCTCCGTCCTCCATCCCAGCGACTCCAGGCCTTGACCCCAGTGCCACAGCACAGAAACTGGGCTCTGCCTGCATCCCACAGGATGGAGGGAGCAGGGATCAGAGGGGCCACAGCACCTGCAAGTGGTGACAAATGTCGGAGGACTCCTCAGCTCTCTGTGGGCACAGGGTGGATCTGGGGACACTTGGTGTGTTGAGGGGGAGTAGAGGAGCCTGAGAGGAGCCCTCATTGCAGTGACACCTTCCTGGGGAGGGGCAGAGGAGGGGCAGGCCCTGATCTCTGCTCTGGGGGCACCAGGGACAGGAGGCAGGAAATGGCCTGGAGTTGGGGCAGGGCAGGGGCAGGTTGGAGCTCAGGACAAGGTTGTTCTTCTTCCCCCAGAGGGTGATTGGGCAGTGCCCAGGCTCCCCAGGGCAGTGGGCACAGCCCCAAGGCTGCCAGAGCTGCAGGAGGGTTGGGATGATCCTCTGGGGACAGGGGGTGATTTCTGGGGATGGGGCTGTGCAGGGCTGAGGTTCCTTGGGGTTCCCTCCCCAGCTCATCTTTCTGGGATTCCGTGTTTCTATGAGACCTTGTGCTTCTGGAAAACACTTTTAATGAGAGTGGTGACATTAATTGGGCTGTCTGCTTGCAGACCTGCTGAATTTTGGACCTCTGCACAGGTCCATGTCACCTGTCCACATTCCAGAGGGAGCTGGAGAGGGACCCAGGGCTCAGCACCGAGTCAGCCCGTCCAGGGACTTCGTTTCCTAATGGGCCACATGGACTGTGAGATGTTTTGGCACATTCCCAAAGGCTGGGGCTGTTAATTGTGCCTGGTTTTAGTCAGCTTTGGGCTTTTCCTAAGGTTTTGGACATCTGTGTGATTGGGATGGCTCCCGTTGCAGGGAGAGCCATGGAGCTGTGGGATTGCAGGAAGCTGCGGGAAGCAGATGGATTGAAGTGACAAATTGAAGCTCCCTGAGTTTTCGTTTAATTAACTTTTAATTGGCAAATTTGGGGCTCGTGCATTTTTAGTATAATTAGCTGCCTAAATTAGCTTTTAACAGAGGTTTAAATTTAGAAGCAGGCTTTTTATATCCCATGTCTGGGTTTATGCTGGATCCATGCTGTGATTCCTTTTAAGCCAATTGCTTTAACTCTGTCAGGCCAGAGGATAAGGTGATTTGGAAGCTGCTACAGGAGTGTGGAGGAGGAAAAATCAGACGCACAATCCCACCAGGATTATCCATAGTCTTCCCCGCTGCACGTGATTTCTGGTCACTTTGCACCACGAGGATGAAAGGAGGATCAGAAGATGAGGGATCACATGGACATTCCCAGCCCCACTGAGCAGCTTTGGGCAGGTTGTCAGAATTCCAGGCTGCACAAGGGACACAGAGCCCACAGAAGTCACTGACAGCTCCTGTCACCACCAGGCAGGACAGTGAAGGTACAGCTGGTGCAGCTGAGATGGCTCCAAGTGCAGCTTTTCCTCATTATTGTGGTAGAAGTCAAACTACTGAGAGATTCTGATGAACAGGAAAGTTCAGCGGGTGCATCCTCAAGTGTCGGTCTGGGAGAAAGCGTAGCAGGATTCCATAAATCCTCCACTTTTCCAGGCTTGTTGCTCAGTGTTTAACACAACTTGCAACACAGCTCTGCCCCTCCTGACCACATCCCTTCCAGGGGAATTTTTCTCCCCATCTGCCCTTCCCAACGTGTGGAGAGGGACAACCTCCAGAGTTTCTCTCATCACCAGCACCCTCCACACCACTTTTAGTGAACCCAGTTCCTCAGGTCAGTCTCCTACAAACCCACTTGTCTCCCTCAGACCTGAGCACCTCATTGAAGACCTTGAAATCAGTCCCATGCAAAGTCATGGAACAGATGGTCTTGTGTGCCATTACACAGCAACTGCAGAACAACCATGACATTAGATCTAGTCAGCATGGATTTCGGAAAGGCAGGTCCTGCCTGACTAACTTGATCTCCTTTTATGATCCAGTGACTCGACTGGTTGATGACAAAAAGGCTGTGGATGTTGTGTACTTGGACCTTAGCAAAGCCTTTGACACGGTTTCACACAATAAGCTTCAGGAGAAACTTGTGAAACTTGGGCTGGAAAGGAGCATCTTATGCTGGGTTACAAACTGGTTAGAAGGGCGAGCTCAGAGGGTGGTGGTGAATGGTGCAACATCGGACTGGCGGCCAGTCACCAGTGGAGTCCCACAGGGGTCAGTGTTGGGCCCAGTACTGTTCAACATC
>WEKX01003019.1:281268-294209 GCA_013390025.1 Pitta sordida
TGGATGACGTTGTGCCCCCTCCGTCTCGGAGTGGCTTGCTAGACTGTGAGGGATCTAGGTTGGTGTTATGCTCTGCGATGTGCTCTCGGTCTCTTTACGGGTGCTAGATGGTGAGTTGGACTAGATGATCCTTGTGGGTCCCTTCCAACTCATAATATTCTGTGATTCTGTGAAATGGGTCCCTCAGCCCCTGTTTGGTGGCAGAAAGGACAGGGGCATGGAGAGATCTTGAAATGGGTCCCTCAGCCCCTGTTTGGTGGCAGGAAGGACAGGTGCGTGGAGAGAACCTGGGGTCACCTGGAAAAGTTGCCCTTGGGTTTGTTCTCCAAGGAGCCATGGGCTACTGAGCTCCTGAGAAAAAACGCCTCCATAAATTGGGGTGGATTGAGCTGTGATGAAGGGAGAATTCCCAGCAGTGAGGGGTTAAAAAAGAATGAATCATAGAGGGAATATTTGGATTTTCACGGTTGAAAACAGCAGAAAACTCAGTGCAAGGTATCAAGAAGGTGACAATAAAGCCGTGATTTGTTCTCCTTTCCAAGGCTGCCTCTACTTACTATTTTAGGAATATCTAAATTCCCAAGCAGGGCAGGAAGATCACAGTGTTTTAATCCCCCTGATTAAGGGCAGCAGAGAGGACAGAGCAGCACAGCCAAGAGCGAGGGCCTTGGAAATGCAAATCTAATTATTCCTCAGCACCGATAAATAAATAAAACTCCCCGTTTTTCTTCCCTTTGCTGAGTTCTGTATAAACAGAACACAAATCTGTTGTGAAGAATCGGCCTTTTGGCAAAGTGAGCAAGAAAGGCATTGACAGGTCTCTGCTCTTTCCTGGGAATAAAGGTCACCAAATATTTTAAGAACCACAGAAAGAATGGAAACGTGGATGAGTGGAGTAGGAAACAATAGCATGGATTAGGTCATTCCCAGCAAGAACAGGGAGAAAATGTCAGGGATTCAAGTGGTCTCAGCCTGGTTTGCAGATGAGGGCCAAGCTCTCAGCGCCCACCTCCTCCTGGAGTAAATGAACTGAGGGGTGAGAGGACCCCAAAACTGTCCCTGAGGTCACAGAGGGGCTTTTTTTGGCTGGCTGACTCCTCCAGGATAAAGCACATCCATGGGAGGTGGCAGGTCCAGCTGGGATTTCCTTCAGGATGGAGCCTTTGGGGGCCTTCCACGAAGGATTTCACCTGAATGACTCCACATTAAATTATTGCATATTCTCAGTGGCCTCTGGTTCTCCTCATTCCAAGGCTGAGGTTCATGTACATCTGACAGACACGGAGCAACTGTCCGGAAACCTCCCCCACAAACCCTTTGCCAGGGGAAAAGCTGGATTTACACAAAATTTAAAAAAAAAAACAAAAACAAAACTGTTCCTGGAAGAGCTCTGATTTCTGCAGAAACTTCGCAAAATTTGGGAGGGGAAAATATTCTTCCACTGAAGAAAAGGAAAAAAAATGTATTTCCGCTGTAATTTTCTTCTGAAATTTCTACAGATGGGATCTGGAATTTTTCAACCCGTTTTTTTTCTGGGCCTTGTGGGTTACGGGGTCACGATTTCTCCAGCTGAGTGGCCCTGGGGGTGCCAAAATTGCAGAGCAGAAAGATTAGCTTCATCCCCATGGAGAGAAGGGATCCCCACATCCTGGACCCCTTTTCCCCAGGCCTGGGAATTGGGATTTATTCCCTCCCCACCTCATTACCGGGCAGATTTTGCTCAAGAACAAGCAGTCCAAGATGCCTCCATCCTGCTCCTCCCCTCGTTTGGGTGCAGCCCAAACTCTCCTGCTCTTGCTTCACCCTTTTTCCTGGGGCTTTGCCCTCTCTCAGTGGCCTGATGATTCTCAGCCCCGACACTGAGGAGTTCAGCTGTGCTTTTGAGCTGCAGGAAGGCAGATTTCAGCCTCAACGAGCCAGAGAACAGATGGGCAGGTTTGAAGATGAATGGAAACCTTTGGCACGGGGGAGATGAGAAATAACCACATCCCCAACCCCGCGGGGCAGCAATTTCTGGGGCAGTGGGGAAGCAAGAGAGGGGGGGGGCTGGAAAAAAATCCTCCTCTTCCAGAAGGCAGGAGGGGAACTCCAGCTGTTTGCAGGGAACCTCTGCACCTGGCCAGCCTCATAAATCTGTCACAAACTCAGCAGCCACCAACTGCCACCCCGGCGGGGTGACTCCCATGGTGTGATCTGCACATCCTGCTGGGAGGGAATGTGCCCAGATGAGTGTTAAAGCAAGGACACGTTCCGTAAATTGGTCACATCCTGAGCCTTTCAGCCCTTGCAGTGACTCAGCAGCAAATCCCCGAAGGGATGTTTCCTCAGACCTCTAAAAGGGAATAAACTGTCAGGTTAAAATGCTGTGTTTATCAAATTGAGGCAGAGGCTCCCCTGCTTCCTACGTGATCTCAAATAAATTAGAGGCCCATCTGTTGTGTTTGGTTCCAAGAAATTAATTACTTCCAAGGGTGAGGAGTTTTTACAATAAAGTAATTATCAAGCTAATAATAAAGACAAAGGTTGGGCCTTCACCAAGAGCAAATTGCTGCAACTCCAGGGCCTGCAGCTGGGTGTTCCTGGAGCTCCCTCGGGATTCTTGCCCCAGGGCTCCGGGGGAGGGATGCAGATAATAAATAACTGTGACACCAGATCTGTGTGCTAAGAAGCTCCCAGGGATGGGCTCCAGTGTCTCCTGGCAGCCCAGAAATGCTCCGTGCCCTGGGCTGATCCCCCAGCCTGGGCAGCAGGGGAGGGGGGGATTCTGCCCCTCAGGTGAGACCCCTCTGCAGAGCTGCTCCAGCCCTGGGAACAGCACAGGGAGGACATGGAGCTGCTGGAGAGACGCCAGAGATGCTCCAAGGGCTGGAGCCCCTCTGCTCTGGAGCCAGGCTGGGAGAGCTGGGGGTGTTCAGCCGGAGGAGAGAAGGATCCAGAGAGACCTGAGAGCCCCTTCCAGAGCCTAAAGGGGCTCCAGGAGAGCTGGAGAGGGATTGGGGACAAGGGATGGGGGGACAGGACACAGGGAATGGCTTCCCACTGCCAGAGGGCAGGGAGAGATGGGATATTGGGAAGGAATTGTTGGCTGTGAGGGTGGGGAGGCCCTGGCACAGGGTGCCCAGAGAAGCTGTGGCTGCCCCATCCCTGGGGGTGTCCAAGGCCAGGTTGGAGCAGCCTGGGACAGTGGAAGGTGTCCCTGCCCATGGCAGGGGGTGGGATGGGATGAGCTTTAAGGTCACTTCCACCCCAAACCAGCCTGTGATCCCATGACTCCATGAAAAACTCCCGCTGTACCTCCAAGAGAACTGTGCTGATTTATTGATGAAACACAAGGAAACCCAACTGACTTCAAGGGAAGGAAGGACAGACTTAGACCCTTCTGCAGCCCATATTTACAGAAACACAGGGACCCCAGGGACAGGGACAAAGCCTTCCCATCTCGCTTTCCAGAAAAGTATATTGGAAAACACACTTTTCCTTACAGGGCACAGCTTTTATCAGGAAGCCTCCCAGGAAATCATGGCAGTGAACCCTCCACCACACAACGCTCCTTATCCCCCTGAGGTGTCCACGTGGCTCTGCCAGGTGCTGCTGCAGCTGCTTCGCACCAGGCAAGGCAAGAACCAGGAGAGGTTCCTGAAGTGTCCGGATAATATTCCTGCCACTTCTAAAAATACCCAGTGCTATGGAGACAAGCTCCAGCTCCACACAATGGAGTGTTTCTGTGGTGGCTGGAACGTTTCTCCTGAGCTACGTCATTGTTAAAGACACAGAGCTATTCATGTGGAGGCCAAGGCCTTTTTTTCCCACGTAGCTGATGGCCAAAAAAGTGATGAATCAGGGCTTTGGGGTGATTTATCTATTTCAGTCTCTCCTCAATAATATTTTCTATTTCTAGCATCATCTGTCATTCAGGAAAATGTTGTAGGTATCAACAGCAACCATGAGTCACCCTCTGGCTCTCCCAGCTCCAGGGAACAGTTTTCACTCCGATTTTGGCAACCTGGCTTGAAATAAGTGGCTATCTGGGAGCAACACCGTGACTGTGGAGAAGGAAAATGTTTGACTTCTTGTGAGTCAGCCTCATAAAGCAGTGGCCTGGCTTGTGTCCTCAGCATTAACACATGGCTGGTTAGTTGGAGTCATTTTAATAAACTTGGGGATGATTAGAGATTTAAGAATGGGTTTTTTTAGCTGTCCCATTGCCTGGCCATGCTTCCCATCCTCCAGGGAGGGTCTTGCTTTTATTTGGCAAGGCTGAGTGAAACGCAGAGCTTTGGAAGTGAGGCCTCCTTTAAGGGAGAGCCAGTGTTTCATCTCACACATATTCCTTCTTTCCTGGGATGTTTTCCCCTATATTCGGCCTGTCTTTGGTAGGAAGGCTGGTGGTGAGGTCTGGAAGAGTCACCAAACACACCAGAGAAACCCAGAACAGCAGATGAGCCCCAGAGCCACACTGGAAGGAAACTACAGGGTTGGGAAGGGGAGTCAGACATTGGCTCCACTTCACCCTCTTCAAAACATCCTCCTGACCTGCAAAGTGCTCCTGAGTTCAGGGCTGGAGATCCAAGTCCCTCAGCTCTGCCCATGTCACCAGCTGTGGTTTTAAGGAGGTACCTTAAGACATCTCAGTGCCCAGATGCCCAGATGCCCAGAAATCTACTCCCAAGCCTTTCCCAAGCCAGGGTCTTTCATCCACAAATCTTCTCCATCCAACCATGTGATAACCTGCTGCTCCTGCCTTTGTGGGTTGACAAGACCCACTTCCCCTTAGCCCACAAGTTTTTTCTGGAGAGAGGAGATTTGCTGCAGAATAGAGTCCCACACCCCTGGGACAGGTTTCTTGCTGTCTCTGGGAAAATTCAAGTGTTGAGGAAAAAAACCAGAAATATCTCCTTGTGCATCTGATCCTCGACGGAGCACGAACTGCTGAGCCAGGAAATTCATCATGGACAGATCCTGGAGAAAAAATAAAAAAAGCCAAATTCATTCTGGCATCAGGTTCCAGTTTGCAGAGTCAGAAAATTTCCACAAGGCAGAGATCATCCCTTTCTGAGCTGGACACCTGGAGAGATCATTCCTAATCCCACCTTCTCCATGTCCAGAGAGCCTCCCTGGTTCCACAGAGCTGAGGGTGGCAAGGGGCTGCAGGCTCCAAACTGCATCCTGGGAGCTGCTGGATGGCTCCAAACCCCATCCTGGGTGCTGCTGGATGGCTCCAAACCCCATCCTGGGAGCTGCTGGATGGCCCCAAACTCCATCCTGGGAGCTGCTGGACGGCTCCAAACCCCATCCTGGGAGCTGCTGGCTGCAGAATGAGGTCTCAGCCAGATGGGCCAGGCATGAGGGTCTGGGTCTGGCCAGTGCCTGGTGCTCCTCTCTCCATTCCCATCCTGCAGGAGTACTCAGGCAGACGCTCAAGTTTTGGCTCACATGGCATGAGGAAGGTGGAGGTTGGATCGCTGCTTGGAGCAGTGGGAAAGTGAGGAAAACTGCCTGCTGCTGTCTCCATCCAGCCCTTCTTTGCCCTCTTCTTCTCATTCTTCTCCTCCTTCTCCTTCTTCTCCTCTTTCTCCTTCTCCAACTTCTTATTCTCCTTCTTCTTCTCCTCATTCCCCTCCTTCGCCTTCCCTTCTCTTTCCCCTTCTCCTCCTCCTTCCCCTTTTCCACCTTCTTCTCCTTCTTGTTCTTCTCCTTCCCCTCCTTTCTCCTCCTTCCCCTCCCTCTCCTTCCCCATCTTCTTCTCCTCCTTCTCCTTCTCCGTCTCCTTCTCCTTTTCTCCTTCTCCTTCCCCTTCTCTTCTCCTTCTCCACCTTCTGCTTCTCCTTCTTGTTCTCCTCCTTCCCCTGCTTCTCCT
This sequence comes from Pitta sordida, assembly GCA_013390025.1. Taxonomy (NCBI): domain Eukaryota; kingdom Metazoa; phylum Chordata; class Aves; order Passeriformes; family Pittidae; genus Pitta; species Pitta sordida. The sequence continues at coordinate 287,126 of WEKX01003019.1, forward strand.
TCTCTTTCCCAAGTTCAGGTCTGCAGAGGAATCTTCCATTCCAGCTCTGGCAGCTCCTGGTGCCTTCCTTTGCTGGAGTTTGCAGCCAGAGGTGTCATCCTGAGCATGGAAATCTAACCAGACCTTGGGAATGCAGGCTCAAACCTCCTGAGGCCTTTTCCCACTTGGAGACGCCGGTGGATGAAATTCCTCAGCAGGAAGGTAACAACAAACTCCCCCAAGCCAGCCGAGCTCAGAGCAGGCTCAGCCAGGAAGGGGGATTTGGGTTTATTGTAAATCCAGCTGATCTAACTCGTTCTCAAATACCCACATAGTCACCAGGACACAAGTGTCCCACTGCTCTGCCCAGGAACACTCAGAGTGACAGGGAGAACAAGGGACACAAACAAGGGGAGTGTCCAGGGCTGTGGGGCTGAGCTCCCACAGCATCTCCAATCCCTCCAGCATTGCTGCTCCTGGGGACCTGCTCTCAGAGGGGCATAAGGAGGTTTGTCCTCACCCTGTGGCCATTCCTGCCTGGGGGGTTGGGTGGTGCCTTCCCACCTCTCTTAAGCCAGACAGGAACGTTGGCACAGGAAGGAGATGCCAGTGTGACTGTGGGTTCCCCATGGAAGGGACTGGAACTGCTGCATCACTGCAGAAAAGGGAAAAATAAGGTAGAAACCAGTGGAAAACCAGGATTTAGGATCTAAATACAGTGCAATGAGTCTTTTTAAGATTAAAGAGTGAGAGACAACACAGCTCTGACCTACAGAGACCCTTCTGAAAGGGTGACCCAGAGCAAAGATGATCCATGTGCAGGGAGCTCCTTTGTTCCATTAGGAGCTGGGAAGAAGGAGAATGACAGATGATCTACCTGGAGCTCAATGTCCTTCCCCAGAGCATTAAACCACCAAGTTTCCAGCAGAAAATCACCTCCAAATATCCACAGAGGTGCCCCAAGGCCAATGTCAAACCCATGAGCTCTTGAACCTTTGTCCAATCCTGCTGGAATGTTCCTGACACAAGGAAATGGAAGGAGAGGAAGAGGTCTTGCCAGTTTTTATTGGAGCAGGAAAAAAGGAGCCCTCACCTGCTCACAGCACCGTTCCAGTGAGGTCACTTGGTGGGAGCAGAGGGGGGGAGCAGGTCCCCACACGAGTGGTGGCACAACTGGTGTGTGGTGGAGGAACAGCTGGAGGAGGACATTTTGGGGGGGAGTGTTCTGCTTGAAGAACTTGCCAGAAACTAGGACACACCTTAATAGGCTTTTCAAGGAGATTTGGGGAATAGTTTGACATTGAACTTCCTTTTTAAAAATAAGAAGTGGCCTACATAGGACTGAGCAAAAGAATTATGCAAGTATCCCATGGTAATGTATAGATAGAGCAGCAGGAAGCTCCAGAATAGCATCAGAGAGGGATTTGTGCCTCAGCAGAGATCAGCAGAGCAGAAACTGCAGCTCCTTCGGAAAATCCATGTTGGGTCACCGGGAAAGGAGAGGCTTGTGCCACCTTGTCAAGGAAACTGGGACAACTCTACAAAAAAACCAGGGTATGTGCTTGGGTTCAGAGACTTTCTGCTGAGCAGGTCCTTGGCCACACTGAGGCACAGCTGAAGGCCAGGGTGGGAGTGGAGGGGTTGGCCAGAGCAGGATTGTGGAGAGAGCCCTGCAGAGCCTCTGGAGGCAGCGGGGTCAGGAGCTGCCCACAGGCAGAGTGTCCCAGGGGAGCATCCTCGGCCCAGGAGGAGCCTGTCTGGGCACCACCACCAAGCCAAGAGCCCGCCCTGTGCCCAGGCATTGAGGCAGTGGGGCAGGAATTCCTGAGGACTGGAGCCTCTGGGCTCGTCTCCATTTCTCCTGCCCTGCAAAGGGGAGAGTCCCACCACTGGGCAGCCCAGGCATGGACCACAACCTTCCCTTTCCCCTTTAAACACCTGCCCGAGGCTGGACTTGCTCTTGGATACATTCCCCAGGGTTGTGTGGGAGGCAGCCAAAGCACACAGGGGCCACAGGGGCTGTGAGGACAGATGATATCCATCCTTTGGGATGTTTAGGAAAGAAACAAAGCACTTCTCAGGCACCTGGTCTTCCTTAAAACAATTCCTGATTCATTCATCCCATGGCACATGGGGATCAGAGCGTGGATCTCCTCGGGCTGGAAGGAAGGGAGATCTGTGCAGAGCAGGTGAGCCCAGCATTCCCCAGGACCTTGGGGCTGTCCAAGCCAGGGGCTGACCAAAGGATGCTCAAGAAAATTCAGAGCCAGTGCTCCACCAAAGTTTGCTATCCACTCTATTTGTTATTCCCATGACTTTGGTCATCATATGTAACAAGTCTTTTGTGTTTGTCTAGTAGGAATAGCTCCTATATTTATGTCCAGGACTCAGCCTCCTTTCCTCTCATTGGGAAAATCCTGAACCCCTGCAGAAGTGCCCTGGTTTAAGTGTGGTCCTGGAGCCCAGTGGTGAGGACAGGACTGGATGCCACACTTCCAGAATCATCCATTTGGGTATTTCAGTTTGGCACCTCTGGGTGTTCACCAACCTGCCCCAGAGCTGCTCAGGCACCCAGTCCCTCACAGGGGGCTGGACATGGGGCTCAAAGGGCTGAATGCAGAGAGCTTGAACAGTCCAAGCAGGATTTTTGGATCACTTCTTCTTCCCAGTGGAGGGAAGGGAGGATGAGGGTGAAGAGGAAAGCAATGGAGGAGCACAAGCACCTCCCAAGACAAGCTCGTGGCATTCCAGACCCGGGCTGGGTCAGTGCCCAGTTGTGGCTGGTGGGGGGGGGGCTCAGGGCAGGGCTGGGGGGTCTGTGCTGCAAACTGAGAAACTTAACCAGGGCTGGGGGAGAGGTACCAGCCCATCGTGAAGATCATCACCCAGGAAGGGGCACAGTTAGTCACACATGCCCCTGTTGGCACTTGGAGATGCCCAAAGGGCACCCTGTGAGTCTGTGCTGCATCTTCCAGCCCTGTGCAGACACCTCAGGTTCCCTGCAGGATAAATCCCTGGCATTTACATACCAAGTGCCAGTGCCCCTTTCCCACCAGTTCAGAAGTCAGCAGTGCCCAGTTCAGTCTGCGGGGAGACACTGTGTGCCAGACATGGTCCATGGCACTCTCAGAGAGGCTGAAATTTTGACTCCATCAAAAGCCATGGCAACATTCCCCTCGGTTTTCATGGAGCTGTGACTCCTCCCAGCTCCCAACTGGTGCTCCCAGTGCTTTGGCTGCACATTTGCCACGGGAGCTTCCCCACAGCCCCTCCCTGCAGAGGTACCAGGCACCATCCCCAACCCACTGCCCTCCCAGGGCACCCGGGGCATGTCCGAGAGGTGCTGCAGCCCTGGCCATGCCATGTCCAGCCCTCACATCCCTGAGACACAGCTGAGACCAACTCCCACAACCTTTGCAGCCCCTTGGATCCCCCTTCCCACAGCAAGGGAAACAAAAGTGCATTTTTTAACCCAGCTTTGCATTTGTGACACACTCTCAGAATCCAGAGGGTCTCGTCTCAAGGCTGGGCCAGGAATGCACAACCACCTCGGCTGCACAGAGCCCTCTCCTGCCTTGTGCCTCTTATAAAATCCACCTGGAAAAATAATCCTGGAAGCTGTGCTGAGGAATGAGTAACTCTTCCTGGTGCAGCTGTTTGCCCCCTCACTTTCCACGTGTGTGCCTTGGAAACCAAACAGAGAGAGAGAGACCCTCGGGGTGGCCAAAGCAAACAGCTCTCCCTGGGCAAGTGCTCTGCTCAGAATCTAGAAAGAAATACAGAAACCAGGAGATGGACAAATGATCAAGAAGCACAACTACAAACCCAGCCACGGGCCAGACCCTTCCAGGCTGCAGAGCCAACGAGGGGCTCTTTGGGTGCTGTCAGAGGTTATTGGTTGATTTACAGCAGGATTTGTGTGGGGTTGGCAAGGGATGGTCACAATCCTGCTTCCACTCGATGCAAACCCAGCAGAGCAAATCCCAAATCTCCTCTTGGGAATAAAAAAATAAATCATTATAATACAAGATGAATTTTAACCACCATCTAGGTGTGTTTCATCGCTTAATAAATGTTTCGAGAGACTTTCTGAGGCCACGGGGAGGAGCAGCCGGTGCCTGTAAAACCCATCAGGAGCAGGGCTACCTTCTGGCTCTCTGATTAGGGAGCAGGGAGATATTTTGGGAATGTTTAGCCTGGAAAGGCAGGAAAGGAGGAGTCAGGAAACACAGGACTGGACTGACATAAAGCAGCATCGGAGGCAACGGAGTGGAGCTGCTTCCCAGGAGCTCCAAAATCCACCAGGAGAGACACCCTGGGTGAACAGAGCTCTGGTGAGGGGCTCCAGAGTCCAGCACCAGGATTTGGGTCTGGATGAGGCCCCGTGGGAGTGGGACTGAGCTTTGGATTGGGAGCAGGAAGGATGCCTCTGGAATGAGACTCGCTGCGACCTTCCCGAGCTGGAATGTGGGAGATGGACTCAGCAAACGCTTTTCCAGCCATGCAAGGAAACCCCAGGGCAGCTTCCACACATTTCTGGGGGAAACAAGAGGCCAGCAGAGTGCTGAGAGCACAGCCAGGGCCCTGCAGGATGGGGGGAGAGGAAAAAAGGCTCAGGATGCCTTTTGTTCTCAGAAAACCTGGGGGTTTTTTAGCTCTGACATAACCATGGAAAGGGCTTGCTTTAAAAATCAAGCATATCCAAATGGGATATGTTTGAAAAGAGGATTATTTCAAGAGCAAACTTGCACAGGAAGGGGATGGAGTGTGATCCCCCCTCTCACTGAGCTCTCCAGGCTGGCTGCTCCTGCTCCATGTGTGTCCCCGCAGGCTCTGAGCCAGGGAACAGCCCCAAGGACAGGAATTCGGAATGAAAACTTAGGGGGGTTGGTACAGAAGAAAAATACGTTTCTCAATCTTTCTTCAAAAACTTCTGTCAAAGGCTCAGGGCACCACAAACTCCCAGCAGCTGCACTTTGGCTCCTCAGGTCCCAAACAGATCTTATGGACTCATAAAATCATGGAATGGGTTGGATTGGAGGGGATTTGAGATTATCTTGTTCTCACCCCCTGCCATGGGCAGGGACACCTTCCACTATCCCAGGCTGCTCCAACCTGCCCTTGGACACTCCCAGGGATCCAGGGGCAGCCACAGCTTCTCTAGGCAACCTGTGCCAGGGCTCTCCACCCTCACAGGGAAGGATTTCCTCCCAGTATCCCATCTCTGCCCTCTGGCAGTGGGAAGCCATTCCCTGTGTCCTGTCCCTCCATCCCTTGTCCCCAGTCCCTCTCCAGCTCCTGGAGCCCCTTTAGGCTCTGGAAGGGGCTCCAAGGTCTCCCTGGATCCTTCTCTCCTCCAGCTGAACACCCCCAGCTCTCCCAGCCTGGCTCCAGAGCAGAGGGAAATATTTGAGCTACAGAACAACCCCAGCCTGGCCAGAGGGACAGAACTTGAAGCTTTAACCCTTTTATCCAGCACATGGTTCAGGCAGAGCAGGGAGTGAGCAGGGCCTGAGCAGTCACTGCTTGGGCACCTGTGTCTGGCCAAGTCATGACCTTACATCCATAGATATATATCAATATCATGATTTACACAGCAACTGGCTGAAAAAGCCATTTCCAATTTCCAATTTAAGGTCTCAGAAGTGCTGTTGCCTCTTCCCTGGTGGTGAATAAAGGACACAAGGGTGAGCACAAACAAAAGGCACTTCCCAGTATGAGCGAAGGGAATCTCTCACTTGCTCCTGGTGCACTGTCAAACCCTAAAAAAATAGAGGCTCATAAAAACAATTCCAGCGCAATTTCTAAGAAGAAAAGCTCTTCAAAATTCCCTTTGTTGCTAAGAAATAGCAAAACATTCAAACAAGCAAATGACCAACGCAGGAGACACAGATGGGCTGCTCATCATCTTTCCTGGAGATGCTCAGCTGGGACAACCAATTAAATCCATTTTTTTTCCACGGGAAACGATCCTTTGTGGTAGGACAAAAGCTTTAGGTATTACCAATAATGTATTCACTACTCTTTGGAGAAAAACAGTTGAAAATTTGGCAAAAATATTTCTAGTTTTCTTTGAAATCTCAGGATTTCAAAGCATTTCACAAGGGTTGCTACAACGTAGCTAAGAGGGAAATAATCTGGTATTTAACTATTTTCAAGGCAGAAACAGCACCAGGAATAAGTGGGTGAAGTGTTGCAACCGTATGGTTTGAATTCTGATGATGATTCATCACTGGCCATCAAAATTTTAATTTTCAAAAAGACACAAATTGAAGGAGGGGGAAAAAAATCTAAATATTTGCTTCTAAATTCTCAGCTCACGTGTCCAAATCAGCAAAATATGGTGTAAATTCATGTGTGATCTTAATATTGAATAACAGCAGTTGATGAATTCCTTCTCCCAGAAAAGGGTTTAAGAAATGCAGAGGGTTTGGGATGGTTTTTTTCTGTTAAATACAAAGACATGTTGAGGCAGCCCATGGTAAAAGGGTCCCCTCTTCCTGGGAAAGTTATCCCAGGGTGTTCAGCAGGAACAGAACAGCTGAAATCTGTATTTTCTCTAATACAACACAGATGGCCAAAGAGATGGAAAGTGCTTGCTCTGCAAGGTTTGCAATGCTCATTTTAAAATGCACAAGAATACTTTAAAAACGAGACTAAATCAATCTTTCCATGTCAGAATTTATAACATGAGTTCACTGGAGTGGAAATTACAGCCAGGGACTGACAACAAATTCCTTGGCCAGAAACACCGACCTTGTGTGGAAGAAAAGCACCAACAATTCAGAGCAGGATCAGCAGAAAAGGGGTTTGTTTGCCTGTCGTATCTGTAACACACCTGAGTTCACAGAGATTCCAGCGAGTGACACTCACGTAACCTGATTGAATCATTTGCTCTCAAAAACACACTGACTTCTGAGCATAAACATCATAAAAGCATGAAAATATTAGCGCAGGATTGCCCAGGATTTCTGTTATCACAGTGAGCCCGCACAGGCTTTAGGAGTCTTGGATTTGGCAATGGTTTGATTATGGGATGGTGAATTGCAAACCTCATGAACCTCCTGCAGCTCTTACAGAGGCCTCACCTGCAATATTGGGGCAC
>WEKX01003020.1:1422-22115 GCA_013390025.1 Pitta sordida
CAGTGCACCATGCTGGCACTCACCCCCCCGCCCCAATCCCGGCCCTGGCGCTTGCCCCCCTGGCCCCAGCACTTGCCCGCCTCGGCGGAGCACAGCCAGATATCTGAAACAAGCCCTACTCTCAGGACCCTCCTCCAGACCTTACTAGGGGAGGGGGCGTGGCTACAGGCGTGGCATAGTCGACCATGTAGTGGGTTTGCTATCTTTGCAGATTTCACGACTCACGTGAGGTGAGCCAGACCCAACAACCCGCGAGTAAAGGGAGTTCATTGTATTTCTGTCAACTCCTCATTTAAAATTTCGGCTGTTGAGCAGGATTCATGGACTTCTCATGTTCTTCTTAAACTGGAGACACAATCTTATGCCATTGTTTTTTTCAGCTCTGCTTCTCTGAATTATTGCTCACCTTTTACCAGTACTTAATTCTTTGGCTGCAAAATCTGCTCTTTCATGTCACAGATCAGCTCAGGCTGAGTTCACACAATTCTCCCGGAATTACTGCTGGAGGCTGTGTATACATATTGCGGAAAACCAACTCAAACTCGATTTATTTCTTGTTTTTTCCACTAAGCACTCTCTACCGGTCACTACAGGGAGACAAACTCCCAGTCCAGGGTGCAGCTCATACAAAGACTGGGCTGCTGTGCCACCCACATCACTTGCATTTCATGTGCCAAAGAAACTCACTTTCAAATGTGGGCTGGTATTTAACAAAAGGTTATGTTTTTCACAGAATCACAGAATCAGTAAGGTTGGAAAAGACCATAGAGATCATCAAGTCCAACCTATCACCTATTACCTAACCTAGTTAAACCTGTTCCCTAACCTGTTGCCATCCTGCTACCAACACACCATCCTACCTATAACACACTACCCTAATATCTAGGTCATGCCACCAAGTGCATCATCCAACCTTTTCTTGAACACCTCTAGGGACGGTGACTCCACCGCCTCCTTGGGCAGCCCATTCCACTGAGAGATCACCCTCTCTGTGAAAAAGTTCCTTCTCATGTCAAGTCTAAATCTCCCCTGACGCAGGTTAAGACTGTGTCCTCTTGTTCTATCACTTGTAGCCAGAGAGAAGAGACCGATCTCCACCTGGCTACACCTCCCTTTCAGGTAGTTGTAGAGAGTGATAAGGTCTCCCCTCAGCCTCCTCTTCGCCAGACTGAACAACCCCAGCTCTCTCAGTCGCTCCTCATAGTGCTTGTGTTCCAGCCCCTTCACCATCCTTGTCGCCCTTCAGCTGGGGGTCAGTTTCAACATCCCTCTTAAACTGAGGAGAACTGGACACAGTAGTCAAGTCATCAATTTCTTAGATCATGTAAGGAGGAAAACACTTCCAGACATGCCTTGCATTGCAGAAAAGCACTCTACAGGTAAGAACAATATTTTCAAGGCATGGCATACAGTTAACTGTAGAATACTAGTTAGAAAAGCCTCAAACAAACTACTGTAATTTTAGTATTGGTGTGTTGCTACATGAATTGACAAGGGTTTTTATAAACAGATGTAAGCAGTTTTCCCTTTTCAGTAGTTAAAATTAATTACAGTACTAAAAAAATCTGTTTTTCATAGCGTGTAAATTGAATCCACCATAATTCCATTCTTTCACTGTTATAAGGAAGACACCCTATGGCTACATAGTAATACTGTAAGATCACACTACTCCAACTATCAGTGGGCCATCAGTATCAGCATATACACTAAGATCTGTCCACACAGCATGCTGTTACTTGTAGAATCGTTCCTCACTCTTTTTTTTCAATCACATGCAGCTGTGAGATAGAGTATCAGAGAGCTATTCGTGATTTAGTATGTACTTCTGCATCTCCCAGATGGAATCAATATGAACAATTAAAGAAGTGTATTGTCTTCTTTTTATGACATCAGTATGGACAAGCGAAGTTCTAAAGCCTGAAGACAATCACAAAAATCACAGTTGTTTCTTTACTATCTTGCTTTCCCATGCTATTTAATTTTTATAAATGCTATATATCATACCCCTTACATTTTTGAAAAATATTTCATTCTAGAAATACTTTTTTCTTCCTTGTAAAAAGCAAGATTAGGGGAAAATAAAGTAGAAATCTAGTCGTCTAACCTTTAGTTATGGATGGGATGCTGGAAGGACTCAAGCGATGAAGGATTCTATTCCCAGTTCCTCCATGTTGCTATGACAACTCGGTACTTCATTGCCTTCATCTGCAAAAGGTGGAAAATCATATTTATGCACATTTTAATAGATCTTCTGCGTAACAAACATAATTCCAAGAAACAGTCTAAGCAATTAATTACATTTCCTTTACACTGCCTTTACATACCATTTTCATCAAATGTGTTTAGTTCAGCTGAGATTGTAATAAAAGATATGTAAGAACACCAACTTTCTGAAGAACTTCTGGAACATATGAAACAATTAAGTGCCTGGTTTCCAAGTTTGTACCAGACATCCGGGTCTATTGAGCAGACAATTCCATATTTTGAGAAAAGAAGAAAATACAAGTTTATCAAGATCTTAAAAGTTTGGTTTTATGCCTTGTTAGTTTCAAGGAAAATATTTTAAAATAACACTGTTCTGTGTCACATTTACAAAAGTGGCCTCTTCAACAACTAAAAAAACCTTTATCTGGATGCCATTGTACATAAAATGACCATGCACAGACTTGACTTTGTATCCTACACACGGGATGAAATGAATTTGACACTGACGTATATTTGATTTACAGTGAGTATTTCTATTAAAAAGTTAGTACAAGGCTAAATAATAGAAACCAACTCACAAACACTGAAATAATTATTGAGAGGAAAAACCATCAACATGCTGCTGAATAGATTCATAGTGCTTTTAGAACATGCACTCTTCTGATCCCACATCACAACGATATAGTAAAACTGGAAAAGGTACACACAGCAACGACATCAACTGATTACTTGCATATAAGAAACAACTGAATTCACAATTTATTCTAGAAAAGAAACAACCAACATAGCAAAGGTCTATATAGGCCACATTGAAAAACAGTAAAAGTTAATTGCATCTTAAAATATAAGTACTATTTGCATCAAATGGAACTAGTTGATGCCAGGTTCAGAAACCAAAAAGGAGATTTACAAACCCTTTATCACTGGACCTTGTGGATGGTAATTGTTTATATGCTATGAAGAATTCTAGAAAGGGATATACACTGAGATACATTACATTGAAAAAAACTCAAAACATAGCTGCATGAGGAAGACTAGTGAATACTAGTATTCACAGATTAGTGAATACTAGAAGATTACTTAGGCATGTTATGCTCTTTTGGAATGCTACTATTGACTGCTTCATGAGACAGGATGCTAGAATAGATGGATCTAAGTCTGATGCAGAATTATTCATCTTGAGTTAGTAAACTCACTTCAGGTGCAGGTTACAGAGAACAGGATACACGTTTCAGTCTTTTTGAGGACCTTCAGCTGTTCTTTTTAAAGGAAACAATCTCATAGCAAACATTAGTGCTTTAATGATTAGTTTGCTTCAAAATCAATTTGGGCTACTAAACTTCGGCACTACCACAAAATAGAAGCAAAACCAACTAGAAACAAACTCTGTGGTAAGGCTATGGATGCCTCTAGCTTTTAGTAATTTTCTGACCTACTCACCCTTCACTCACTTGCCAGGGGAATTTTTGCCTTCGTTTTCACATTGTACCCTTTGCTATGTCACACAGTGAAACTCCTATGGTTTTGAATCGCTTGACAGTAACACACTTGGTTTGAAGAGCTATTTCTATGACCCCTAATACTTGTGAAATTTAATTTTTCCACGTTTGGTAGGGGCAGAATCCCAAGGAGAAAAGGACAGCACACACACAGAGGTTCGACCAGTGAAGCAAAATAAATGTAATTTTCTACTCAGAGCAAGGAAGAATTATTGTGCAGAACACATCCATTTAGGTAAATACAAAGGATATAATTCAAAATATTCAAAGTAATTTATAAACCCAAATTTTTGTATATAGTATAATGTAAGAACAGCTGTATATAATACCTGAAGGAGTCTAAGAGTAAGGCATTTCATGAGCTCTGAAAAGTTGATCACATTTTCTTGGAGGGCAGATTTATATACATATGTGTAATTAAATGTATTTTAACTTCAGGTAAATATGCAGGTAGTTCTGCTATTTCATTGTATCTGTGAATATAATTGACTTTTTTACTGCTTTTTGTAATATAGGTAGCACTATACATTTAACAAAGAGCAAAAAGTGTGTAGCAAATGGTTAATGGTTATTTACTTTCATTTGAAAGAAAATCTTACCTTTGACTGACATGTATATTATCAGAGTGTTGGGAATAGCAATTTTATTCACAAAAATTACTAAAATCTCATTTTACATAATGAATGATGCAAGTCCATTACATAGCAGCATCAAGTCCTTCTCCAATAAGATTTGGAATCTGAACATAAGTCTAGTAGAGAATAAAAGTCCATGAAAACGCTAATTAAACTGAATGAAACTTTGCATGTTGTACATCTACCAAATTATAAAATATTTATAAAAATAACATTATCATACTATGTAATTTGAAAAAATTCTTGGAAATAATTCAGACAAATTACTTGAATCCTGAGTACGTAACTTCAGCTGTTCTAACTTTTTTCTTTATTAGAAACAATTGTAGCATAAATCTTTCTACTACATTACCACACAGAAAAATGTCATGCAAGACTTTTTCCCCATCAAGAATATCTGCAATAGCAGAATCTAGTTTTGAGCTTTCCAAACAATGCAGATATTCTTTCTACACCAAACATACACTAAAAAAAAAGTAAAAACAGCCATTGCAGGAAAAGAGAAAATTCAAGAACCCAAGTCCCAAAGTTCCACCAGTGAAATGGAAATAAAATTAGTTCCTGGTATGTACCATTTTAGATATGCCAAATGTCCATGAGGAGACAGCCATTCTCTGCCATCTTCCTCTGTTGGAAACGTCATCTGCAGCATTCAACAGTAAAATGCAGTCGAATTTAAAAATCCTTCATATTCTGGCAGGCAGACAACACTTACTATGAGGTGCTTTCAAAATTGATTGCAGAACACCTTTAATGAGACATAGGAAAGGCATAGCAGGCAACTTTTTCTAAAATTTAAACAAACCTTCTCTCATCCCAAAACTGACACCTTCCCTCTTTCCCAGCCCCGATATAAGATGGATATTTGTGATTCAGAAAGATAAAATTTACCAATGCATTCTTTTTAGTTTGTACAAAAGGAAAGGTCCCTATGGAAGGCACAAGCCTTTTCCCCCTCACTTTCCCAGAACTGTAGCTAACTAGTTACCAGGTTACCTTTCAGAACAATACAAATGGCCGCCCACACAGAGAGATTAAGCTGTGGTCCTATTCTTCAACCCAGTATCCAGACTGTAAAAACTGGTACAGCAAAAGGGAAAGGGAAGTAGAAAATTCAGTAGGAGGAGAAGTAAGGGCTGAAGCTTCATATTGTTGAAACTCAGTCTAAGAATGCTGCTAAACACAGACATGTAAGCTTTTATCCCCTTTGAAGTCACAGCTATTAAAAAGGCAACTACGTATCATTTGTAAGTTCTTCTGAAATCTTCCCTTCTAGTTTCTAAAATAAACAATCAAATAAACTCTACAAAAAATCCAACACACACAAAGACAGCAATTCTAACATCATTGTCTATAAAATAAGATGGTCATTCTTTCTTTATATGCAAAATCTCAAAAGATACTAAAAGCCTTGTTTCCATGAGCACTACAGCAGGCAACTATGAATTGAGCAGATCTGCAGAAAATATCCTAAAGGTTTTATCAGATCAAAAGCTGAAACTAAGCCAACAAATACTGAATACACTGAATAAAAAGGGAAGGTTTATATAATACATGAATTATCCCCAAAGCACTAATAAAGCTTCCTTTGATATTGCGTGATGGTTTAATGTTATCCTTCCAGATAGACCACGCAAAAGAAAAATAAACAGGTCTAGGTAGCATGACTGGTGAAAAAAATGGCTAGCTTGTTATGGCTAGACAGAAGATTAATGAGTCACCTTGTGAAAGTTACCAGATATGTGGGAATGCGTAAAAGGCTGTAAAAAAGAGAATAATGAACTACCCAACAGATCTATGATCTTTAAGAATGGCAGTCTTTAACAGCAACCAGTGTGACTCAGACTGGTGCCTAGAAAGACACTCATAGCCTTACCACATCACTGGAGTTTTTTAGGCAATATAACTAAAACATTTATTAAGAATGTATGAAGTAGAGTTATCCTGCCCTGTATAGTGAGGATCAACAAGACAACCTTCCTTCCAACTCATGCCAAATCATATGAAATGTAAGATCAGTGAAAAGCAAATGAGAGTAAGTAATTTCATTCTATCATACACCAAACGATGTGTGTATACATATATTCATACACACATATATCCTTACATATATATATGTACACACTTATACATATAAGTATGTATGCATGTATGTATTCTGCCATAGTGTAACAGACACACATATTTTTAAGTCTTGCCAACATATAGCAGTAAAGCAACTTGATTTATTATATGCAGATTCTTCTGCATTGTTGCTAAACAGTACACTGGTCCAAAGTTACTAAAATACTTAAAAAATCTATACATTATGTAAAACAAACATAAACAAGACAGCATAGTTCTTTGTACACGTTGTTTAGTATGGGTTATTAGGAACTCAGGAATATGTACAATTCTACACCATAGACTGCATTTCTACAATGCATAAATATTTTCTTTAAAGAAACAGATCAAAAATGGAATTTGACAAATAAAAAGAAGACATATACTGCCATAAACACACTGGCAAACAGTCAATAATGTAAGATGTAACATGTGCAAAAGGCGAGATTTCTCCAAAATTTTTAATGAACTCCTTGTCCATTTCTGACCTTTTTACGAGAGAACTCTCTAAAAACTTCTGACAAACTAAATTCTTTTGTCCTCCTAATCCCCACAGGTATACAGGAAAGAACTGTAACCTTAAGTGATGTTCAATAAATCAACTGGTTCAAACATTTTAAGAAATTGTTCAATAGTTACAACTTCTGAAGTCTCAAGAATGCCCCAAAATTTCGAAGTGGCTCATTTGCAGTAACTTCAGGACGCAGCTTTGTCAGGTTTATCAGGGCAAGATGACTGAGATGCAGGAAAGACAGGGCTAGGATTTCTGCTTATGGACACAACAGCAGGAGGCAGTGATGAAGACAGGGAAGAAACTTTTGGTGCTGGGATATTTAGAGTATTCAAAATGGCCCCCTCTGGACTGACCAACAGTTTTTTGATAGAAGTGTCTAAGTGGAACACGGAAGTGCTGCTTGGCAAATGAGAATTTGGAGGAAGAACGGCAGAAACAACAGAAGATGTAGCTACAACATTAATAGGAGATTTTGTCACTGAAGACACAGACAGTGTTACTCCAGACAGCGAAGTACATGAGCTAGCTGGAGTACTAAATATCTGGGGTGTTGCATGTACAACAGGTAAAGTATCTGCAGCCCCAAGAGAGTTCACAATTTTTGTAGAGCTTTTCAAAGGATGTTTCGATATTTGACAACTTAAAGAATTACTTGGTGCTAAGATGATTTTTGAGTTTATTGGATTAACAACTGGTACACCCTGACCCTCTTGACCATGGTTAGTGGTTAAAGGAATTTGTTTTGTATTACAGGAGAGAAGAAGAACATGGCTGCCAGCTCCAAGGCCTTGTAGTGGAACAACAAAACGAGAACCATTAATCATTATCTGAGTTCCAGGTGCCAAAGGCATACAGGTGTTAATGACTATTTTCTGTTGAATGCAAGATTCATTTAAATGACCTCCTCCTGTTTTGCTTGTTAGAGCTGGGGAAGCTGCACACATCTGAGCAGTAGAAGTGCAAGT
This sequence comes from Pitta sordida, assembly GCA_013390025.1. Lineage (NCBI taxonomy): Eukaryota > Metazoa > Chordata > Aves > Passeriformes > Pittidae > Pitta > Pitta sordida. Next base: position 9,344 of record WEKX01003020.1, read on the forward strand.
GTAAGCGTGACTTTGTTGCTCTGTACTGGGAGGCACCTGCAGGCACTGGAGGGCAGAAAAACTGGGAAAACTAATGATTTTGTCTGTATTTGGTGATGGAGAGGGCAACACGCTCTGGAGTTTGCAAATACTTGCATGACTTGACATAGCAGCCGAGGTTCCTGATGACTGACGCAGTGTGGGCAACTGGCTTTTTGGTACTGGAGCTGTTGCCAGCTGAGGAACTGTATGTAACACCTTGGGAGGGCTGGCTGCAGATCCAGGCAAGGTAATGGATGGAAGTTGCGAAGCAGATGCGAAGTTTTGCGGAGATACCACTGCTTGTGTTGTTGAAATCAGCACAGATGAAGCAAGATGTCCTGTTTTCACAGTTGATATACCCATAGTATTTCCAATTTGTGATGTACAAAATTGATTGCCCTGAACTGGCCTTATTCGTGAGGGATCGCTGCCACCAATCAAGACAGTGGGCTGTGTCCCAGAGGAAGTCCCACCTGGTGTTACTGAAGTAGATTCCACACATGCATTTGTTGTTGCTACTGAAAAGGCATTTTCAACTTTTGTTGCAACACATATCGATTCATTAGCTGACACAGCAAAACTTGGAACAGGAACCACAGTACTACTACTTGTCAAAGAAAGAGCCAAGCTCATGCTCTTTATGTCTTCTCCCTTAGGAATGGCAGAGTGCAATATACTAACTGGTGGGGCTTCCTGTGCATTGTTTTTAGTATTTACAATGGTCTGTCCTATATTTAGTCCAATTTTTACATCTTTTACTTGTGCAACAGTTGGTGATGAATTTATTCTTATTGGTGCTCCTATTGTAGTTGGGATCAGAACCAAATGTGGTTGCTCTGTGGCATTAACAAAGGTTTTGGTTAGGGAAGAGGGAAGGTTCTGTTTCAATGACTCTACAACTAGATTGGTGGTTGATGTGCCACTGGCAATTTGTGTGTTAATGAAAACCAGCTTCTGAGCATTAACAGCAGTGGATACTGAAGAGGGTATAATAGTGACTCCTGATGCCCCAGAGGGAGACAAAATGGGTGAATTTGTGACTAATGTAAATTTCTGCACTGGAGTACCACTTGTTGACTCTGATTGTATAACAGAATTTATTTTAGTTTTAGTATCCTCTTGACGCTGCACAGAAGAATTTGGTGTGACAGTGTTATTCTGTCCAGTGCTAGTCACACTAATAGGACTATTTGAAGTTGTGGACATCAAATTGCTAGACAATGAAACGGAGGATAAGGGCACATAGCAGGAGTTCTCTACTACTTGACTTGAAGCGTCTCCAACACCAGGCTGCTGTAGTGTGAAATTGCTGTTTTTCTCCATTGCCTGGGTAAAGCTAGCTGGGAAAGTTGGAATGTTAACAGAAGAAGTTGTTGAGGGGGCAAATCCAGAAAGAGATGATTGTCCAATATGTGGGAGACCAGATGTGACTGTTGCTACACGTGGAAGAGTAGAGCATGCTAATGCCGTGGTTTTATGAATAAGAAAGGCCTGAAGTTGAGATGCATAAGTGAAAACTGAGCCAGAAGATAAACTTCCAGGTGAAATCTGCTCTGGGTTTGTTTGCACTTTAACAATTCCTGTGTTTCCACCTCGTGTTGTGACCAGAATAGATTTTGACTCTCTAACACACATTGTCTTCAGCTCTTGCCTAGTTTCAAAGGAGTCAGTTGGCTGCTGCGATGCAAGGCTATGACAGGCAGAATCAGTGTTTGTAGACCCACTTAATGCTGTTGCTGGTACCAAGGACTGGCTAGCTGTGGAACGAGCAGGTGAAGCCAAAGACACAGGGAGTGTAGCAGTCAAAACTCTAGGCTTGATTTTGTCAGTTTGAGTTTGGCTCACCTTTACTGTTGATGATAATAAGTTACCCACTGAAGTTATATCTGGCAATGGTTGTATAGTGTTCATAGGACCAGACACTTGAGATGAGTGGGTAATACTCTTGCTAAAAATTGTAGCTGATGACTGAGTGGTAGCATCTGCAGACCCTGTTACCAGAATAGGTGTTAAGGAAGCACTGACATTTGGCATTTTTGGTAAAGACGTACGGTGCAGCTCAGATGATTTTTGTTGTAGTGGCTGAATGTCCTTGGACACAACTTTGCCTTCATTCTGCTGAAGAAGAAAATTCTTAGGTAAAATAAGAACTTCTTGCATGACTTTCTCTCCAGTTTTCGGGTCAATCATAGTTTGCATTTGAATTTTCACTGAGTCATTGTGAAGGTCTATTGGTACGCAGTGGCCATTTGGCGTTTTTTGTAACATTTGTAAGGGAGTCTTTGAACTGGCCTGGCAGGGCAATGCTGGTTTGATCAGTGATGATTCCAAAGGTGGTAAAACGGATTTTTCAGAAGTTGATACATTTATGCCTGGTGGAGGTGGCAGTTGATTTGTTAAGGTCACTTTGTTCCCAGTATTCTTGGCAAGCAAGGCCTGAATGGGTTTGGTCCCCTTCAGAAAGTTTGATACTGATGTTGTAGGATCTGTCAAGGAAAACAATCCTAAAGTTGATCCTTCAAATTGTTTCAGCTCAGTCAAACAACTATCCAGCTGTAGGCTACTTTCTGAATTCCGGACCACAGCCTCAGCAGTGCTCAGCTTAGCTTTCTTCCTTGGTGGAAGCTCATTAGTGCTTTGATCCAGACAACTATTTTGATTGAACTGTCGTTTAATGCATTTGGGCCATGTCTTCTGGATTTCTTTAGAAGCTGATTCTTTTTTCAGAATTCTGTTTTTTCCTGCAGGTAAATTCATCTCTATCATTTCATCTGCAAGGATATGAAAATAGAAACTGCATTTTACATGTTTGAAACTGGAACTTCTATAACAATTTCACAATGTATAGCGAAAAGCAATATGCTAGTTTGCAAGAGCAAAGGTATGTGGGAGGAAATGTTTGCTTCTTTAAGGGCATCTGGTCAAGGACCTTTTTCAATGCAAAAAGCAGGGACTAAGGAAAGGAGGAAGTAATAAACAGGAACATATAGGGACTGAAACCTGACTAGCAATAGGAGACACTGAGGAAAACCAAACCTGGTCATTCACATTAATTGATAACAACATATGAGAGTGTGAGAATGTTTATTCCAGCAAGGTTATTTTGAGGGGAAAATGGGGGAAGTCAGGAAAAAAAATATACAGAGACATAGACCTAACAAAATAAACATGGAGACAATTACAAGAAACAACCTCACCAATCACACTGCTTGATGGGCTATCAAGAAAATGCAGATGCCCTTTGCAGGAAGACCAACCTGGACTTTGCACCTTTTAGGATTATAAACCAGGGCTAGGAGAGGTGAAGCCACCGGCAGAGCTATATAAATCCACGAAGGGATGCACAGAGGAAGGGAGAGCTGCAAGGATGGCTGCAAGTGGTCACAGTCTGTGTGCTGGTGCCAGCTGCTGCAGGGGGAGTGTCTGTATCATCCCCAAATCCAATGCGTGTAAGGGTTGTGTGCGTGTACTGACAGGTAAACTTCAAGTTGGAACAGCTGGTGAGCAGGAGGGCCTGGGGTCTAGGCTGGCAGAACAGGTGGACTTTTGAGTGTGGGGTGCCTGTGGAAAAAAGATGTGAATGCTCAGTTCCATACTGAGCATCGGACTGGACCAGCCAGTGAGCAGGAGATGCATGAAGTGGTAACAAGGCCAGGGATGCAAGCAGGGATGCCAGGTGGACAGAGGGGGTATGCATCAGGGTTTTGGTAGTGTGGGGCGCCGGTGTGAGGACAGAGGCCAGGAGCTGCTCTGTGCTCTGTGCTAGACACAGTGAGTTCAAAAACAAATCCACTGTAGAACAAGGTTGAGCCTGTCTGCCAAGCAGGTGATGTCTCACGGAAAATGCTTCCGAGAAGAGTGTGAAAAAAATGTAATGAGGAAAAAAGGTAGGAGAAACAACTCTAAAGACACCAGGGTCAGTGAAGAAGGGGAAAGAGGTGCTTCAGGCACTCGAATGGATTCCCTAGCAGCCCATTAAGACCATTATCCAGCAGGCTGACCCACTGCCATGGAGGACCACACTTGCAAAAGGTATGTACCCTGCAGGCTGTTGATGATTCCATTTCACAACAGGTGAGTATGCTTTGAAGGAAGCTGTAGCCCATGAAGAGCCCACATCGGAGTACTTCCTGATAGCAATTTTGGCTTATTGTGGCTTATCCTCTAGCCTGTGGAGAGGACCTACACTGCAGCAGTTTGTGAAGGACTGTACCCCACAGGAGGGACTCCACACTGAAGTAGGGGTGAGGAAAGAGCAGCAGAGACTAACTTGTATGAAGTGACCTTAATTCTCAGACTCAATCGCTCCTGTGTCACTTGACAGGGGGGGAGGTGGAAGAATTGGAAATGAAGATGAGTTTTGGATGGACATGGCAAAGAGCTTTTGTATTTTTTTTCTCACCATCCTACGCTATTTTTAATGGGCAATAAATGAAATTAATTTTTCTCAAGTGAGTCTGTGTTGCCTGTGAAATGAACCGTTGCATAATCTCCCTTGTCTGTATCTTTATCCTTGAGCTTTTCTATGCTGTTTTCTCTCCCTGTCAAGAAAGGGGGGGTGACGGAGTAGTTAGGTGGGCAGCTGGCAGATAGCCAAGGTCAGCCCACCAGAGAAGTAAATACCACAGAGGTCTACCACGTTATCACAGAAATACTTAAACACAAAAAAAATGGCAAACACCTGAATAAAACAGAATTTTCATCTTTAGTCATATCTGCCCTCTTCAAGTCTACATCTGACAAGTAGGCACCACAAGCTATTTTGGTATTATTACAGTAGTAGTTAAGGTAAAAAGCAGGACACAAGTTCACATGGAAAAATTAAGTTCCCAAATCAACTTGATTCAGCTGCTGAACCAATCTCAAGCTACTGAATTCCAGTAAACGCTTACCATTGTCTGAGTGATCTTTTTTGGGAACTTCTACATGTTCTGCAGACTCTGATGATTTACCGCATACTATTGCAAAAGATTCTTTGCCAGAATCAACTTCACTTTCATCATAACTCCACAATTCTCTGGTAAATTTATCATGGTCTGGATGTCTTTTAAAGTCATCATAATCCTTCTTCAATCTAGACCTTGAAAATAACAAAACTAACTTTACTAAAAAAACACACTGTTTTAAACATTATGTTTATTTGCTGCCATACAAAATGTTGGTGTAGATTAATTGCCTGTGCCCTTCAAAAAATTTCAGTACAAATCTCTAAAACCCAGTGAACATGAAGTGAGAGTAATGTCCTTTTCTTTACCAAGACCAAATTGTATGTCAGAAAGACCTCTAACAGGCAAAAAGACTGAGTCAAACATGACCATCACTGTTTACTGCATCCATCTTCTGTTTCCTCATGTGCATTGTGACAAATACACATAGACTTGAGTATTAACAGTAACTGTATACTCCTTCCTCTGACAGCAACCCCCTCTAGAGCCATAAGTGAATCTTGTCTCTCCTAAGCGCATCATGCTGTCGGCCTGGCTACGGGACTGTAAGGTAGGTTTCTCCATATGAACACATTATCTCTGGGCCATTAGAACAGCTGCCACTGTCATTTCCATAGGTTTATCCTCCACTGAAGAATACGTAGGTGACAGAAATACATAGCTACTTTACTCATTTGAACACCATTCAGAAACACATCCACTTACCTTGACACTGCTACAATGCTACATGTTTCCATTGTCCCTTCTTCTAAACCATTTTTAGATGGGATGTAGTGGCTACTTTAGTGTACAGATACAGTGAACTTCAGGATTCAGGTGATAATAACCAACACAGTATCCAGAGTGATTATTCAGCAAATTAATAAACAGATAATAGCAATTAGAATGTTGTCTGGAATACAATCTAGACTATTCCAGACCTAACCCTTATGACAGTAAGAGTAAGATATTGTATTTACCCATTCTTATGCATTAAAATAACAGTTGTTTGCATTGAGTGCAGCAGTGGCCAGTGGCTCTCTACGAGATGGAGAAGAAGGAGCCAAGCATAATGTCACAGCTTGTAGGACATGAGCCTCACCAGCCAGCACACAATTCCAAATGAGGCAGCAGGGCAGGCCTAGGGATGGTAACTGGGCTCAACTGAGAGCCCAGATCCACAAGCAAGTTCCTGGTGCTGAGGCAGGTTTGAGCTTAAGCTGGGAAGTCGGTTCAAAGGTTCAGATCAGAACCAGGTCCAGTGATAGCTGCCAAGATCAGGACACAGTTGAGTGATTTCTGGGCAGCTCCACAGAGATAACACAGGTATGTTGGATAGAGAGTCAGTCCAGATCAGCAGGACCTATGACTGGGCAGAGTAGCTGATGTAGTTGAGCTGGAAACTGGCATACCTAGGGCAGAAATTGAAGGTTGTAGAATGACCTGAAATGGGGATCCTGGGCCCATGGACACAAAGCATGAATGGAGGACCAGGTGAGGCTGCTAAGTGCCAACAAGACCTAGTCATTTGTTCACAGCTTTGGCACTCTCATTGAGAGAAGACAACATTGAAGCCTATATGGAGATGCAGTGTGGACAATACTTCAACTCTGTCATTAGGAATTTGATCTTCATGCTGAGGTGTGGAAGAACTGTAGGACACTAGGGAACCACTATTGTACTAAAGCTTCTGATAGAATTTCCTTTTTTCTTTTGAGGAACTTCTGATACAGGTTAAGTGAACAGCTGTAACCAGTGGGCACAAGTAACCTTCCCTTTTAAATCTTCCTGCTATTCGAACACCATTCAACATTATACTCTGTCATAATTCTGACAAGATCAAAGGACCTTTCAGAAAGGAAAGAAAAGGATTTTGACCATAAAGTGTGCTCCTACTAGTTAAAGACAATAAAAAAGGAAGGAAAACTTCAGACTCTTATTCCATAGTGTGGTATACAGAGGAGAGCTCTGCCCAGCCCTTCACAACTTAGAAGTTCAGAACTGCTGTTTAATTAGTAGATGTTAGCAGCTCACCAAGATACCCCATAGACAAAGCACTGACAGTGAGACTTGTGGTGGTACTGACATTTACACCATCACAAGCAAATTTTACTCAGTTGCTTTTTCTCTTTTACATGACGATGTTCTTCACCACTGTTACTGGAGTTACACAGCCATCGAGAAGCTGCATAATGAACCAGACCAAGACGTCAACCTAGAATCCCCTGACCGTCTTTCTTTCCTCCACATGATTTGTAAACATTGTTTTTCACATGGAGCTTTTCCCTGGTATACTGTGTGTATGTCCAAACTGTTATTTCAGGAAACACTCAAGCTAGCATCACTGAATAAACTGGGTTACAGCCTAAAACAAACACGAAGAAGTATGAGTTGAATTACGGGTGTTAGATGGTGAGTTGGACTAGATGATCCTTGTGGGTCCCTTCCAACTCATAATATTCTGTGATTCTGTGATTCTGTGAATTATGTTATCTTGCATTCTAAATGCATGCCTCTCCAGGTACCAGCACACACAGACATTAAGATTTCAAACACATAGTTCCAGACTAAAATTTACTCCTATCAGCCACAGTTCATATATAGCACTTGAATACACTTTACATGACAGTTCTGTGTTCTATGACAACATCAATGCAGGACAGGCAACAAGCAGGAGAAGCTGGAAGCCACGGTCCCGCTAGAAAGTTATGGCCTTGTTGCCTTTACTGAAACTTGAATGGGACACAGCTGGAGTGAGACTATTAACAGCTACAGACTCTTCAGATGTGACAGGAAAGGAGGGAGAGGAAGACGAGTTGCTCCCTATGTCAAGAGGTGGATTGAATGTGAAGAGTTGTCTCTGAAGAACAGCCATGAGCAGGTTGAAATTCTGTGGGTAAGAATCGGAGATCAAGCAAAGGGAACCTTGCGGCTGGTTCTTATTATAGGCCCCTGATCAAGGGTTGCCTATTGACAAAGCCTTCTTGCTCCAGCTACAGAAGGCATCACACTTGCAAACTCTTGTCTTGCTGGGGCACTTAAGCCACCCCAGCATCTGCTGGAAAAGTAGCACAGTGAGTTGTAGGCAACTCAGGAGACTCCTGGAAGTCATGAAGGACAACTTCTTGAGTCAGGTAACAGACAGCAGCTCTACAGAAGGGGATGCAATACTGGATCTCATGGGCACCAAATAAATCTGAGACACCAAGACTTGAGCCAAGCTTCTCCCATCTAATCTAGGACATCACGGCTTGAGCTGCGGTGATCATATACTGATGGATTTTGCAGTTATGAGGAATATGGGTCAGCTAAGGACTAAAGTTAGGCCCTTGACCTCTAGGAAAGCAAAATTCCAGCTCTTCAAGGAGATAGTCCCCTGGGAAACTGCCTTCAGATCAGAGCCTGCAGATTTTTAAGGAAGTCTTCTGTAAAGTGCAAGAGCTAGCAACACCCATGGACAAGAAATTTGGCAAAGAAGGCAAGAGACAGGCATGGGTAAGTTGGGAACTGCTGGTCAAACCGAAGGCAAAGAAACAAATGCACAGGCAGTGGAAACAAGAACAGGTATTCTATGAAAAGTATAAGGATGAAGTTTGGTTCTTTAGGGATGGCATGAGGAAGGCCAAGGTGAACCTGGAACTGAACTTAGCAAGGGATGTAAATAGTAACAGGTAGGGCTTCAGCAGGTATGTTAATAAGGAAGGTTAAAGAAGCTGTACCCCCCTCAGATAAACAAGGCTGGAAAACCGGTAAAAACAGACAAAGAGAAAGCTGAGATACTCAACAAATTTTTTTGACTCGGTCTTCAACAGAAGTCTCTCTTCCCACACTTCTTGAGTGGAGGGACAGCAGGATGGAGACTGGGGGAGCAAAGTTCCTCCCACTATAAAGAACAATCAAGTTCATTACCACCTAAGAATCTGAATGTACAGAAGTCTATGGGACGTAGTGAGATGCGTCTCAGAGTCCAGAGGGAACTGGCTCATGTAGTTGCCATGCCACTCTCCACGATATTTGAAAAGTTGTGGCAATGAGGTGAAGTCCCAAGTGTCTGGAAAAGGGAAAACATTCTACCTGCCTTTATAAGGGTAGAAAGGACAATCCCGGAACAACTGGCCTGTCAGCCTCCCCTCTGTGTCTGACATGATCATGGAACATGTCCAAACAGAAGCTATGCTAAGGCACATGGAGAAGAGGGAGGGGATTCAAGATGGCCAGCATGGTTTCACCAAGGGCAGGTCCTGCCTGACCAACCAAGTATCCTTCAACTATGGATTGATTACATCAGTATACAAGGGAAAGGTTACACATAATTTATCTGGATGTGACATAATTTATTTAGAGTTCTGTAAACAACCCCACACAGCAACCTTCTCTTTAAGTAGGAGAAAGAGGGATTTCATGAGTGGACTATTAGGTAGGTAAGAAAGTGGTTGCAAGGTTGCATTCATAGGGTAGTGGTCAATGGTCTAGAGTTCCGACAGACATCAGTGGGAAGTGGTGTCCTTCAGGGGCCCTCGTGGAGATATGTGTTATTAAATATCTTCATTAATGACACAGATGAAGGTATTGAGTGTGCCCTCAACACAATGGCAGATGACAACCAGTTGAGGGGAGTGGTTGACATCTTAAGGACAGGATGCCATTCAGAGGGACATGGTTCAGCTCTAGAAGTGGGCCCATGGGAATCTCAGGAGATTTAACAAGACTAAGTGCAAAGTCCGCACCTGGATTACGGCAACTCTGGTATCAATACAGGCTGGGGGATGAATGGACTGAGACCAGACCTGAGGAGACAGATTTGTGGGTGCTGCAAATGAGACACTGGACATGACCTAGCAATGTCCACTTGCAGCCGAGATAGCCAAATGTGTCCTGGGCTGTATCCAAAGCACCACAACCAGCAACTCCAGGGAGGGGATTCTGTCCCTCCACTCTACTCTTGTGACACCCCACCTCTTCACAGTTTTGCTCTCTGCGTGTTCAATCATTTGCGGTTCATTTTTCCATGAGAAGTCACATCTGGGCGTGTGCAGGTAACAACGCAAAGAGAGACAGTTCATTCATATGTAAATAAGCCCTGCCCATCACCCTGCCCCCCTACAGCCCCTGAGCACTTGGGGGATGTGCCTGGGGCAGCTGTGGTGGTGGGAGTGGGGGCCCCCAGGGCCACAGAGAGGCAGCTGACACCCCGGTGCCACAGTGGCAGTGGAGAGGGAGTGGGCACCCTGGCACTGCCACCACAGTGGAGAAGGAGCGGGTAACCTAGTGCCACTGTGGCGGCACAGGGAGCAGGCACCCTGGTGGTCTCTGCTGCCATGGCAACCCCAGCCTGCATGCCATGTTTATACAGTTGAGTTGACTTTAAACACACACCAATAAGCCCTGACTCGGTACGGTGGCAAAGGCAGGAAATGTGGGACTCCCTGGATGGGAATGGGCAGAAGCCATTCCCTTTGGTCTCCTGAGTCAGCTCAGGGCCTAGGACAGTCCCGGGAAGGCTGCACAGCACAGCACTCTGAGTGGAGCAGGGTGATGGGTGGGGCTTAGCTGCATATTCATGAGTTTGCTATCTTCAAGGATCGTGGGGTTCACAGGAGGGGACCAGACCCGATGACCCATGAAGTCATGGGATCACAGCACTTCCACTTCTCAGCATCAGTTTTGCATCACATTACATTGTAAGTTGTTTCCTTCAAACTCAACATTCAAGCAGCTGCCTAACTTTTGCTATGCTTTGTTACAGAGTTCAAGCTTCTGATCATTATTTGCCTTTTAACTGTGTACATGGCAAAGCTATACATAAAACCACACAGCAACAGCTATATAGCTAACAAAAAAGTGGCACCGAGCTTCAAGACAAACCTAATCTATGATCTACAATCACGACACCATCTTCACTGTTACTAATACTTGCCCTTACTAGATTTACATCTGTCACTGCTTCACTGGTATTCCTCTGACACACCTCATTTGAGACACATTTCCAATTTTTCACGGTTACAAAGACTTCAAAACAATGCTTCAAGAATTGCTCTGTGGAGAATTCATTAATAGCCACTTCAGGTAACTTTAGACAGCAAACAGAGTATTCTAAGAAGCCCTGGAATAGTTTTCCAGAGGAAGGTTTTTAGTATCTCTTAACCAGATCAGCAGCAGTACAAATCCTAGGTGTACTGTGATACACTATTGATAGGCATGCTTAAGGATTCTAAAGCATTTTAGAGGAAAAAAACATTAGTGGGTTAAACTCAACTTTATTTAGAGACAGTTAGTCTGGAATCTAAAATACTTCTTCCAAGTAAAGTACTGCCAGTGCAGTATCTGAGAAGAGAAGCCAACTCACTGATTAGTTTTTACATGGTGAATTTTGTTCTGGTTTTCATCTCATGCACCATTGTTAAAAAAAAAAGAGCAGCTAATTACCTGTTTCTTTGAAATGCTTTAATTAGCTTTGGTTCCCATGGTAACAGTTCATTAAGCAGTCGTAACAAGGTACCATGCAATTCCTTTACCGCTTGCTTCCGGTGGTACCATCTTCCCTGAAAACACAAATTCCATTTATTCATCATTGTGTTAGACCCAAATCTTGTTACATTTTATTAGTACTACAATAAACCTAGTACACTAATACAGCATATGAGGAAAATAGCTGGAAGAAAATATTATGAAGTCTCAGAGTTACATCCGCACTTAACTGATACAAGACATATACACTTTACCTTTTTTTTCTACTACAGAGACATAATGTCCTACTTTACTCGCAACTCTCCCTCCCTGAACTGCAACTTTCAGGTACAAACCCCCCAGTTGTTGCATTACACTTTATTTATAAAGTTCTAGCTAAAAGTTTTTTTAAATAAAAGTTTTGCAAATTGGTCTTTTAGGAAGCAACAGACTATACAGCAGAGGCCAGTTTTCCAATAAAAAATCTTTATGTTTTTAATTAAAATGTAAAATTAAAAATGGTTTTATTTTCAAAATTGATATTTGTAATCTTACAGTCTTTCATGAGAAATTAATGTTTCATAAATCATGAAAGTCTGAATAAGACACTGCGAAATTACAACCATAAGGGCCATAGTACTACTGCAGAACACATCCCTTAATACTCATACATATTCCTTGGAAATATTTCTTCCCAAAACACTATTCTGTAGTTCATTACACAAAAGACTGAAGAATGCATATACTACATATGTAACTGTTACAAAAGAGATGTGGTATACTCTAGTACTTCTACCACTCTACCAGCTCTGTGCATTTTTAGTAAATGAGAACTTGTCAGAGTGGATGTAGAACAGTAGAAACTATGGTTCTGCAAGAAAAATAAAGCTTGACATGCTGCCTTTCAGCAGTCTACAAGAATGATCTTCCTAAGGATTTTCTACACATTTCAGCACATCTCTCCAATGTACAGCAAAATCAGTCAGGCTGAATGCTTGTTTGAAGACCAGGTATCAATTTTTTATGAATAATCATTTACATGTTACATAACAAAACATTATGCCTTCATTTTTCAATTGAAATTGCAAAAGCAAAGACTTAAGTAGGTTATTATGCCATATTCCCATATAACAATTAGTATTGAACACACAGACAAGCCAGCAAATTGTATTCTAATTTCCTTCACTTGTGGTCACTCACATCTCCACTTGCAATGCATTGTAGTATAAAACCTGCAACTAACCACTGCAACAGAAAACAGTGCACTCTGTAGCATACTGGGGCATTTGGTATCATCTCCTAATGTCAGTAAACCTAACCAATCCCTGCCTCCTGAGTTAGTTCTAGTTAGTTCTAGTTGGAGGCCTGTCCTTAGTAGT
>WEKX01003021.1:0-57941 GCA_013390025.1 Pitta sordida
CGGAGCCCAGTTAAGACTGTGGGTCCATGATATAGGACACCCAACTGTAGTGACTAAGATAAACACGAATTTTCACACATCAAAGGGGGAAAAGGGCCCTTCTACATACTCAAAGCAGGGAAAAACATATCTTCTCTGTTCTCCATGAATCAGTGAGTAAAACATTTTATCTAGACTGAAACACATTGAAAAGGAGCCTTGCATACACAGAGTATTCACTGAAGGCACTTAAATGAGATACGGGTACCTGCCTGACCCTCTCTGAAAATCACTTCTTGCATTACACATTCATCACCATTAATGCTGTCTCTGATCATGACCATCCCGTCCCCAGAGAACCTCAGAAAAGAATCCACATGGGATGAAAGTCTAACCTGGACGGAAGAAACATGTTGACTAATTTCACTTTAGATTAACTCATGATGGACCACAGCACCCTAGAGTGTGAATGATCTGACAGATTAGCAAGTAATATTTTATGACATTTAGGAATGGATTTTTCAGAAGGACGCAATGTTTATTTTTTTTCCGAGGTTTTACATCTTCAGGAGAGAACAGGCCTTCCACTGCTTAGACTTTGAAAGCAGGTAAATTTACAGAGATGGTGTTTTCATTTTTATTTTGAAACTATCTCCCTCTTCAGCAAAAATAATGTTCTTTTCTATTTGATTAATCTGCTTCACTTATTCACATTTTCATAAAATATTACTGCATCAAGTCTAGAAAGTATCTTTTTACTGAAATACATGTTTTTTCCATCTCAAGTGTATCTCTCTCATGCAGCAATAATATACAAGAGTATATAGCATAATATAGCATCTATTCATAAAATTCCAAACAGAACATATACACACAGTTTTACTGTGGCTGTAATGTAGATATATTGAATAATATTAACCTTCTTTATAGTAGGAACCTAATTTTTATGAAGTACATGAATTAACTATCAATAAAAGCTGTTTGCACTTACTCAGCACCTCATTCAAAAAAACTCTTGAGATCTTCTCAGGGAAATGCATCTCCGTTTTGCAGAGATCAAGAGCTACCACTTCCAAGTACAAAGCTTCCATACAGCTTTTTCAAAGTTATGTAGTAAATTGGGAAGCAAGTAAACCTAAACTTCATTCACATTGGAATTCTCTTCAACAACCTATGGGTGGTTTTGTCATGGAGGTGCCCTAGCAAAATACAACTACAGACAGATTTGGTTTTATCTACAGTCTCTTTAAGCATCTAGATAAAGAAAGAAACTAAACCTTGACTCCTCCTAACTTAGCTCCACAAGGCTACGTTACTGAATATGCCAACCTGTTACATTGCATCTGTTGTCCAAATAGTGGAAAAAAGAGCTAAACTCATACTGCCTGCAGATCGTGCCGGCTTGTAAACATCACTGATATCCTCAAAGAGTCACTTCACGGCTGATTTTTCTGATCGACACCAAGTATTTGGTGACTGTGAATCACATGATATTAGCTTAGAATATCCCCACTGTAAGCAGGGGAATCCTTAGGCCCAAAGAAGGGGTTTTTCTGGCTCTCTGAGTTTCCTTTCAGCACAGATGCACCCTGGCATGTTTGCAAACCTCACCTTTAGGATGGGCTTAGATTCGCTCTTGAAAGACAGTGACTGAAGTGGCAGCCGTACTTATATAAGAGTAGCTTCATGCAGCATGATTTTAGCAGTTGTAACATCACAGAGGCAGACTGAACAGTGGACAAATGTTGGAACCTGGAACCCTTCCAGAACTGACCGAGCCTTAGACATTTTTCTCTCATGACTCTGTTAGTGCTTTGCAGCAGTTTGGGTTTTTTTTCTGCTTTTATATTTGCCCCTTTTTTACTACATCTGTAACCACAGCCTCAATCTGAACAGATAAGGGCATGATCCTAATTACAGAGTCAAGTGAACAGGTAGGTTGACACATCTTAAAAATAATACATATAACTTTTTTCACTTGTCTGCTTCTGGGCTTGTGGGTCTCTGCTGTGACAAGGATAACACATGCTGCTATCCAGTTAAGATACACTGCCTGATCATTATCAACCATCAGGAGAGAAAAATGCTTTCATCAATATTATTTTGCAGTTTATTTTTTTTATGTGAGCTGCATAGATACTGGCCTGCCTCTCCTGGGCAGACACTCACCACCTCCCTGGGCAGACACTTTAACACTTATAAAATCCTGATTTTTAGGGAAAAAACATATTCTGGCAGGTGTCTGAATAGCTCTTCAGACAGGTATCTTCAATAGTGAAAAAAACCTCCATATTCAATCAGCAGTCACTTCCACCTTCATAAATTCCAGCTGAAAGAGGAAACAAGTTGGTGGAAAGAACTAACAAGCACAAAAGTATAATTTTACAGCAAGAGTTTTAACTACAATGTGCAG
Source organism: Pitta sordida (assembly GCA_013390025.1). Taxonomy (NCBI): domain Eukaryota; kingdom Metazoa; phylum Chordata; class Aves; order Passeriformes; family Pittidae; genus Pitta; species Pitta sordida. Next base: position 2,393 of record WEKX01003021.1, read on the forward strand.
CTTTGCTGATAGCAATGCAGTATTTACAGTCTTTGGTTCCAGTGGATTGCAATACAAGAAAGGACAGGCCTTGAGGGTCAACAGACTTGTCAGGTATACAGCCCTTTCTCCTGCCAAATTTTAGAGCATGGTATTTAAGCACTGGCAAGGCCCACAGCATATTTATTCCTTCAATTGCTGGCAAGTCTTTCACATAGAATAATTGGGGCATGTTAGCTGAAGGAAGAAAATAAAAAGAGGAACTAAGCCAGCCACATCATCTTGTGAAACATATTTATTCTTTCACCTGGATTTTTCTTATACTCCTGATGATACGTGAACAAGAGATTAAATTAAAAGTCTCATTAAAAACATGTTGTAGTCCCCAAGGTATCCATATATATGTTTTGGAATTTACACTCTTACTATGTTTAGCAAAGTTTCAGTAATAAAGGACATGAAAATCTAACAAGTTCTACCAGGCAAAGAGCCAGGGCTCCAATTACAGCAAGCACAATGGGAATAAAAGTAATAGATTTTAATTGGTGCCCAAGGGGGCAGGTCAGTCTCTTTGGAATAATGGGGTCTTTGTTGGTAAGTGACTGAATGCTCCTGTGAGAGCTTGCAAATGTCAGAAGCATACTTGATACAGTAGCAAAAGGAAGGGTTTGGCATGGAAGAGTTCTGCTAGTAGAGATACTATAGAAGTAGAACAGTGAAACTCTTTACCAAGGAATATGACTTGAAAGATAGCTCTCAGCCCCACGGTTTGAAATGTCAGAAGTATTTTCAAAAGGTGTTGCAGCAATATATTTATTTTGAAGATTAAAAGGAATACAGCAGAGCACACAGGTGTTAGACTCACAGGGCTCTGGGGCAGCAGATGATTTGTTAACTTTGCCCACTGCTACATTGCCTTGCCCCTGCAATGACTTAATCAAGCTTCCTCTGTCCCTCCACAATAGCCTAGTGTTACTTTTCTCCCAAGAAGGCATTGAATGATGTTCCAGCCTTCTTTTTTTTGTGAAAAGATTTTTTTTTTTTTTTGCAATACAAATGAAGAGCACAACCTTGCACAAGTGGTATGCAGTTTGGGATTGCTTCTCAAAAAGAAATCGTAAAAAAGGAGAAGAGATTTTCCAGAATCATAAGAATTACTAGAAAAGATGATTGTGTGGGTAGGATTTCACCTAAATTCCTGTGCTCAGTTTCTATCTACAGTCAATTATTTTTGACCTTAGCAAAACATTCATTTGATCTCGTTCATAAACTAGGACTGACAATATTTCTTCTCAAGTACCTATTAACCCAAACCCCATAAATGTCGTCAAACAGAAGCAGAGAAAGTGGCATTTTCTTCCCCAGCGGATACTGTTCAGGTGCCTTTGGTTCATCTGCAATTTTTCATTCCTTTCTTGAAGTGGAATAATATTAATTAGGAAGGGCATATGGATGTGTTTGCACCTCTTCCTTAAGTGCCAAAGCCTCAGCACAGACTGCTACCATTCAGGTTTGCCACGCTACCACATTCATTATTTACCACTTGTAAAAGTAATAAATGGGAGACAAGTTGTGCACTAGAACCCAAATGAACAGATACTGTTCAAGCATGGAGGAAAAAACATCCCTACCTCTCTACCTATAAAATCTTAACTTAAAAATAGGACAGAAGAAACCTGGTCTTGACGCAGAAGGATGAGTCACAATAATATGATTTTATGTTCTCAGTCCTGCATAATGCCCAGAAACAGCTGCCATGCCTCTTATTAAGGTGTATTATTTCTGTCTTCAACAGAAAACTACATCAAGAGTATACAACATGCTCAAGAGTACAGTTCACAGAAAGTGTTCAACCTACGAGGAAGGAGAGACAAAGAGAGCCCAGCAACCAACAAGCTCAAGGATAAATCCTCTAAAACATACTCTGCCTGAAAAATGAAGATCCAGCAAAGTGATATTCAAACTCTGTGCAACGTGCTCCACAGAGGAGCCCTAAACCAGAGAAAGGCGATTTTTTAAAATCACAGCTGATAGAGATACACCTTCTAATTTTGCAGCAAGATTAGACAAATTGAGATTCAGTTGATGAATGTGCAGTTTCATTAAGAACAATCCCACTGCCTTCTACCTGTATCATTGGTCTGTCTGTGTGGAAAAAGATACTGATACAATCATACCGGCATCTCATCATTCAGCAGGAGAGCCAAAACCCTGAGAAACGTCTGCAATAGAGAATTCGGGGTGCAAGGACCAGATCACAGTTCCCATGTAATTCTCCTTGTTTCCTCTAATGCAGGAATTAGGCATATGGGATTGGAGACAGTGAAGAGATTTTATGTTTACACAGAGGCATACAAAAGTCCTAAATACATATGTGCAGTGGAGAATTCAGTGTTTTACTCTATTGAAACTGTTCAGACTTTTAACAATAAAATCAGGAAAGTGATTAAGAACATAGTACCATTATTATTAAGAGCAAGTACCATTATTATGTTCCACTGTTTTCAGTGGAATTTATCGTGGTAAATCTCTAAAGAATTTCAAAAGGTAACATTTCAAACCAAAATGGTTTTAGCTTTTCACCCTCAAAATATTGTTATTTTAACATCAATCTCTTCAAGACAGAAAAGCCTTAGTTGACCTCAGTAGAAAAATAATGTTTTGAATAGGAATAGCTTTAAATAGCTTTCAATCAATACGAAATTTTTCTTTCTCTAAATAAAAATATCCATTGTTCATAATATTCTATATGCAATAGGAAACATTGCAAATTTGATTCTTTCTTGTCAAATAATGTGTTAATTTAAATCTTTAATTTCTTTTGAAAATATTTCACCACCTCCAATTTTTTTAGTTGCATTGTCAGTTTAAGAAAAAGCAACAAAAGTGTGTTGGCTCACAGATTTATGGTAACAGTTGGACACATTCAGAATTTACTATTAAGCATTTCTCTCAAATCTTCACATGTTCTTAGCAAATGTACACAGAAACATTGTGAAGGTAAGAGTGTGCTGGTCTGATGACCCTCCCCTATTGATGGAAAAAACCTTAAGAAACAGTGGTCTAGGTCTTGATCCATTGCATCAGAATACATAGCAAGAACTCCTCTAACAGTCTTCGAACATATTTTGTTCTACTCGTTTAATGTCAATCTCTCTATGCCACCCTTAGGACTGTCTCCAATTATTGCTGTCATCATTGCTATGCTGCCTCATCAGTTTTGCCTCCTTTGTTCTCACTTTTCCATAAAAGATTTACCTTTACAGAAACACTGACCACAATTCAGTACTTCTGAACGCGGTAGAAGAGATTCCTCTGCAGAAAAAACCTTGAGTTTATGGGAGACCTGTGCCCATTCAAAAGACAAGTCATGGTAAACAGACAGGTAATTACTCCCAATGCATTGTATTTCCTTGCTCCCCAAGTTATATGGCCTCCCTAAACATTTTAATTCCTTTTTGGTTTACTAATGAGAAAGAGGTGGAGAGATAGGAATCAAAAGATGCAATAGAAAATATATGAATTAAAGTGTCTTATTTTTAGTAAATTTTGACAATTGAATTCTCTGGTTTTTGCTAACTTAGACTCATTATTTTCTTTATTCTTCTGGTTCTTGGAAATCTCTCTCTTCCTGAAAAAAAACCCCTAAGCCTTTCACTCAGTAGCACTAAAAGGAAAAGATTATTTATAGTTTTTGGAATAACTTTTTCATATCAGACACTCAGTTATTCCCATTTTCTCTAAGAAGCTTGGCTGCTTCCTCAAAGACTTCTTACTCTCAATATATGAGTAACCACTTGTTGGTCTTTAATTCTCATGCTATTTGCATACAAGTCAAATTCCACATTTTCTTAGCAGTAGACAACTTTCTAATTACATCCATTAATCTTTGCTATCACTCCCCTCTCTCTGCATTTGCTAGCACTTATCAATCAGAAGTTTCATAATCAAGAATATTTTTCTTGTTTATTTTCTTCACTTTCTTCTCCTTGCACTCCAAGTACAGCTAGACAGAAGGCAAAACACTCAAGCATCCTGTCATTTAGTCATGCATTTCTTCATAACAACATATCTATACTACAGAAGGAGTAAGCAGTTGCAGTCTGCTGGTAAACATGCCTTGCAGATCACACTATCTGCTAATTAACAGATACTACTTAGTTGCAGCAAAAGGATAGCTGATTGAGAGCTCCTGTGGTCAATGTCCATACAACATGTTATTTTTGACATTTTGAGCATTTCCAATGCTCAAGAAATCTATTATATGGTTATGTCACAGTACCACAATATTTTCCCCGTTAGAGCGAACTTCTGAAGCTCTATTTTACAAAGACAATTTCCACACTTCACTACCAGAGAAGTATGTTCCTACCACAACACAACAGCACAAGGATATAAAAGTGAGGTTTAGTTATGTATCTTTAATAACTCAAAATCCAGAAGGTAACTGAAAGCAACTCAGCTGCATGTATTTTTAGTCCAACTTTATGGGACACTGAACAAACTGACATTCAACTGCTTGGGACTAGCTTTTCATAGGAAAAAACTCCCAATATTATGGCAACTGGCTTTCTTCCTGGTTTAAACAGCCTGGCTGACATATAGAAATGCATGGAGCTACAAGTCTGACAAGAAGACAGGTCTATTCTGTAATTAGACACATTCTTGCACTACCATTAATCTCAGCTGCCTGTATTTGGTCTGCAATTAACAACACATCGCTCCTCTGAGCTCTAAAATGCTGGCATATATCCTCCCTTGCCGGAAGGAATTTCCTCTGTTCCAGAATATTGGTAAATCATGGAGGAATTAAAAAGAGATAAAAATATTGAAGGACATTCAATAAGAGATTACCTTGCATAAAATTTAACTGTCCCGTTTATACAAAACGGGGGACAGATTTAGAATGGAAAAAACACCTTTGAAACCCTCCTCAGCCAGAGCGAATCTCAGCTTTAAAGCTGAATTCCATGGCTTATACCTCTCTATCATTAATTTCAACACTCAGCTTGCCCTTGGAGACTTCTCTGAGATACAATGGCATACTGTAATGCTACTTTGAGTGGGAAAATGTCAAAACTGCCACTATTTTTGATAGATTTAGAAGAGCAGAAGTGGAAGAAATGGGCTTTGATTTCACTTCATATCCAAGAAAAGATATGAATGTAGAATAATGGCAAGGGCTTTGTGTGCAAATGGCCATTGTGAGAGCTGTCATATACTATAGCCACAAATCAGAAAGTTTGGTAGCAAATACTGTCAGACAGTCCAAAAGCAAAAATATTCACTTTAAAAGACAAGGCTCTGCCTTCACTGCTAAGATGCAACAAATGCTTGTTAATTATTGGCTTCCCCATAAAGTCACTATTAAAAACTAACAATACAGCATCAGCTTTACAGTCATGCCACTCTACATGTCTTCACTGACTCCAGAGAAACTATTGAACTGCAGCTCTGCCAGATCATGTCACAGAATCACAAAACATTCTGAGTTGGAAGGGACCCACAAGGATCTTCGAGTCCAACTCTTAAACAGCACCACTGCCTCCCTGGCAGGAAACAAACACCCGGTCTCCCACCTGAGAGGTGGGGACACTCACCACTATGCTAAAGTGGTTGTCCAATAGGTGTGAGGAACAAGCTACCTTTCTAAACCAACAAAAAAGAATTGGATTTAACCTCTTCATTCATCTTAACCATCCTGTTCACATGAGATGAGAGGCAGAAAAGATAGTTTTCTGAAATGGAAATCAAGTCCATACTTGTTTATCTGGTTCACAGGTAGAATTACTCTTGAATCTAAAGATACTACAAGGACAAATGAAAATTTTAATTGCATTAACCCAAGGACATCCCAAGATTACCAGATTTTCCAGTTTCCACCACCAGAAGCTCATAATAGCAGTCGACTTAATCCATTATTATTGCTGAACTGCAGAAAATTAAAGACTTCTTAATTGGCAGTGTGAGACATGTCTCTTCCCATGGGCAGTAAACTGCTTACATGTGTATAGTGTTATCAGAAGTTTACTGAAACACCCCTAAAGCCTGAGATAAGTCCCTTGTTTGGGATTTCAACTCTTTTCTGATGAGGTGAAATCTTAAGCTAAAACTGCTGAAGGAAACAGATTTAGACTACAGCATTTAGAAAAAAGATGGAAGTGAAGAAGAACCCCTATGTTCTCCCACTGGAAGACCACTGGATTAAAGGCCTATGTAGTACTATCTAACCCAAACCAAATCATATCAGTAAAAACGGCAGATAAATCCCACACCTCATTGTCTCAACTCCCTGCCTTCAAAATCCTCTTTCTGAAGTAAATATAAGGATATAAAGAATTGTTATTTATCATCATAGCATAGCAGCCATTTAAAACAAATCTGGGGCCTTCTTCATGTACCATTCTGTGCTATACAAGGTTTAATCCAAACAAAGTTTTCATTGATCAAATTTATGTTTTTATCTGCAAAACACAGTAGTAGAATGTGGTTTCTCTCTTTCAAAAGATATTAAAGACTTCCATTAAAAATCTCCTTGAAATCTTCTGGCCTCTCCAACATTAAAAAAATAACAAAAACACACCACAACTCAGAGGCCCAAACAATTCCAACCAGCCTTTTTGATCTCTTATGACTATCTCTTTGGAAGCTACACTCATGGCCTGTAGGTAACAAGGGCCTTTCCTTCCAAATGAAAAGAGGAGAGAAAGAAAACAATTGATTTTATCTCAGCAAGAGTGGACTGCAATTGCATATTGGGTCATTGGCACAACTGATAGACCCGGGTCTCCCACTGTGCTTAATTTGCTAAGGATGCCATCCCTGGACTGGCACAGGATCTGACTCAGTCTAGAGTGAGGCGTGCTTAGAGCTCTGCTGAGCAGTAACCTCTCCAATATAAATTGATAGCTGTCACACTACAATTTATAGAGGCCTGCAAGGAGGACACCACTGGAAATAACTGCTTCTCCTTGACTGAAAAAATGAAGACCTGCCATCACATCAGAGTTCTGAAAGTTTCCATGGTGAGACAGGTCAGAGAGAGGATTTTTAGAAGTGTTCCCAGTCTGACTTGAGCAACTGAGGGTAGCAGACTAGGGAAACAGCAATGTCAGGTAGAATTGCTCACCTCTATGGACATGTTTCCTAACTCTCGGATGCAACGGTGAGGGTAAACCACATATGTCTGTGCCTTACCCTTTATAAAAACGGGCAGTTTACATTCCAAAACCAGAATTTCCTTAAAGCAAAACAACTCATCTAATACCACAGGCCAGAAAGTAGCATTCAATCATTCCCATTTCAGCTAATAAGGGTAAATCTACTATCTTGATTCATAGAAACAACTGCCAAATATTCTGCGCACTAAACCACCCAACGCTAGAAAGTATAGAAGGTTAGGCTGCCATTCTTTTCCTTTTCTTTAATTTAAAACTCATTAGCAGAAATAAATTCGAAGTATTTGTGGATCTAGCCAGCACTGAAACCCATGCAATTATATTTACAATAAATATTTGCTATCTTGGAGCTTCACACACAACAGACAATGCTTAACACACTGTGATAAAGGTGCTAAAAACAAGCACTAAATATGTATAAAAGAAGAAGGTATCTGTAAGCCATTCCTCTTTAAAGAGACAGAGAAAAAAAGAGGGCACTGTACCACATAGCAATTAAAATCTGAACAGTTGCAGGAATAAAGGGAAAAAACAAGGCAGGCCTGCAAAGGGAGAGAGAAAATAAAACAAACAAAAACCCCTCTACCACAAAAATTCAAACCCACAAAAAATATGTGATGTACTAGAGTTCTATTAATAGCATAAAAGTTACTGGCATATACTATCACCTAGCATTTTATTAATTAACTGAAAATTCACAGATACAAGGGGCTTTAAAGTACAAAGAAATAATGGGCTGCACAAACTGGTTCTTAGCAAAGAACACAGTGTGCATCATACAAGGACACAGCCTCTAAATTAGCCAGCAAGACTTTCTGTGTCAAAGAAAACCTTTAGTTAAACAAATTGTAGAGTCCCCATCACCACTCATTTCACTTATTATGTGTGTATGTCTATGATTTTCCATGCAACAACCTACCTGAAAGGCTTTTATAGAGTGTGAAATTTAATGCATGTGAGTTTCTAGGAGAATGAATGACGAACTTCTGTGAAAACAGCTTTTCAAGATACCCACTTGGACTTCTATTTAAGTCTAGTTTTTAGCCCCTCTGCATTATTCCCAAACAGTATATCTTCATGTAGAAGCATTCAAATAATTTTCGTTCTTATCACAAAAGGCTCTGTGAATCTAACAAATAAGCCAATGTTGACATACATAAGCCTAGGGATTTATTGTACATAGGGGATTCTCTCTTTTGGAGAATTGTTGACAAATACTCAAACAGGGCTTGTGTCTTTGGCAAGATCCATGTGTTACATTTCCCCCTCCCCTCCCTGATCTGTGCCATCAGTCAGATGACCAGGTAGCACAGTAATTCAGTGAAGGAGAGAATTCTAAAAAACTGTTTCCACTTCTCATTGCCGGGGCTTATACAATGCTAAGTTGGTCATCATTTGCTGTCATTTCCTTCAGAAAATACTGTAATTCAGAAAAATACTGAGCAACAGCTGTAGATCTTCACCTTACATTGTAAATAACTGTTGATTTTGTTCTAAGTTTTTGTTTTCCAAGCATTTGTTCGCAACATGACATTGGCTGCAACGTCTGGTTAAAGGATTCAAATTTGTTCAATAAAGAGACAAGAATTGGAAGTCAGAAGCTTTCATAAATAAATTGGCATTCATGGGCTGTGGGAAGCTTTGCAAATATTGCATATTTATAGAATTTTTTTTTCTAGATGGAGAAGAGCAAATAAAATATAACAAACAATTTAACACGCTCAACACATGTTGCTATTTGTTCTTTTCCAGAATGTGAAAATAATCAGAAATTCACAACCAAATGTATTAATTATTTTAATAAATCAAATTACATGCATTTTACAGTTTACTGTTCCAAGTGCTCCACTTTGCAAAGAACAGATAGGACATGCAAAGACAATACACTTTTTTTCATTAAAAACAATCAGTCTTGAGCCAGCTAGTTCAAGTTCAAAGTTCAAAATTTACCTTCTGTTTCAATTGAACTATTCATCAAATTCAACATGTGCTAAAAGAGTGTGTGGGGGGGAAGGGGTGCAAAATAAGGTAGCTTCAGCAACTTAAGTACATGCTGACTCCACTTATGGATCACTGCTGTAGAGAGGTACCTCATTCAATAACTTCAAGATTTTAAAAATGCACCATTTCTTCTCTACTACCTACTATCAAGAAGCCTTTTCTCTCTGCTGAAGAATGCCTTGTGGCATAAAAAAAATGTGACATCAAAAGATCTGGGTGCAGTATGAAAAATCACCATATAACAGAAATATTTAGGAAAAACACACTGATGGCATTTGCCCAGTATTAACTGCAGCAGTGTATAAACCCTTCACATTAAGAGTGTGTTATAAAATTCATGGAGTTTAGTGTAGTTGAATCCTACATTTTAAGACAATTCTGCAGCTGCCCACCGAGCCCACACTAGTGAAACAAGATGCAACCTTCAAACTGACCAGTTTCTGTAAGTGTTATCAGAATTTCAGGGGAGGAGAGGGGATTTGGTCTCAGGATCTATAGATTTTTTTCTGAAAACGTTCTTCATGGTAGAATTTGTAAAAAAGCTGTTTCCTTCAGTTTTCCATTCCACAGCAGGTATGTATAATAAAGATCTCAAATTTTAGTATTTTTGCTTTCACAGTAGAAGTAATTTTAGCGTGGAAACACGATACAGCTCTACACTCTTTTCCCCATGCCCTCTTAACCTCCGGGGACTGCTAGGTGCCTACAGGTAAAGGTTGATTGAAAGAATGTCCTGATGTTCTAAACAGAGACACTTTAAGCAGAGCCTCCAAAATTCTCCCTGCAAGCCTAATTCTGCTCCTGATGGAATAAGCTTTGAAAAATTTAGTCTCAGACCGTTATGTAGGTCCTCTCATCCCTGGTGTTGCCACTTTCCTCTGGCACTATCCCATATTGATTACAGGCCAACTTTAGTGAAGTTTCCCGCCAGAGCAGACAGCTCCATGCTTGCACCTGAACACTTTTGTCTTTCATCTTCTTTCATCATTTAGTTTTTGAGCTGGAAAGAGTTTCGTTTTCAGACGGATCAGCAGTGTTTGCTCCAGCTCACCAGATGGCAACACAAACAAGGGTGACAGTGCAAGAAAGGGAGTGGGAAGGTGTAGCCAGAGGAGATAAAGGCTTTTCAGAGCCAGCCTGCACCTCAGTTGGCTTCACAAGCTTGTAAAACCCTTACTTTCTTCTTAGGCTTCTCTGCAGCACAACAGCTAAAGAATCCTGCAGATGTTTCCCAGCCAAAACCCTTAGTTCTAGAGGACAGTATTATCATTCTCCACAAAACAAAAGAACATCAGGTGTGGTTTGAGAGACAGAGAGAGATGCCAAACCTTCCATATCACAGTTTCTGTTGCAGGAGACCACCTTTTAAATCTCAAAGCTGAAGGACATTTAAGTGATCTTATAATTTCATCCTTAAACTTCTAGAGAAGACCTTAATAACTTCATCAGGGGTCAGATGCAATGAGGTAACTTCTCTCCCCTAATTTGGAACTATTTAATCACAATTTAATCTACTAAGCATTGTCCTCTCTAGTTAGGACAGTTCTCTTTTCCTTTCACAAGTCTATCTTAAAGAACACATAATTGTTTCAATATAATAATGACAGTATCATAGTGACAGTATCAGCTGTCCAAATATACACAGCTTCTCTTAGAGGTCAGTCTTTTCTGCCAGTACAATTCAGTTTTGCTATGCACAAGGACTGAGAGCAAGGAATAGAAAACTTCTCTAGCCAGTTTCATATTTTCTATGGAAATGAGCTGGAGTTCAGCCTTCTACCCACTGCACATGCACGGTACCCTCATAGTTGGTAAGTCAAGGGGACAATGGTGCCACCACCGTCATTTATCACATTTTCATTTTACTTCCTTTTTTTTCTTCATGAACCAAAGTATGAGCAGACCTGAAATTAATTTGCTTGTAATTTCAGGATGATTGAAACTACTCTTTACTTTCCACACCAAAATACCAACACAAGTAATGGTCTATCACATAAGCATATGTGAGAGAACAAATCATCATTACCATTATGAACTTAACTTCATCACTTCCTACTACCCACAAATAACAAAAATTTTGTCAAAAATGTATCTCAAAGAAGGCATCTAGAGTCCTTTTATTAACATGTCAGCAATATAAATTCTTAGTAAATTGTTAGTCAGTAGGGTGTCTAGATGATTAAAACCTTCTGGGCTTTGGAAGGCATTTTCTCTGCAGGAATTTGTCAAATCCTGTTCAGTTCACTCCTGGGACTATTTAAAAGACAAACAATGTTACATACAATCTGGTCACTGTAGATGCATTTCTGCCATTTTAATGAGTCTCTGTTCCTTTCAGACAAAATCATCATCATCCAGAAGGTATGCAAACAATTAAATGCATGGTACCTATTAAATCTATCCATTTAATAGCCATCTTTCCCTAAAGTATGTTCCCTAATGTATACTGGTAAGTAAGATAGGTGGTACAATTGGATCTATATTTTAATTTTTCACATTTTTTCAAGGCAAAATAGACAGAAAGAGAGAGATTCCTGTCATTTAAATAATAGCTGAGATTGAGGAAATTGGAAGAGAACTCCAGAAATAACATAAAAAAGCCAAAATAAACCAACCACTTTATCACCTACCTTACGTTTGTTTGTTGGGCAAACATACAAATAGCTCAAAATAGTCTTCAGACCAACTTTATCATTCAGTTTTTCATATGTTGTCCCATAATCTGTTGACCTACAATTCAAGAGAGATTTTTATAAGTACAAACACTTAATCACAAAACCACAAGTCACTTGGCAGCTTTTCAATATAAGTCATGCTTTAAATAGCAGAATAGGTCTCTAGAGCTTTTTCAATGATTCATGTAGTATATAATGATACTTAATTACACACACAAAGCATCATGTGAGTGTTTATAATTTGCATTTAAATTAGATTAGGAATAATTAAACCAGCATCTTCCCAAAGCATTTAAAAATAAACATGTACAATAAGAAATGCCAAATTCTGCATATAGAAGGTGGTAGTGATTGTTAAAAACGCCACATGGCAGACAGTAAAAGACTAAGGTTATCAATTCATCTTGAAATCCAAACTCAGAATAATTTTGTTAAGATGTCTTATCTCAGTGTATTCCAAAGTAGCTGCTCCAGCCAACTGTTCAGTGAAATCACAGTTGAGTTTTCTGCAAAAATCATTGATGACCTTTTGAAAACCAAACTACATTGTCATAGTTACAGGCACCAGAACCAGTTTATCATCACGTGGGTATAACCAAAACTCTGTGTTCTATACCCTCTATATTATTTCTGATGGATTGTTGATAATGAATCATTTGTAGCTGCTGCCCAGGGCACACCATACACCCCAGGCTACAATAGATAAGGAAAGAGACAAACTTTGAAAGGCAGGGGAATGTCTCTTTTCACACCAGGGACTCAGCTGTGATAACTCCCCTCAGGGGAGGCACTAACATGTGCACACCCAGTTGGAGGGGTCCTCTCTGCTAATGGACCAATAATGGACCCAGCTGCACTGGCACAATGGGCAGGTACAACGGCCTAGATCATCAAAGAGTCCAAAAATATCCCATGTCTCACAGTTAAACCACCCACTGTGAAACTCCCCGACCTGGGGGAGGTACTGGGCATTCCCACCTGAACCTGAGGACATAGAATCTTCAGGGTTTGGGACGTGGGGTACCATTCATCAGATACAGAGGAGGAACAGAACTTTGACCGGACTGTGACTGCCACTCTCAAGGAGACTGCCATTATTCCTTCGACAGAACAGTGACCACAATCCTGACCACCAGGTTTCTACCCCTTCTGCTTTGCACCCAGGGGGACTACACAGTGCTCAGCACAGGGGCAGATGAACACTGCACTATTCTTGTCCCAGGGTGCTGGGCTACTGTCCTTGTGGGTCAAAACCAGTTTTATTTTGTATCACTGTATGTATTGTAATGTTTTTAGTAAATTATAACTCTGAATTGTAACCTCTCTTAAATTGGTTCATTTCTCCCATGGGTTTACTTCTAAACCAGCACATACATGAACATTAGACCTATAATTGTACCATTCAGTGGAGAAAATAAAACACTTATGGTATGAGGGCTGCCCATAAAGTCAGCAACTACATGTCTTGGGGAAGAACAAAAGTGAACAAACAAGACTATGTGGAGTTCCTGTAACATCTGCTCTTACCATCTGACTGGAACCAAGATCAATCATAATCATCAGCAGAGGTTTTGTTCACTGTGCAGTTCATGCTTGCCTAAATTCTGTCTCATTATCCCAGGGATTTAGATAATCAGTCCAAATCAATACAGTTGGTACCCATAAACTGCAGCAACTGACATGTATCTGGGTTACAGAGACATTTAAAAGCATAGCATATTCCTGTACATCTCATGTACAAATGGGTCCATATACAACTTCACTTGCAAGCAGTTACACAAATTTTCCCTTCTACTGACACTCTGAAAACAGACATTCTTAAGTAAATGTTTCGCACCCATTGCTTGCAAATTCTGTCCTATCTGGCTAATAATAGGTAAATTCACAAATATATTGCATACACTGGGTTTTTTGTATTTGGGGAGAAGGCAATTTTTGTATTGGGGGAGAAGGAGTTTGGGTTTTTTGGTGGAGTATGAAGAGTGTTGGATTTTTGGATTAGGTTCCACACCTAGATTCAAACAACGGCTTCTAAGATTTCAGATTCTGCAATCGCAACATGAATAAAACAAGGAAACAGCAGCTTGGGGTTTTACTCATCATATATGAATTGCATTAAAATGCAATTCTGCATTAAAATTGAGTCCTTCTCTTCAGAAACTTTATAGAAGCCTTTGCACATTTCTGCCTGCTCATGTAACAACTGACATATGATTTATGCCCATAGATTTTTCCCTTCTCCACAGAAAACACATGCACTGCTGTGTGCACATCTTTGGTGTTTAGAACATTAATGTCAAATTCTCACCTGCTGATCTTTCCCTTTATAAGGTCATCCCTCTCACAGCACATATAAACTAACTGAGCTATTTCCTCAGTGGACTGAGATATAGAATAACAGTTATTTCTCTTTCTGAATACTGTAATCCTTCAAATTTCATAGGGGTTTGGAACTGGGGCAACGCTGCAAAAGTCAAAATCCAGTAAAAGCGGCAGATCATACATATACAAATAAGCCATGCCCATCTCCCTGCCCCACTCAGCCCCAGAGCAGCAGGGGGAATTCCTGGCAGGGGAGGTAAGGGCATCTCTTCTGCCCCTCCCTGCCACTGGGGAGTCCCAGGGAGTCCATGGGATTCCCTGTGGCCACGCTGCCACTGCAGGGAATCCTTGGCTTCCGCCAGGCCCCCGAGGCTGTGGTGGCAACGAGTGGGATCCACTGCAGGATGCTGAACAAAGCCCTGCCAAGAACTGCGACTTCACTTTCTTCACCATCAGGTCTTCTCAGAAATTAGTATTTCTGTTGCTGTATGCCTAAAACCCAAAACCTACCCGTTGTGAAGTTTGAGCTGATAAAGATATGTAAAGACTGTAAGGACTAAATCTGACCTGCTGAATTAGAAAAAATGGTTTATTAAAATAATGCAGCTTTTTCTTATACTAGTGACAATGAATTCAAAATCAAATCTTTCAAAAGTGGATAGAAGCAAAAACAATCTGAGACAAAAGTAGCTTTGAAGCTGCTCAAGAAAAGCAGCCAGAACTCCTGCCATAGCACAGACAAACTGATGTCAACAGCCTACTGCAAACAGTAATCTTAGAATTGCCAGCCCCTTCTTACTTCAAAGGGGCTACTATTAGATTTTACTCTCATTATCATGTTCTAAACTTACAATAGCCAGTCCTTCTACCTTCTCAGCTACCAGTTGCAACATTTGCCATCAGTTACCAGTTGCATCTCTTGCATCACTTTACAATTACCCTTTATTTTAACAGGGATGTAAATGTTTTATATACAACGGCAGACAGGCGCCCAACAGTGCTTCAACAAAAAGGAATGGTAATAGATCTATACACAAAGCAGTGGAAATACTAATTGTATCAAATGAAATCCTACATACACATGAAGCCTCTGCTGTGTTCTAACGCAGTGGTATCACCAACCTGTATTCATCTCATTCCTATTTTATATATATGTATACAAGCAGGCATTGATAAGCAGCCTAGATTATGAGCTTCTAAGCCATGAAAGCATATCAGCCATTTGATGATGGAGGAAGCCAGCCTAACCTGGAAGTGCTGCACAACACAGATGCACCTCAGCAGGGTATAAGCCTTAATGACAGTGTAGAACCAACAAATTCAATCCCATTTATCCGAAGGGGAATGGATATCTGCCAATCAACGCCTCCCACACCTTTTGTGGAAGGCTGCTTCTCTGAAGTTCTGCACGCAGAACTCTGTTCAAGTCCACCTGTATAACTTTAATGGAACAAGCAAACACGTGGATAAATCAGCAGAAAAGAATAAACTCAGGACCTATAGAGCTGAAAAATTGAAAATTATACTCTACCTTCTGAACTATCTGCAGAACAGCCACAGCTACTGAAATAATTATACGTAAATGAGTATACAGTAAGTCCTATTTTATTGTCTCTTATGCTGATACACATGTTGCAATGGTTTTCCAAATTGTTTGGGGGGAAGAGGATATGTTCAGATATGTGAGTTGGACTAGATGATCCTTGTGGGTCCCTTCCAACTCATAATTTTCTGTGTGTGATTCTGTGTGTGTGTGTGTTCAGAGATAGTGGATGTTACTGAAATGCAGATGATAGTAAAAGAATAATATTCAGAAAAAAAGTATTTAGACTCAGTTCCGAACTTTGCATCTGTCTGACCATATTAGTTGTAATTGCTTCCATTAAATCCCAAATTCTACTAGGTTAAAATCCTACTCCCTATGTTTCCAGTAAAGCAAAATGATCTCTGCAAATACGCAAGAAGATAAACATTTTCATTATACTAGGTCATTTCACAGTATAAAAAATATCAATATTGTGGGATTGAAGCTCTGACTTTCCCAGTAATAAATTAAAACAAAGCTAGAAACATGTAGAATAATTTATATTTTGCAAACTATTCGCAAGAAAGTTGACATTTAAATCACTTCATTATTATTCCTTGACAGGGCTTTCCCCTCTCCTCCCGTCAGAGTAAATGACATTTCTATTACAGTATTACAATAAACTCCTGCACATTTTAAATAAAGTCACTGAATTCCATTAGTCCACCTAGTGTCGTGAATATATCTCAATCTATCCCTACCAATATTTCACAATTATAATAGGCATTCTGCATCAACCAGTAACATGAACCCCATGGAAATTTTCTTCTTTCTCAAGAAGCATAGACTGAAATTCAGAGGACTGTCAGTTTGAATATACAGATTAAATTCCCTAGCAAGTTGCTATTTACTGTACTTTGTTATAAATTCAAGGCTGCCTGTACTTATTTTACATAAGTTTCTGAAGAATCAAATAATTGATTGTTTGGTCAAGGCTTTTTTTCTTTTTAATCAAGGTCTTTCTAGAATGCTCCATGAGAAAAGAAAAACACAGCTCGCAGTCTCATGTCTCCTGACTCTTAAACTACAGCTTTCTTCCCATGTTGAGAGATTAAAGTTCCTTGTTATAACACACATCATTAAGACCTAATCACTTTAATTGGCACCATTTACTTTTTCTTTTCTTTTTCCACCAGTTACGCCCAGTTTTCACATATTAACTTGACTGCTTCCTCTACCTCCACGAGAACATTGTCTGTGTTTCATGTCCTTACCCTCTTTCCTCCAGGGAGTAATTGGCTGCTCTAACCATGGTCCAAGTGGCAGCCAGCCCTGGAAGGCAGGACCAGAAGCACCTGTAATCTGCTTAGGGAACAGCAGAGCAGGACAGCCTGTCATGACCAGGAGCAATGTGAAAAGATGGGCTTCAGCCTGTTTCCCCTTCTGCACATGAATTCACCCTGGCAGAAGTCAAGTATTTTAAGTAAGGAACAGGAATGACTATTAGATCATCTGTTCCAACCTCCCGCGTAACTAAGTTTGCCACCTGGTTTGCCTCCAAAGGGAATGGTCAGTTGAGCACAAGATTTGCCAGTTGTTTTCACATTAATCTAACATGAGCAGATTTTTGGAAAGAAGCCTTTCAGAGCGCAGAAGGCAGAACTGTGGAGCCACAGTCTGCACTTCGAAAAGGCTTTCAACTGAGCAAGTTTTTGAATAAAGGAATAATTAAGACATGAAAAATTATCTTCCATGTCTGAATGTGAAAACACTGGAGCTAGCAATTCTGGGGAGTATTTGTATTCCCATGTGCAATGTTTTAGGCCTGTTTGTAAACTCTGCTGTAGAGGTGCTGGCTTTCAAATTCTTTTTTTTCTGGTGATACTTCTAGGCTGAGGTGCTATTCCCTCATCACTTACATTGAAACTCTTTACTTTGGTTTCATAGCCAGGTACTAAAGTTTCCCATTGATTTTTGCCATATCATCATGCTTCACAAAAGCCAGTAATGTCAAAGACTTCTTCAACAGCTAACCATTTATGTTCACATGTTCCTCCTTTTAAGGCTTTCACATGGCATCGATAGATATCAGTTTTGGTCTGATGCCTGTTTTGATTTAACCCCATCATGTGTAGCACTGGTATGTTTTCCAGAAAGTAATAATACTTGATCTCAGTTTCTCTCTCAGGGTAAAACTTTTCTCTTTTTTTAATCTCATTCTTTATTTTTATAAGAAGTTACACTTACTTTGCAAATTACCCAACTTCACCTGGACATGCTCACCACTGTCTGAGTAAGCAAACCCCCAAGGTTTGCCTATTTCTCATGGGATCTATTTTAGAACTCCACATTGAAGAGCAACTGCAAGATGGAAGGACAGTGTCCTTGGACAAAATTTCCACGTAGCACAGGCAGACCTTGCCCTCATTTGTACAGGTTTCTCTCCAGAGATCACACTCTGAACAGCTATCAGTCCCCTCCCCAGCACACAGGTTAAGTGAGTGCTTTTGAAAACAGGACACAAGGTTATTATTTAAAATTCCTGTAGCCCACTGAGTAGCCAAGGCCTTTCAATACTGAACTGATTCATGTCCCTAACACTCTGCCTCTGCTCAAGGCTCAAGCCAGATTGGGACCAACCATACTGCATTTTTAAGCATTGCCTGGCCTTCTCTTCCTCACCTGATTAACGAATACTGGCTGATGTTTAACTATAGTTCATTCCCTTTTTGCAGGGCTTAGGCTAAAGTGGAGTTAGTTCAAAGAGACTATTTTTTCTGCCTTCGTAAGAGGTTGGTTCAAGAGGGCAGTGTTAAGTGGTCTGACAGCAGTGACAAGCCAAACAGTTGGTTAGCAGTTCTTTAAATGCCTGTAACAGCACTGCACATGTCACAACACCAAAACACTTCAAATTTATCCAGGCAGGTTGAAATTAACTTTTATAGACATCTCTAGGGCAAAGAAAAATAAAATAGTTCAAAACTCAAGGGACCCACATGTTTCACTCCCTAACTGAACACATTTCTGATTACTTTTTTTCTCACGAGGCCCTCAGCAGGCTGGCAAACAGTATTGTTCCCACTTTCTAGGCAGAGGAAACGCAAGGAAAGACCAGATAACTAATTCTGCATTTGAAGGAAGACTGTGAGAGAGCCAAATGCAAGTCCCCTCAGGCTCCACCATCTTCCCACTGCATCCTGACAGCTCAAGTTTTCTGGAGTTTTGTATGTGTAAATAAGTATTGGAAAGAGCATCAATATCAACGTCAAAAGGATGAAATACAAAACAAAATGCAGTTTAAATTGGCATTTTAAAACAGGCTTAAAACTCCATTTTGAAAATATTTTGTTTCCAGTTTGAGTTGTAACTGTGGATTTCACCAGAAATTAAATTATCAATATTTATGAGTTTACTGAAATGTTTATTTTTTTACCTTATGGAAAGAATTTTCTCATCTCAAAATAAAGCTTCCCACCTAAAAGCCACCAAAAAGACTTGGGGCAGAGAGGGAGTAAAAAATTACAAATAAACAATAGGAAACTAAGAAATTGACATTTCTCTGCATAATCAGTTAAAGTAATTCAATTCTCTTCTTTTCCTCT
Source organism: Pitta sordida (assembly GCA_013390025.1). Classification (NCBI taxonomy): domain Eukaryota; kingdom Metazoa; phylum Chordata; class Aves; order Passeriformes; family Pittidae; genus Pitta; species Pitta sordida. The sequence goes on from WEKX01003021.1 coordinate 21,675, forward strand.
TTAATCACCTTTCATTTGGAATAATCTAAATGAACAGAAACACACACACACATATTTCTTCTAATTTTTGGCTTAATATAGTTCAGTTGATTATTGTTGTAAACAATTTAAAGATGTGACAAGAGGAGAAGCAACTCATACTTTATCATCCAATCCCAGTTTAGATATTGCATTGGATGATTATTCAAAATATTACCCAAATCACAAAGAAAGGAAATAGGGGAGTGGGAGGGCTATGAGGTGTTACCTGCAGGTGATACAGATGAGTTGCTGGTTTCTCCTTCAAATAACGGTTGAAGAAAAATAAATCTGGCTAACTTGCATTCCACACTGTTTCAGGGGAGACTTAGTAACTCAGGCTACCAACCTATATAAGCAGAGAACACCTGTCCCTCTATCACATCCAAAATAAGGACCATCCATTCCTCTGCATATATTTAGTAAAAGACCTGCCCAAATCTGCAGCCACATAGCTCAACATCCATTTGCTGAGGCAAGCTGTAGGCACAGGACACAATTTCTTAGCCATCCACACTCCTACTATGACCTGAGGCTCCACTGAGCACACACGTAGTTTTTGTTAAACCCAACCACTGTGTCTCCAGCAAACCACACATTTCACCCTTCAACGCATCTTCTGTACCTTTCAAAAGGCCAAGGTGAAGAAAAAAAACCTTTGCAATTTGGAAGGTTTAAGGAAAAGAAGTAGCAGCTCAATCTGTCTGTCCCACCTTGTTTGACTAATCATCTTCCTTTTACTGCACATGTCTCATGTCAGCAGGATAAGAACAGGATTCTGGCAGTTGATTAAATCCATATTCCCTACTCCTCTGCCCACTGATGAGAGATCAGATCCCAATCAAACTCTCATGTAAATCCAAAGTATTTACTATGCAACAGGACACCTCCAACAATCAATTTTTCCTGGCTTGGAAGCAGTTGATTCCATGAAATCTGAAGCATCTTTGCTGTCAGAATGCAGGACACAAAGATTTTTCTTTCAAGTATACAATTCTCAAGTTTTCATGTGAAAAATAATGCCCAGAGATTTGACTGGACTCTGTTCTGAGAGTGTTTCCAAGGTGCTCTTTTGCAGGAATGGATTGTAAATCCAGGGTCTGGCTGTGGACAACCCTGTTCCAGGACCACAGCTACATTCTGGAATCCCTCTCTACTGTGCCAAATGATCACTTGCAGTATTAGCTCTGGGAAAGGAGATGAGATGTCCAAGGCAGAGGACTGCATTAGTGACAAAAGAGCTGAGGACCCACCACCTATTTTTTCTGGATAAGACTCTCAGCAAGACTGGTCATTGCCACTGAGGACGAAGTAAAGTGGCAGTTGAAGGACCTGGTTTTTTCATTTCCATTGCTTGAGCAGCAGAGAGGGTGACTCTCAAGAACCTCTCCCCCTCCAATCTCCCTTTTAGTTTCTTATCTCCCTGTGGACTCAAGGACTCATCTCCAGTCCCTCACTCACAGAAGCAGCTAAAGTCAAGAAGAGTATAGGAAGCTTAGAAATCAAAACCACTTTAGCTATCCTAATCCAATGCAAGGTGAAAGGCAGCAGTGAGAAACAGGAATAACCATCAAAACAAGACCTCCACTTGACCTTCTCAGTGAAAGAATCAGGAGGCTGACACCAGTGGTGCTCTGGCTGAAACAATAATACAATCTCTCCTGCTATTTCTTGTGGCACAGCATCTGGATGAACCAGTAACTTCAGTAGGACCACTGATTTTTTTGAAGGTAATTAATACTATATACCAGAAGCTGTTAGGAACTGAGAAATGCTTGGAGTGTTCATATAAGATGCTCAAGCATCAATAACCTAAGTCCACAATACTGTTTTCCAATACTTCCCCATTTGCTATCCAAACATTATTTTTTAGTAAAAGACCCCGGAGAAAGAAATTAAAGTTTACTGGCAACTGGCTACTTGAGGGAAATTTGGAGGAATCAGTGGACTTTAAGTGGAAGATCATCAGTCTGGAAGACCTCTTTGTCCACCTGACTTGCTTGTCAAAACAAACAAGCAGGCTAAAATGCAAATTGCTGCCCTTCCTTCATCAAGGTTATGACTACCCTGCACCACTGCAACTCAGATTGCAGGCATTCCCATTGGCCTGGCCTCACTTCAAGCTTATGGTCATCAACATAACAAATATCAGCTTAGCTGTGATGGATATTAAAGTTGTTCTTCCATGCATCTAAATTAAAAGCTGCCTTTTAAATTGGAGAATTGAGAATGACTAATGATTCCTCTTGCCATATGTTACAGGAGCATATTGACATCACCACACCCTTAACGCCAAATTCTTGCTCATAAAGTGGTTCCTTGAGCATTGATTCTTTCCATTTTCACTCCAGTCTGGTGTAAATCATACAAATAGCGAGAACTGTAGCCCAGTAATCATCACACTATTAACTTTCTAATTGATGGTAATGGCCAGAATAAATTTCAGGCACCCCAAGGGGTGATTAATGAATTTTGTAGCTTGAGGGCAGAGCAACAGGAAGCTTTTCCATTAATCAGGGAGATGAGACAAGCATACATGTCTTTCACTCCCCTCCTTGTCACAGCACCGAGGTCATTGTAGCTTTGTTACAAAAAAATCCCACAACAGGCTGAGCTCAGTCAGAAGGTTTGATACACTTGTTCAGCAGAGCTAGCTTTTAGCATCTACAGTCACATTATACACCCAGAAGGCAGCTTTAGCCCATCTCCAATTAAAAGTAGTTTTACTGTGTCATAAACATGTTGCAGGTCTTCTGCAGCATATGTACTAAAAGCCAGAGAAAAGATTTGCTAGCCAGCACCACGGAAAGCATTTGCAACATAATATGCAATCTTCATTCTACCCTGCCAGTGCAAATCAACAGCTAGAAAGCTTAAAAGATCCGGACAGCTCAAGAAACTATTTTCAAAATCACTGACCAAGCTCCTCAGTTGTTCTAATGGAGTAACTCCCAAGGACCAGTATCATTTTGAAACAAGCTTAAAATGTGCCTCATGCATTAATTCATATTAAAGTAAGTCGGACGATGAAATTCCCATCCCTTAGGCAATGCTAACAATGTTTTTTGCCTTGTTTTAAAATACCATTATTCTCAAAATCTGGATAGAATAAGAACACAGGGGGAAAGAGATTAAATTAAAAAAAAAAAAACCAACAGTGTTTCATTTCACTTGTACCAGTGGCACCATTATCCATTCAACTAAATATTTTATAACACAGTCTGGCCATCATCCCACAGGAAAAAAGAGCCAATGAAACAATGAGAAAAAAATCAAAAAAACCCTAGACTTTTGGTTTCAAATAATTCCAACATTTTCTGTTGAGGTTCCACTTTTAAAATATTGCAGAAGATTTATCTGAATAACACTGCATTTCCCAGAAGAAAATTGTTCCACTGAAAAGGCTTTCAATTCATTTTCTGAGTCCAAGCAGTTGTGAGAAAAAAGCTCACAAAGATTGTAATTTGTAATGTAATTTATTACAAAGCAAAGGCAAAGCAGCACTGGGCGCGTGGCTTAGGAGAATCCAAGTCAGAGGCACAATGTTCACCATACAGGTTTCCCATTTTATGTATATCTTGGGATAATGCATAGGCATTAGCTATTTCAGAACTAGGAAGGACTATTATAATTATTGCATACATAAGCATTATAATTATTTCTCAGAAATCATTTACATAGGCTTGCCCCCTTTCCCCTCCCCTTTGAGCATGCTCAGTTACTTGTGAGGAAGGGTCGTTTTGTTGATTCTGGATGAACCTTTCACCCCAGTCACAAGACCAGTTCGAGCTGGCCCGATCATTCAACCATCTCATGTCTGGGGCTCCTGTGGACACAGTGATTTGCAGTAGGACTTTCCATTGCTACAGTTACCTCATGGCTGATACTCCTTTTGATCTCGAGGTGGGCTCAGCAGGTTGAGTCTGTTGTTAATTAACTGGGCAGAAGCTGGGAGCCGCCCTGGTGACTTCTCTGGGAGTTTCAAACTCTTACCTCCTGCTCCTAGGAACTGCAGTTATACCTCCTCATTTGCAAGGAACGGGTCATGCCAGGGCTCTTGCAAAACATCAAATTCGCAAACACGCACAGGTTATTAACATGCATACAGGTCACGCCCATCACTCCACCCCCAGCCAACCAGGAGCACTGGGGAGGCTTTTCGACTCCTCCCCACAGGCTCTCACACCACAGGGGAGGAAAGAGAAGCATTTCTGAGACCTCTCTGCCTCAGGAGAATGCCCCAAGAATCCCTGGACTTCTCTTCAGTCAAGCTGCCACTTTGGCAGCTGCAGCCAAGGCTGGGCTGCTGTGACTGCACGGGAATATCCTGCTGCTGTCCCGTCCCAGCACACAGCGCTTGCCGCACCATCGCCACCGCCAGCCCAGCCCTACTTTCCTGGTGCACTTCCCTTCCCTGTCTGTAGCCACAGAAACAGTAACAAGTGCCCGTGGGGGGGTCAGTTGCTTGGCTGGGCTTAGAGTAACAGGGGACAGCGTGACTTGTAGCCATGCTGCGCTCTTAGCAGCCGCCTGGGGCATCCCATGGTGTGAGCCTTCACTGTAGGGACCGGGCACAGAGACACACAGGTGGACGGGGAAGCACCGTGTGCCCTCCCTGTGGAGCCAGGCCAGTCCTGCCCAACAGGGAGCACCGGCGCCACTCCTCGCTGAAGCAGAGGCACTGCACATGCGTCGGCTGGAGACCATCACAAATCACTGAAGCAAAATTGCGAGAAATTTCCTCACAGATCAGCGAGGTCGCAATGGAGGGGTCGCAATGCAGTGAGGCATTACTGCATTTTGAAACTTATACAGTTCAAAATCAATCATTCACAGAGGCTCTGATAGTCTACAAAAACTACAATATAATTAGACAAACTTGTATCCTAACTTATATGTACTACTAATATTTAAAATTTCCCTATGTAACATTAACATCATAAGTGATTGTGTATGTATATATATTCTATTTTATGATGGCTAAAAACATCTTTCATCCTTCACACAGTGAACAGGCTAAGCTGTGAGCTCAACTGCTACCACACCACAGTACCTAAGAAAGAATCTGTGTTGCTAGATGTAAGAGATATGCTACTGGATTACCATACCCAAGAATCACTAATTAATGCTTTAAAGCAGGCAAATGAGTGTTACTTTTTTTGTTTTTAAATCCTTTTGACTGCTTTAGCCCTTCCATTTGTGTCAGCTTCAAATAATATACATCACCCAAAGCCATGCAGCTTTATTTTTTTTCCTTTTAGTTCACAGAAGCATATTTATCACTATGTATCTCAAGGATCAGTGGGGTTATAATGTCTGCTATTTATAGCTACTCTTGGGGTATCGAGCAAGTGACAGTAATTTGTTCCTCTGACATCTAACCTTAGGTCAACTCCAGTAGCAGAAGATGGATTTTTACAGGAAATGAAATGAAGTACACAGCAGAAGATTAATACCATTTCCCAGGCCTGCAGAGAATGGATGTTCCCAATCACTCTGCAGAAAAAATGGTTGGGAGCATGTGCTGTGTGTTAAGAATACAGCACATTGTGCTCAAGGTGAGGTGTTCAAACAGACTATTAGCAAACTGATACACTGGCATTTGTGCATAGAGGAATTGGAGGCTGACAGTTTAGAAATGAGCTCAACTCTTCTGGTTCTTTGATTCAGAAAGTCATCTTTAAGTCTGTACCAGCTACAGATAAAAGCTTTTAAGTTGCTAGTGAATGATAAAAGTAAGTTAAAGCCTGGCTGTGAATTCTCTATGAGAAACATCTTGCATAAGATCAAGTTATTGCAGCAACATCTTGTATTAATTACATTTTCTTTTTGTGAGAAAATAAAAACTGCAGATTGAAACATCTTGAAAAGATTCCTTCATCCTAAAATCCTACTGGTGGGCCATATTCATCCACTACTCAAAACCTCTCTTCAAGTCCCTTAAAAAAAAAGGCAAGAAGACTTATTTTCCCCACAAGCCACCTAGTCTTAATTTATTTGGAATTAAAATTTTAAGGAAGGTCTTTCCAAAGATGTGGGTGTATTGAAGACATTAATTATACAATCAAGTTATTAAAATAACACTACCAACAGGAATTCAGCCAAATACCTGAGAATTTCTTCTGTGTTCTTATAACAGACCTGTCACTTTCAGCCGCCACCAATGCCCTTAAAAAAGGTATGTCTTTTAACATGCTCAAAATGTCGGCAAATTTCAGCTTTGCCAACCGAATCTCACACTTAACCACAAAAGCCACATAAATGCCCAAATCAACGTGTATTGCCATAGCCTTCCTCCAGAGTCCATCACTTCCAGGCATACCACTGCTCTATGCCGACATATGCAATATTGCTCCATGCAACTCCTATGCAATGAGCTCAATTAGGCTGCAATGTGTTTTCCTTTCTGGACAGTGGGCAGATGGTGATACATATTGTGTGTATCCACTCGTTTCTGCAATAGGAAGAGATGACATTAGTGGAAAACAAAAAATAGTTTGATGTTGGCCAAACAAGATCTTTCTGTTTACTTCCAATCTGTGGGCAACGAGGCCTACTTAGCTCCAAACCCAAAGAGCTTATTTGGCTATTTCTGTGGAATATTACTTAGCGCTACACATTCCAAAACAGGTGGAAAAAGCCACCCTAATTTCACCTGTGTGAAAGCCAATTCTGGTAGAACAAGAATTATTAATTACAAAAGGTTCAAATTTGCATTTGGAATGACAAAGGTCACAGAGTTACATTAAGATAATATCCACAAAAAGGACCTTCATAAGTCCCTGGAGATTTGTCTGAAGATGCTTGCCAAGTTTTGTCCTTGTGTGTGATGGAAAAGCCCTGATAAATGACCGTAAGTGGAAGGTCTTCAATTTAGTTTTGATTTACTAGACCCCAATTAGAACAGACAGTTTAAGTAACAGTTGTTACTACAGCCAAGCACTGGAGCTGTCACACTGGATGGTGGTAGAGGGAAGGAGACAAGGATAGGTGCAAGACTTTAAATGTGCAGTTCAACTCAGGAGCAGACATTCACATTTCACAGGTATGCCCCGTACTACACTATCAGCATTGTCTATACACACATCCCTCCCTCATCTATCGGGCTGCCAGAAATCTGATAATTTGTCACTTAAAGGTCCGGTAGTCAGGGAAATAAGACCAGACAAATGTGACCAATACTTCTAGGTCTACACAGATCAAATCCCTGCCATAAACACTGTATTCCCTTTTTCAGTGGGTGAAAATTGGACCACTGTAAACACACGAAAAATAGTAGTTAATGATTTTTAATTGCTTCAGAATAAAGTTTCTTGTTCAGCCTATCTGATTTCTGGGTGAATAAGGCACCTTAACCTTCACATCATGTATGGGGGTTTTTTCTGTCTCCATCGTCTTTCTTCTGTTTTAAAATTTATGGTTACCATTTAGGCTGATTTCAATTTTCATTAATAATATGTGCAACTGATGTACATTTAAGTGATTTTAATCATGTTGTAGTGACAGGTTTAGCTTAAAGCAGGGCTTCACTTAGAACTATCAAGTAAATTTCTCTTGAAAAGGTCAGTTTAACATTTAATAGGAGGACCCATTCCAGACAAATTAGAATTTGCTCCACTTGCTTCAAGTGCAAACACTTTTCAAGCTGACTTCAAGAGAGGCACGTCAATCAAAAGAGAAAAGTGTCAGGTGCCCCAGGGAGAAGATTCAGTTATACCTCCCCACACAGCCACCCCAAAGGCTGCTCAGACACAGAGGCAAAACTGAAAGATTCCTTGAAGAGTGGGGCAGGAATGTTTCAGTTTGACGAGTCAGCAACAGGAATGCAGTGGGAACACCTTGTGCGCGGCAGAGAGGGATTACTGTGGGGGCATCCCATGAGGATTTATTATTGTTCCTCTGCCTGTCAGAGGCATTTCAGCTTTCCAAGACAGCAGTACAGGAAGCAGAGGGCCAACACCTGCAATGCTGTCTCAGTGGTACTCTCAGCAGTAGCCTAGTTCCATGTACCCTGCAGCTGGTGACAGCTGGAATCATCACAAATAAAACAAGAAATACGCTGTAGTATTTGAATCCTCGAACCAGTACCTCTAGAGAACACTGGGACATGAGATCTTGTGTTCTCTCCACATTGCTGATGAGCCTTTTCCTGTTAACAGTCAAGGAGATTAAGACCTCCTGTTACTGTGCCACCCACACAAAAATGTAACTTCTTAGTATATCTTTTTCATTGAAAATAAAGTTCTCCCTAAGGATGTTCTCCATCAGGTGACAATTTCTGGGTAAAATCAAAACATCCTCCAAGGACCTATCCAACCTTTCTAGCCAGCTGGGTGAATGACATCACCTGTTTAGTGACAAGTTTCACAACTTCTATCGCTATCAAGTTCTACTACAGTTTCAGAAATACAAAATTCCATATACAACAGAAATTCCATTTTTCCAGACAGCTAAGTAAGTTCATATGGTACAGATTTCCCCTGACAACTCTCAGGTTCTTCAGGAATCCTGGAGAAGCCTCAAAGAGTATTTTTGACATCTGTGCTATCACACTACCTGGAACAATCTTCGTTAGTTCACAGATTTGTGCTTCTGTCTAGAAGGAGTGGTTAAAAAAACTCCACAAGCAAACAAACAAACAAAACCCCCAACAAAACAAACAAACCACCACCACCCCACACACACACACATTTCAGAAAAGCTCCTGAATGGAATTTCCTGACAGAACATCAGGAAGAGCAGATCATTTAGTTCTGGGAAGATACCACCTGAGATGTGAAAGGTCAAAACTTTGGTGGAAAGAGAGGACAGCACACAGCAAAATAGTTAGCTAAAGTATTTGTAGCTGTCTAAGCATTAAAGAAACAGCTGGGACTGTTACTGCAGCAACCACCCATATAGTGACTTTAGTTTCAAGCAATCTGCCTTTACACCAAGACAAACAGTGAGATGCAATCATTCTTAACTTTCAATTTAGGAGCTTCCTCTATCTGAAGAGAGCTCTCTCGAGCCACTGTACTACTAATTATTGTGGGGTGATGTTCTCCTTTAGCCCTTCAAACTCTGCCCATATGTAGGACAGAGAGAGATGTTTAATAATGCAAATACACTCATGATTATGGAGGTGAGTAATAGATTCACCAGTAATTTCACTAATCAAGCTGACAAAGTGATTTGGTTTAAAAAGAGAAGGACTCTCCCAGCAGCAGTTCATTAAAACAAAAATTAAATTCTGCACATTACCAGTGTAACTAAAAGGATTTACTGGTCCATAAAGGGAAGAAAAGGGGTTAGCCTGGATAATTTCAACTATCAGGAAGACACAGATAATAAAATCAGGTATAGGATGCAGTAAAGACTGGACTGGCTCTTCTAGCTTCATCACAAAGCCAGCAAATAAAATCTGTGAAGTCATTCTGCACAGAAAGCCCTTGTACCTATAGAACCATTTAGGTCAGGTGATTGTAAACAGCAGTTGAAGACACCAGATTTTCTTCTGCCAATTGAGACAAAGATGGTTCTGAGGGAGGACTATGACAAACCTCAGAAAGTAAGCTAGGTTTTGTACCTGATATGTGTGCTTCCAAGAAAAAAGCAAAGCTACTTTGAAAATGGAAAGCTGACTCATTCACACAGAGCACAGTGGTGGTCCCATGAAGTTATCAACACTGTGTGGGGTTGCTGAGAGGCAAGAAACTCAGTCTCGGTGGCAGTAGAAGAATACATTAAACTAAATGTCTTTTTGTAGCAATGTTTTATTTATGAGAGTAGAACAGAACTGTTGAAGAGAATAAAAGTCCTGTGATTTTATTTATGCTTTTACTTCATGTTAAGACTTAATGGGAAAAATCCTAAAGTTATTAATGGTTCAAAACCTACATGTTTTCTTGGATTCCTAAGCTGCTAACACTTTTTATAAAGGACATCTCAACATGGTGTCTAGGAGATGTGACAGATGTGGCATTGGTCGGTAATAGTTTCTCCTGGCTTTGTTTATTGGGTGTTCCAGTAAAAACAGACTACTGGTATTTAAGAGAGAGACAGCTCCTGAAGAGAAGGAAGGAAACAAACAGTGAGAAGAGATGGCTCAGGAAGAGCTACCTCTCAAATGGCCCATAAAGATCATTAGGAGACATTGACAGAATCAGGCAGAGGAAAGGCTTGGACCTGAGGGTGAAGGAACAACTATATCTATAGAACTGCATTACAATCCAAACTAGTTCAAACCACTCAGAAAAACTCACAGGCATCCAAATGGGAAAATAACCCCAAACTCTGTAAATGATAGCCAACAAAGAAGGAAATAATGTTCCAAGACTGGCTTTACGGCTTGGTCACTGATGCAGGAGAACAGAAGAAGGAACCTGAGCCTTAGAGAGAAATTGCACACTCCAAAATTCATTGTGGCAACACAGATTGCTACCAGAATGAAAAAAAAAATAAAAATAATTTCCCTAAACCCTTGTACCTTTGCATATGCTAGATAGACCTTCAGCACCTTGAGATTTACACTATCATTTCTCACTGTTTAACTTTTTAACTTTTAACTGTTTAAACAAAAAGCCCTTCATTTTCAGAAATCTTATTTTTTTCTTCACGAGTGGTTTTCAGTTATCAAAATAAAAGCGTATATGTTACCAAATTCCTTCAGCCATGTTGATAAGCACAGAAGAATACAAGCTGTATTCATGCCAAGATTCGGGAACGCGTATAACCAAATTCCACAGGACAGATGTAGCCATCAATGATGGGAGTTCTTACCAGCCAGGAAATGGAAATAAGGCTAATAAGGGTAATAAACTCATACATTCCCACTTTCACATTCCAGACATTTCTTTGCGAAAATGGAGTAGATTAGGCCTGAGTTCTGCTTTATTGAGTTTCTATTCACAAGGAAGGAAATATTTAACTAAAGTCACCATTTCCAAATAAGATGCTGCTCAACTATCAAACAAGAAAAAAATACCCAAACAGACAGGCAAAGCAAAACGCCTGTTGTCACATCTTTGTGTTTGAGCATTAAGCTCATTGACCTTAAATGTATCTTCTGAGGGCTTTGGAAAGGTGAGCAGGTAAAGGAATCTTATAATCTAAGGAAACAGAGAGGAAAAAATGAACAACTCTAGTGGTTGCACTGTCATCCTTGTAACATGAAAACTTTTTTTGACCCCATGAATTAAGGCTGTTGAGCTAGTGATCTTCAGCCACTGGACTTGTGTATAATGATTATCTCCTAGCTCATCCAAATAAAACCTTGAAATGAAATGTCTCCTTTGGATATTCCAAGCAGGAGAAACCAGCTCAGCTAATCAGAGGTAGTTGTTACAACAGCTAATCAGTATATCTATATTCATCCTAGATATTGGTACCAGCTGGGGAATTATTTCAAAATCAACTAGGGAATTAAGAAATCACACCTTTGGGACCTACTGGAATAGAAGTCTTTGGCTGACAGAGCAAAAAAGATGAAGGAAATGAAGTAGCAGCTAAGAGTAAAGTTTGTTTTAGAAAATTAGGAATGAAGACAAGACAGGCAAGACACACAAGAAGTGATTCTTGTGGCAAGTGATAGATCATCTGATTTGCAGTGCTGGTAGGCAGCTGAGTAGTAGTTTACTGTAAGGGAAGCAGTAGTAAGAAAGCATAATAAATTAATCCCAGAAAGTCAGCCTAGAGTGCAGCAAATGACAGCAGGGAAACACAAAAAGTAAGTAAATCACATTTACCCCCTGCCTGGGGACTGGGACTAGATCTCTGTTCTCTACCTCCAGACAAAACCAGTCTTAGTCTATTATTTCAATTAATGGAACAATCTTTTTATGCCAAATGAAGACATTATTACTTGTCTGCTCTATAACTCTGACAGAAAGGCAACACTAACAGTGCATCTTCCTTACTGTGCCACCAGGCATTAACTCAGCCAATAGTGCTGACAAGTCCTGTCCAATTTAGAGACTGGTAAGTTCAGCTCCCTGAGTGCAACTACTCTTTTTTTGCAGAATTGTGTCCATAGAAGACTTATGCTACCAGCTCTGTTCCTTGAAAGAATCAAAGAATCCAGGCCTCCAGGCAGGTGTGGTTTTTTGGGGTTTTTGGGGGTTTTTTTGTTTTTTGTTTTTGGTGGTTTTTTTGCATTTAGACATTACAGGCAATATTTAAGATATAGCTGAGATTCTGAACAGACTATACTGTGAGCTCTGTAAATCAGAAGCAGCAAGCTTAGGCTTTCTATCAGAACTAACTGCCAGCTCATGATCTGAGCAGATGAGATTCATCTCCCACAGGTCTCTGTCACAGCTATACAGCAGTTACAGCCACACACTGGGCCACCTGGTGACTAAAAATCGGGGCAACCACCTGCACCCACTACACAGAACCACAGAGTGAGAGATGCCACAGCACCCTGCTGCAGAGGAAGAAGGAGCCAGGCTTAGTCAGAAAAGCGCAATAGCTACTGTGGAACACCTGACATATTTTTGCCTTTTTGTCTCCCAGAGAGAGAACAGCGATTGCAGTAACACTTAGCTGGCCACTGGTCAAACCCATCCAAGACTCATTTGATCTCTCTGACACGGCACAGCTGCCAATCAAATATTTTAAAAATTCAATCCTTTAGCCACAGTCAAATTGTTTCTTAGAGTTTACCTCTGCCTTAGCATCTTCAATCCCTTGGACAACAAATCTATTCATACTACTGAGGCAATGGACTTTGATTCTCCATAGAGCCCTCTGGGTTCACTAATCTCTGCTATTAAATTTAGCCCCTATACACATACCCCAAATCTGTCCTAGGAATCAGATGCCAAAAGCAAATGGTTGACAGGTCCACATGATATTCCAAGTTGGAAGGGACCCACAAGGATCACCTAGTCCAACTCCCAAGCGAACATCCACCCAGGGATCGAACCCACAACCCTAGAGCCATGGGCACCATGCTCAATCCATCCAAGCCTCCCATTGTCTAGACCATGTCACTGAGTTCCTCATCCAGTCTTTTCTTAAACACCTCCAGGGATGGCGACTCCACAACCTCCTGGGCAGACCATTCCACTGAGAGATCACTCTCTCTGTGAAAAAGCTCTTCCTATGATGTGAACTCCTCCAAGAGTTAGGTAGGCAACCTGTGCCTCACTGCTTGATGCGCCAGCAACACTTTGTTTCCAATTGCGCTGGGCTCACCTGTCTGCTGCATCCACCCATATCACAAGATACTCAGCTGGAACAGCCATAGTGCAAGGACTGCATTTACAAAAGGTATGTTGCTCAAACAAACAGAAAGGAACATACCATTTCACCAATAACAATTCCAAAGAACTTTGTGTTTTTACAGACGGTAGAGAAAAAACAAAACTTCTTGCTTTATGGATTATGACCAGTTTTTCAAACTGATCCAAAGCTTACTGAAATCTGTAGAAGCCTTTCCACAGACTGAATGACAGTTTACAGGAAGATTATCCTGTATAATTACACAAAAACCTGTTAAGATATTTGGTGACTGAGAAGACAAATGTTTATACTATCTGTGTTCAGGAAAGTTCTGGACTTTTATGTGATGTTCCATAAGAAATTATAAATGCATTCCCTAGCTTTCAGAGAAAGACTTAAAATTTCTTGAAACTAATAAAGAAAAATCCAGAAGCAGGAAGGTCCAAGAAGCAGCATTTCAAAAAGAAAAAAGGGAAAGGAGAAAGGGAATATGAAAGACAAACCTATGTGGAAGAGCAGGATGCCAATGCCCAGTGGAATATCCGTAAAGCATGTACATGACGACTGTCAAGTGCAGGCCAAACACATATGTGAATAAAGGCTCTAAGGCATCTGAGATGTTGCTGATTCCCTCAGCATCTCTACCTCTTCTTAGATGAATCTGAGTTCATTAGGTGCAGCTGGAAGACAACAGTGCCTACTTGAAATAAAACAGGTGCCAAAATGAACAGAATCCTCCAGTCAGATTTAGACCACATGTCCTGTGTGCCTTCTCTGTGTGCCAAACTAAGCTACAGTCCTTTCTGATTTCCAGTTTAAGAGAAAACACTCCATCAAAAATACGTCCTTCAAGTTATTAACACAGGTGTCAATGCTCAGTCTTTAAGAAAGAGGGGAAATGTCTGCATAAGGGCAGATAGAGTGAGTGTAGGTACGATCCCATGAAAGACACTACCTGCAGTCATCGAGACCAATACTGCAAAAACTGCATGATTCCCCTTTCCCCCAACTTTCCACCAGTGAAAAGCTATTTTGCCGCCAGTCAAGGCTGACCCATCCTACCAGATGGTGAACATCAAGACATTGCAGAAGCAATGCTGCCTTTCAGATTTCATTCTCAGAACAGAGAAGACACATCTTGCTAGGATTTTAATTCCCTTTTTAATTCCTTTCTGGCCATGATTCCAACAGGTACTTTTGGAGAACCTCTGTCTCACAGGAAGGCACGTCTATCACACAGGGAAGGAGAAGGTAGATTCAATTCTCTACATCACATTCAACCAGAAGAAGGCAGGGCAGCTACCACTAAGTTCTTACAGAAAATTAATTTAACGATCCAGTAAATTTCCCACTGTAGGTTTAGACCCACAAATAAAACGGGAGTGACAGATATATTCAATCACATGTCCCAAGCAACTGGGTCTTAAGAGTCAAGGCCATTGCCACTCTTCTAAAGAGGAAAATATTTCGGTGGTGGTAGGAACAATCTGGCCAGCCTGCAAGCAATAGAGCTGAAGATCATTCAAACCCACCAGTAATTTATTCTTCCATACTTCTATTCTCTAGTAAGCAGCATAATACAAACTTACAAAGCACAATTTTACTGAAGCAACATTTTTTCGGCTACTTAGTGGACCTTTTCAAAGTTATCCTTTTTACTTTCTCCATTCATTAAAAGGATAAGACAATACTTAAAAGAGCAATCAATAGAACCCAAGGACACTCTGTTGTCTATCTGCCATATGAAGCTTCCTGTCCTAAAAGCATAAGTGAAATTTTATCACTTCTTCCTCACTTAAATGGGGTACTCTATCCAACATGCTGAGCAGCCAGTTCATTTTAGAAGATGAAGTACAGCTGTGTGAGTTTGCCTTCTTAAAGCACTATCTTAACACACTAGGACTTCACATATATAAAGAGGTTTAGGAAAAAGAAACTACATGGCTAAAGACACAGAAAACTCTCATTTCTCAAGCACTAATTCAGCTCTCTGCAGCTGACAGAGATCAACAACCACCTGGTGCTCTCCAGTCCCCCACTCTGAATGCTAAAAGTTTGTACTGGTTCAATGATAGATACATTCTGAGACCAAAAAATAACCCACACATAAAGACACCCACCAAAGCTAATTAAGCTCTACTAAACACTTCTGCTGTTTTATAGTCACGGAGCCAGAAGTCTGTATCAGCTGGAAGGCTAATACATCAGAAACTAACACATGGGGCTTGAGCTTGTTTTTATACCTGTCATCTTTTTCTGCTGCAGTTCACATTGAAGATACTGGGTCAAGTGGATTTTTGGTTTAATCCAAAATAACCCTCTATAAAATGAAAGGGATCTTCCTTTTTCAATGATCAATTCTTACTGACTTGATGGGATTACTTACAATGAAAAAGGCAAGTGTTAGTTATTATAACACGAGTAAAAAACCTCAGATATTCCCTCAGTTAAATGAGACACAGTTGAATTTTGGATTTGGTTTGGGGCTAAGTTGCAACACGCAGTTCCTCTGCATAATAATTCCTGATTTTTTCATTTACATCAATATCAAACTAAAACCCACATTTTCCCCTCTTTTTTGTGGAGCACTAGCCAGTACTCCAGGAGTTACTGCACATCAGAGATAACCTCCACAAATTATTATTATATCTCTATACATGTTCTTTTTGTGCAATTTAAACAAAAGTTCTGCACATTAATAAGCCCTATTTACTCTGCAAGGTTTATCCCATTTTCTTTCTAAAACAATGGACTCAGCATGTTTCTTCTGAAACAAACATAGCAACTGAACGTAAGAGAAGCCAACTGCCAAACACAATACTTCCATAGTTATGTTAATAGAGGGGCTGAAAAATGCATTTATACTTATTACCATAATGAGCATTATTTTCTAATGGGACATAGATTGGATACACCTTATAGCTACGCTAACTGTACTTCCAGCCACCTTTTCTGTTTATGTTGTATTTTGATGATGCTAAAAACCTAAGAGAAAATAGCAGCCATCAAAATAATATCAATAGTAAGAAGAAAATCCTAACAAGAAGGGTGATGCTGCTTGTACATCAGTGGCCAGAAGTAATTTCTGGAGCTAGAGGAAAGAGGTGCCATTTGACTCAGGTCAATGAACAAATACCAGTTTCTAAAAGCAGAAGGACTGACTCCTCATGCAGCCTTCTCACCTTAACCATGTCTAATCCTCTTTGCTACAAAAGTCAGATTTCCTTCCCTCATGTCTCATCAGTATTTGTCACCCTTTACCTAATCTGAGCATTCACTTGTCCATCTTATTCCACCATTAATATTTTCTTCCCTTTGTAATGCCTCCCAAGAGCCACCTTGTTCACTTGCAATTTTAAGCATTTGTTATAAGCATGATCGTAAGGAAATGTTTCACATCTGTGTAATTTTATGTCTATTCCTTTATTCAAGACAGTACTTCAGTCAGTCTTGTGCAAAACTGGATAAATTTAAATGAAATAATACAGAATCATCATCTTTGCAAAATGGAACAGATCAAATTCGGCTATGAGATGAAACTACATCACAATTGCAACACTTCCAGTGAGCACATTTATCTATACAGAGTTCAGTTCTGAGAATCAGGAGAGCACCATGTGTGAGGGTAAGTTCCTTTAGCTCAGTACCCTGTCTCTGCTGATGGTTACCAACAGATACCTGTGTAAGATCTGGGGAAGCATGTTTTAATATTTTCTCTACTCTCCTAGCCTCCTGCAGCTGGGATTCTGTGCCTTTCCACGCTACAGATGGCATCCTTAGATTGTTTCTGGAGCACAGAAGAATCCTAAACAGCATAATGCACTGTTGCACTTTCAATTTGTCTTCCATTTCTGCCCGTAAATCCTAACTTGGGCATAGTTTTATTGAAAATTGTTCACTGTCTCAAAAAGTTTTATATGCCAAATCAGTATTTTAAACATTTCAAAGTTTTAATTTCTTTTAAAGTTCAACTCCTGGCTCCTTATCTTACAGAGCCACTGAGCAAATCAGTGCACTTTGGCCTTTCCATAATGGGACAGAAAGTCCAGTTCTTTGAATAGTCCAGCTCCTGCACATTCTTTCTCCCTGCTCTGAGTAGATATCATATAATCCTGTAGTACAACCTTCAGTCCTACTATTATCCTTTATTGAACTAAAATACATTTTATCAGGTGAGCTCAGCTTACTAAGTCATACATTTGCCCACTGTGACTACCACAGGTCTGTCTTGCTTTGATTCACTACCCTATCTGTTTTAAAACTTGGAAACTATACCAGATTTATTACCAGACTAATGGCAAAGATGCCCTATATCACTGCACCTAGAACTAACCTTCCAAAATGTCATTATTTTGGCAGGAGAGGATTACTCCCAAATGACTTTTGATTCACTTAAATTTGCTGATGCTTGATTATGCCTAACCAAATATTTCACTATCAAATAGCCACAAACCCATACAGCGGCAGAACACAAATCTCCCAACCACAGCCAGTATCCTGTTCTCTGAATCATGCAGCTCTCCCCATATCACAGTAAGTTCATTCATACTCCTGCTCACTCAGATCACAAACTGGGCTGATTAACTCACAAAGAAACACTAAATAAGAAGTAGAATCCCTGTTCTGAATCCAGGGCCCTTTTGCTCCAGTCAAACAAATTACTGTGTTGAGGAAGAAAAGTCAGGAGATTGAAAATAACTCTTCCAATCTCTCCTAAGGCAGTGTTTGGCTTCCAGACACTGTTGTGCATCATCTTAAGAAAGCACTTTGGGAAACAAATCATAGGCTATTAAAACACTTGTGATATCACACTTGTTTCTTTGAGTAACATCCACGTCTTAAATTTACAGTGCATGTTTGCTGAGTAGCTGTTGCACTATAAGAAAAAAATTTTAAAAGTGTATTGGCTCCTTACTTCTTTAGCTCCTTTACCAGAGATAAAGTCGACTGAGATGATAATGAGCTTTTCTTACAAAGGAGTTAGCATTGTGAAAGCTGTTAACATATAGAGAGAGATTACAAAGAATAAGACCATTTACCTTTTTAAAAGGGAACACTTAGAAGGAAAATTTACTGAGGTCTTTGAGTTTCTTTTCTTACCACCTTCATCGTGACTAGCCTCTAAATTTTATGCTGCCTCATAACAAGGGAGCACATCGTCACTCGAGCATTGGCAGGGAAGCGAAATTATATTTCCACAATGCCTGTAGTCAGTGCACATTGCACACAGCCAAAGAAGGTCAGAGTCTTGCAAGCCACAGATGTGCTTAGTGGAAAGGGCCAACAGTCTATAATTGACATAACTTACATTTTAAACTAGATATTAATATTATTATGGCAAGTCATCAAAACTCACATTTTGAGGCTTAAGCTGATTTCTGTAGCAGGGCAAGAAATGAAAAAAATATCCCAAAAGTAGTAAACTTATTGAGAGTTTAAGTGGTAATAGCCATCATTTGTTGGGCACTGCTGGAGGCAGGTAAAGAAACAAAAGCAGAGCACCTCTGGAAAACTCAAGCAAGAAAAACTCATTTTGAGGAAGAACTGTGGAAAAACTCCACATTCTTACCTACTCCATAGTATGATGTTGCTTTCACTTAGGCAATGCTACCACAGAGTAAGCAGGAAAAAAGCCTCTAATTCTGCCTCTCTCTCCTTTCACAACACAAGAACAGAGGAGCTGAGAAGTTACAAGCAAAATCAGGAAAAAAAACCACCTTGTTCCATCTATTCATAAACAACTATTACAAATGAGTGCATAAAAATTTAATGTTGCTGCTCTATTTGGTGCTTCTCCTATCTAGTAGTTCTTACCAGCAGTGGCACACAGTCCATGGTCATAAAACATCCTCTTTGTTGATTTTCCTTCCTTGTAAAGAGAACTGACTAAAATGAATGGTTTAGATTCTCATTTCTTACCCTTTTGCAAGGATTAGTCTCTGCTTAGGCAAAATCCAAACTAATGACACCATACACTGACACAAAGATGACAATCCACCTTGCCTGCAAAGACATCCAAGAGTTCCTCAAAGATCTGTTAGGTATTGACAGAGAATGTATCAGAAGTAAAGCATATAGCAAACCTCACTTAGGCTTTAGACGTGGCACTCTTCCGGGACTGCTTTTTATTAGCCAAAACTCTCAGCTCATTTACTGCAGATGGGCAGGTGAAATAACCCCATTACTGACTTATGCCGTGGTAAAGAAGCTTGCCTAAAGCTGTATATAGGAAGGCTAGGATTCAAAGCTGTCTTTCCCATTTCACAGCTCTAAACAGAAGATATGTAGCTTCCTACAAGCAAGGAGGAGATCTACAATAAAAGAGACCAAAAACGCGGAGTTTTCAGCCTCCTAGATTGATCCTTTGATGCTGAGACAGCTTGGATCGATGTAAACACACAGGAACTATCAGTAAGAAAACAGTGACTTGCTGGTAAAGCACAATGAGAGCTTAGACCTGCCTGCAGATTCCTTTTATCCTGCTGTATTACAGAAGGGTAATTAACCAGTCAGTTGTTCTGGCCTCCTATTTCCCTTTTATCTTATTTGAAAAAGGTTTTTTATTCAAATATAAAAAGAGAACATTGGCCTGATTTTGGGGGGACTGCAGTCCCTTTTCCCCCAGAGGTTACAAGGCCTGTCAGACTGGCAGCTGAGTGCTGTGCAGATTTTAAAGCCTGCAGCTTAACACAAATCTCCCATGAGCCCAAGACAGGCAGTTACAGCCTGCTGGGGAAGACTGGCAACTTTTAATCAGTGACAAGGAACCTGCCATCTCCTCAAACTGTGTCCTTTCCACCCAGCTTTGTTTCTCCCTTATATATGGGAAATACCTGGTTCCTGGTTAACTCTGAGGGAGTGTCTCCTTTCTTCCTATTCTGCTATAGAAGAGAGAGAATCTTTGTAGCACTATGGCTGTGAAAGAGAAAAAAAATCTTCAGTTTTATCAGAAGTAAACCCTAAGAGAAGTTCACTAATAGAAGTGTGGTTTTTTGTTTTGTTTTAAATTCTGGACAGTATACTCATGTAAGCCAATGTCCAAGATTCAGATGATTTGCAGCAAAGGCAGTTTAAAGGCTCTGCTTGGCCTGAACAGAGCTGTGATCTGACTCTCGGCCTTTGGCATGACAAAGCAGCATCTACATGCTCAGTTCATGGAGGAATACACCCCATTCTTATTCCCCTTCCATCCTACTCTCATTTCTCTTCACAGCCAAGATACTTGAAGCAATTAAGAAAAAAGTCTCTCAGAAACTATGTGTGAAGAATCTGTGTTTGGGCTTTCCCATCTGTACAGTAATTGGAGGTATGCAACTCTCTCTTCAATATGTGAAGACTAGGAAGGGGGTTTTTTTCCCACCACAGAAATGCTGAGATTCTGAGCAACCACCCAATTCCTGCAGCTCAGGCTTAAATAAAAACCAGAAGAAAATTAATGGGAACACATATACAGATATGTACATAGAGTCATAAAATACACCCGTAAAAGTGTATCAGTAGAACGAGTAACACTGCAAGAATTTTGCCCTGAAGGAAGATCAGTCTCTGTCTCTCCTCATGAAGTCATTTAATGCAAAATACATGTGGTGTTCCTGAATTTCTATTACTTTTCAACCTAGTATCTCTCATATATAGTATCTATCTGGATTGCAAGATCATTGAAAAGAGATTTTATCTTCACACCCAACTACACAGCACACACAAAAATGCATACTAGGGAAATCCAGAAGAAACTCATTCGAGGACTAGGGGAAAATAACGGGTGAAAGAGAAGGAAGGCTTTTTACCTCCCACTGGCAAAGCACTGGATTGGTTTAGAGTGGATTACAATTGATGTTCATAATCAGCCACATCTACCTCTACCACTTAATATGCACCTCCACCAGTGAAATTACTTGCTGCAATAGCAGTCAGAAGCTGGAAGGCAGGCTAGAAAAGTTCCTGAATCCCCCCATGCCTTCTCCAAGCCGACATAAGGGGAAGTCGAGCTGCAAATAAATTCCTTGCTCACCAGGAGTCCCTGTCATACAAGCACAAAATTTCTGGGTGCTGAGTATACAGAGGCCCTCAGTGGTACATCCCAATGACAACAGGCACACTTTGCACACACACACCCCTCTGCAAACTCCATTGTACCCAAGACACAGGAGGCACTGGTAGGATCACACCCAATAGCTGGCTTTGGTATCATTATTGAAGACACAAGTTGATTATTTGTGTATTTTTCGCTTTCAGTTTTGTCTAGTTGTTCACAGGTTATTCTGAGTTGGNCAAGACACTTCCAAGCTAGTTACTATTTTTCTTATGTAAATGGTAGTCAGTTTATACTGCACAACAAACATATCATTAATATATATTAAAATATGCATTTTTACAGCACACAGTTTCCAGGTGCTTCACTAAGTCCTTCAAGAAAGATCTAATGACACATGCCTGGGTCTTTCTGTACCAACAATAAACATTGAATGTTTGCCTAGATAATTCTCAGGGTGGAGATGCAGAAATATTTTGGACCTGGATCCGAAGACCTTTGAATTCAGACCTCAAGCTAGTATTAGGACTCAACTGGAGTAGCTTTTTGTTAAGCCAAGCTCAGCCCTCAAGACACTCTTTCCTTTTTGTGATTAGTAGTGGATAAATCCCTCTGAACAAATAAGTACGATTTTATCCAGTTCTGCAAAACCAATAATGACTGCATAGATATGCAAGGAATGGAAGTATAAGAGCATAAAGGGTGGGTTGCCTTCTGTTTATGAACCGGTAACTACTGTGTTGTTTTTCCTCTTAGACATCAGCTCCATTCTAGCTTGTCTGCAGTTATTACACGACTACAACAGAGAGATGAACCCTGTGGACTGGAACCAGAGATAGTCCTGTTCTGTTTTACCAATATAATTTGTGCAAACAGGTGCTACCTAGGATACAGATATGTAAGTTCATAATCTAATTTACAGAGTAAGAATGATGAACTGCATTTAAACACTCTATAAAATAGCATGAGCATGGTGCATTTGTTATTTACACTATATTGCTAATATGTATATGTCAGCATTAATATTCGTTCTCTTGATTTACATGATTCTTTCATGCATAAAATGGATTTGGGTTCTTTCTGATTTACTTGATAACACTCCTACATTTCATGACTGGCTGCAACAGAGAACACATTTTTAATATGTTTAATAAATTTACATCATCATTAGTGCTGAATGTTTTATCCACACAGACCAGGGAAAAAGAAGCACAGCACAAAATCAGCAATCAAATCTGATTCTTCGAAATACCAGGGAATGATTCTTCAAACTACGTCACAGCAGAACTTATACAAGATTGATTAAACACACATGATATGCCACAAAATGGCATATTCTTCAAAGAACATAAAACCAGTAAAATTCAACACAATTTAATTGTCCTGATGAATGAGGATCTATTTAACCATCTGCTGTGGGGTGTTTCTTTAGTAAGTATTTTTGGGGGTATTTTGAGTGCACTTTTTGTTTGAGAATTCCCCCTACACACCCTCCAGCTTTACTGGAGCCGGTTTTGATAACAGGAAAAACATCCCAGGAAGATTTGGCAACCAACTAGAAGAGGTGACTGTACTAGAATTTTTTATTACTTTTAGTCACCAGGGTAAAATGAGCCCCGTCATGTAAAAAATTGATAGCTAGAGAAACTGTGAGATCCCAAGGGGTCCTGATGGCTGAACAATGTGTCCCATCACACAGGTAAAAGGCTGCACTGAGATCCACACACAGTGCATAAAATCCATGTTCTAAGACCGCTTCCAGTGCAAGCAGATCTCCTGTTGTAATTAAACTATAAAAAGATACTGCTTCCTACACGAATAGCTGAGTGTGCAAACTCATTCTTCCTTACCCCAGATGCCCTCCAGCATCTATACACAGAGCAGTCAGAGGTTCTTATGTTTGCAGGGGAGAAAATGAAAAAAGAATTAAACTAAAAGATACAAAGAAATGTCATTGTCAGAATTTCACTAAATACCCATAGGAGATAATGTAGCAGCATTTATCAAGCTCTGATATTCTTTTAAGAAAAGTGACTTACACAGAAAAACGAGAGCACCGTATTTATAGATAAAAGCATTTCAAATGGGTCTTTTCAAGTTTCTTTTTCCCACAAAACTGCTGGTTAAAATGTGCTTAATGAGACCTTCCTTCCCCTCACTTTGCCAGTTCCTCTCATATGGATTGGTTTCTCTTACCTACTTCAGCTGAAAGACCCTATTAGTGTGGTTCAGCAGGTGGAAAATAAATGTGAGTTGAGAACAGTCAATCCGCAAAACAGAAGTAAGGAACCAGCATAAGAGTTCCAGGAGAAAGATGAATATAGTAACAGACATATCCTGGAAATTCCCCTCAAAGGAAGCAAGCAAAACCAGACAAACTTCTAAGTCTCTTCTTTCAAGTCCAGAGAAGAAAATCTCCCCAAACACATCAACAATTCTGAACATGAAAAGGGTGAGAGAGGGCATTCTTACGTAGCAAGGAGCCAGAAAATTGCAGGCAGAAACATCAATATGGGAGGCTTCCAAGTACCTACAATATTTATAACCACATGTCTGGGGTCAATTCACAGCCAAGATTTTTCCAGCAACAGGATTCAAGGGAGAAAAAGATGCCCAACAGAGATCATCTGGCTAAAACTACAGAGTGGTTTGGGTTGGAAGGACCTTAAAGGTCACGTATTTTCAAGCCTCCTGCTTACCCACTAGACCAGGTTGCTCAAAAGCCCATCCAACCTGGCCTTGAATACTTTCCAGGGATGGAGCATCCACCACTTCTGTGGACAACCGGTTCCAGTGTCTCACTGCCCTCATGGTAAAGTACTTCTTCCTACTGTCAAACCTAAATCTACTCTGTATTTGAGTTTAAAGCCATTGCTCCTCATCCTACCACATTGCAAAGTTGTGTTCAGATGTGATTCTCAACCTACATCTACCTCTTAGCCTGGGGCTTCTATCCCTAGAGCAAATGCAAGAGCAAAGGACACATTCCTGTTGCTACACTGCTCCTTTTCCTCAAGCTATCGCATGGAATAAATGAAGGTTATTGTGAGAGGTAGAGATGCTCTGAGGGTTCTGGTTCTTCTCCAAACTACATACAAAATTTACCTTCTTGAAAGGACAGAGTTGCAGGATGACGTGCAGCGGTGGTGTTGGAGAGCACAGACGAGTAAATTGATGGAATGGGTAAAACACTAGTTCAGGGTAAAACACTACGATCGTGGAAAGGTTAGAAACAGATCTGTTCTAAGCCTTCCAGGCAGAAAAAAAAAGAAATAGCAACTATTAACAAACCCAGCTTTACATATGGAAATTAAATCTATGAGGCATAATATATGAGGCATAAGTATTTTTTTGCATCCTTGAAATTTCTTTATGGCACATGTGCTGAAGCTTCCAATCTGTCCTTCACCAAGAATGGCATAGGACAGATTGGAAGTGATAAGCACTCCTGAACTGGGAAGTTTAGGGTTCAGGCACAGCACTGGGGCATCAAGAATATTACCAATAACTTCTCAAACTACCACAGCAACAGATCATGATTTAGAAAGCTCTCACATTAATCAAACTCTATACCTTTCTACTTTTTGGCTGAAAAGAAAAGCTAATTACTGTTACTCTTTGTATGAAGCTCCATGAAATTATTAATTCCTAACAAAATACAGAGCAATAAGAAAACCAAGAGGTGAATGGCAGCACTCACGACTTGTTAGCCTCCCAAAGCCCTGAGGAAAAGTGTCTCACAGGCACATCCTTCCAGAACATCATATTTACACAAACAGAAAAAGATTAGTCCTCCCCAGAGCTGACTACAGCTCATGGATACCATACACACTGTTCTGACATTTTTATTTATTTGAAATGTAAGCTTATCTTACTCCAGTAGTAAAAAAAATCTCCTAACTCTCACAGCTTAATCCTCTTCGTGATTTGAGAGATATCTATGAGAGGAAGAGAAATAGATCCAATACACTGAGTTAATTGCCTGGTGATAGATAATCTTTTCTTCTCTATTTTCTTTCTCTTCTATAAAAAGAATAACAAAAAGTAAATAAAAAGCCCTCAACTAAAATTGTGGGGAAAATCTGCTATGAGGATAACAGCATAATGAAAGTCAGGCCTAGCCTGATGCAAAATTTCATTTACGATGTACAGAGGCAGCAGCTCACTTGCCATCCAAAGCTCAGTGAGCACATAACCGTAACATTCTAGAACATTATATAGATTCTCCCCATCTCTTTTCTATCACTGTATTTCATCTCTTCATGTCTGTCACTAGTGGTCTTTTAATTCATCAGTACTTTTAGAAGGATGATCTCCATCCGTTAGTGCTGCAGCCAACTGCAGTTAAACTGGCTGAAAAATTACAAAGCAATATGATCCTAGAAGGTAGTAGTGGGTTTATAAAGACGACAGATTCATACCCTGTAGGCAATGGCACAGTTGGGTTATAGTTGGTTACAGTACCATTGGTCATAAAACTGCCTAAATTGCCCAACTATACTTTCAAATGACAGATGTGCTTATGACTCGTGTCTTTAACATGCTTCTAAACAGCCCCTCATCATTCATCAGCTTTTGGAGAATGCACTCAGCACAGGAGGCAAGATTGGTATTTCTTTGTCATGTCTTCAAGACAGATTTCTCCTCAACTGTGGGTACCTGCAGAACTCCTTTCTCTTCTAGACTTCAGAAACAGAAGTCCTGATGTCAAAAAGTAAACCAGACATGAGATCATGTTTTCTTACATTTCCCAGAATCAAACCTAGAGGCATGAAATAAATTGCAAGATATGCTTCACTTCTTCTCTCAAACCTATTTTTATTTATCTTTTTCAAACAAGCAAGGTGATTTAAATTAACATGTCACTTAAGCAGCCAGGGGGAGCAACAGCTAATAATCTCTGTCAGGTACACTGGATAATAAGATATGCCCATCTTACCATTTTTTCCCAATACACTAAGAACAGAGAAGTTGCACCGTGTTCTTCATAGGCATATTTATTAGTGACCTGAAGGCATGCCTGCATGGTGAGCAGGGATCTAACAGCACAGCTGCACTCAGGACAGAGTGACCACTGAAGGCTTATGTCAGAAAACAGGTTTGAGGAAAATACAAGGGATGGGCACTGGCAGCTTCCAGAGGAGCCATGAGCACCGAAGAGCCAGTCAAGAATAATAAAGCACTACAAAGACAAGGGACTTTATTCTGGTTATCCTCCAATATCTCCCAGTCCAAAGCATTTCTCCATTGACTTTGGACAGTTGGCCATTCAGCTGTAATCAAGTCCTGACATTTGACATGTGCCAAGTAAAGTTTTTGGGTTCAAAGTAAGACAAGTGGTTCCTCAAATAATTTATGGAGCTCCTTGCTCTTGCTCACAGGTACTTAAAATTTTAACACAGTCCAAAAGATACTAAGAAAGTCAGCTCATGGAATGTTAATCCTCTCACATATATTAAAACCAAAAAAACATTATTCAGATTCTGATACACCTTAGACTTAAGATTGAGGAAGGACCCCACACTCAAACCCTGAGAATGAATGGTAGGAGAATATTAGGAGGAAGTGATAATCATTTTCATATGGTCTTTCTTCAGCTTTTTTTTTTTTTTTTTTGGTAACAGGATACCAGGGCTAAAGGAAACAGAATATTTTTATCTTGCTAATCATGTTCTGACATTAAGACTGTCTGAGGTCCAGAAAAGTGCACTGAACTCAATAGTTCTAAGACTGGTACATCGCTAAGGGCTCTGCTGTCTACTACATCCTTCAGCAATCCCCATGGTGCCTTCTCAGGGCAAAATGTTATGCTATGGTGGAATGCTCCACAGAAACTAGTTCTGAAACAGACAACAGTGTAAGGTGAATTTTGTGCCCACAATCATACACCTCAACAAGAAGTGTGTTTTTCACTCTGATGTGGCTGTCCTATTTTCAGTCAGAAAATAGTATCTCAACACAATCCTGCATTGCATCACATAAGTAGATCTTCAGCACTGTCAGCAATAGGCAAGGAGGTGTCTCCACATGCTGAAATGCATGTCTTCCTCAATGACTGGTGAAACAGAGGTAAGTATTTCTCAAGGTGAAAAGACTGAGGGTAGTAAAAGGAAATTAATTTTTTGTATTTATGATTATTCCTTTTATTATTATATTAATAATTTATTAATGTCTTTTATTTTCTTTAATATTCTTAAGCCATTGAGAAATTTAAAAATCTAGCACAAACTCCCTTTAGAAAAACACTGCCAAAGCCATAGTTCTTGAAGATCCTTTATGTGTATGCACGCTATAGTAAAGATGAAGGAAAAGGAAGTCATACTAGCAAGGTATATGAAATGGAAAGATTTATTAACCCCACGAAAAACATTTATTCAACCCTACAAAATACTGTTAGTTTTGCCTGCTCCTGTTGATGTTCAGAACAAATCCTAGAAGTTCTGTTTCTTCAGGATTTAGTTTTTCTGTCTTGGTTTTGGGTTTTCTGTTTTGTTTATTTCTTCAAGCTAGTCAGTAAATCAATAGCCTCAGTTCAGAATATACTTCATGTCAAATCCCTCCTCTGTCATTCTCCTAAAACCTGTTCAGTTCCTCGAACAAAAAGGTTATTTTGAACCAAAATTCTTCTGTGGCAAAGAAAACCCCTTTCCTATACAAGTTTATCAAAACAAGTTCTTCCTAACTACAACTTTTAGTTTCAAATACCTGAAGTTTTCATCTACCATGACAATTGCTTACCCACCTCTATCAATGACCTACACACAAAACCTCTGAATTTCCCACTGAATTTTCATAGATGAAACCACCAGAAAACCTCCCTTTCATCCATCATAGCTCACAAAAGTAGCATGAGAGACATGTAAAGTAAACACTTCTTGGACTCCTTTTATAGAGAAGGGAACACAGGCATTCTCTGCTAGTACTGAATCAAAAAAAAAACCCTTAAGAAATTGTCCACAGCCTAACTCTTTCCTTTGGTTCACAGAATGCATGATAATCTTTGAAATCATGAAAATATCAAAACATTCCCTATAAATCAGCCTAGCAGTCAACAGAACACAAGTGGAAATCAATTATGTAGTACTAATCCCATCAGTTCTAATCAACAGACGTTTAATACTCCCTCACAGGTATTCTCCCAGTCTTAGCAACACTGACTTTTCATAAGGATCATTTGGGCAGCCAGCCATGAGATCCTTCATTATAAACAAGGACTTCAGGCTGTTGAGTTCTCTCAAAAAATAAACCAATTGGCAGATTTCAATCTGACTACGAAAGGGAAGGGAAAATCAAATGACAGCATATCAATGAAGTACCTTATCTACCTCAAACAAGATAATCAGACTTCAGCCTCTTTGTCCTTGAGTATGAAAGAACAGAAGTGAGAGAGGATTTAGCCACAAACCTTCCAGCACATTTAAAGAAACCCAATTAAACTCCATAAAAGAATTGTACCAAGCTCATCCTATTTAAGTAAGGTGGTAATTATTAACTCAATTTATCTCCATACCTCCAAAGAGAGCTCTCTGTGATGCTTCCCAGGTTGTAGTCATACAGCTTTGTCAGAATTAGAATCACCTGAAGGCAAAAGAAGAAATCATGGTTAGTTTCAAACAATTACAATCTCACAGAACTGAAATGACCCCTGGGAGGTCTATAGAATTCCTTTACCGGGTGCTTAACAATTGAATGAATTGATAAAAGCATTTGCCTAAACTGACATGGAAAAAGTTTGCAGAGGTGTATGTTGAGCTAATCGGACCTTTTCTCATTTAGCTGCTCTGCATGTTACTGCCAACAGGTTCTTCCCCTAACCCCAGGAGGCAGTAGGAAGGAGCTGAGATGCCAGACTAAGTTTCAGGATACAAGATGAGATCTTGTATGCAGTAGAAATAGCGGTTATTTTCGGCTCTGTTCACAAGCACTGAAGCTGCTGATTTTTTCCACAGCTGTGGTGCACAGACCACCCAACTCCAGTCAAGCTTTCTGGTTGTAGTAAATGCTATGACACAAGCAAACGATCACCAGTTTTGACTTGGGAGACTCAAGCTGGACATCAGGAAAAATCTCAATAAGGAAAATAGTTCAACGTTGAGACAGACTACCCAGAATACACGGAAAGTCTTCATCCTTGTTGTTTTTAGAGGCCTGTCTAAACAAAGTCACGGTGACTCGATGTGCAGCTTGTACTACGCAGTTGAACTGGGGACCTCCAAATATCTGTAACAACCAATGTTTCTATGACTTCAAAGATAAGTTTTAGACTTAGCCAGAAGGGAAGTGTTTCCAAGTTTAGGACTTTTATTAGCTTGTTTGATAAACAGCCTTTCTCTCCTGCCAAAACAGGCACTTCTAAAATCAAATTATCTTACCAGGGAAAAGAAAGCAATTTTAGCAAAAATAATTCTGAGGTAAACATTTCAGCCTGCTCTTCTGTTAATGTCTTCAAAAAATACCTTCTGACTTTCAAGATGATGGGCTCCTTTAAGAAGACCTATGTCTGAGATGAACTACCAAACCATTACTATTGCTACTAATTTATTTTGCATGTCTTCCTGTGAGGCTGCTGCATATCTTATCCTCTTCCCTATCACATTAAAACCATAGTAAATTAGAGGCCCAATACTTAATCTGACAAAACCTCTGATCTATATACCTCTTATTATTTTCAGCTTGGGTTCCTAAGAAATGAGGCTCACAGATACACAACCCCCTGCTCCCTCCATAAAATTGCCAACTTCAACCCATTTGACAGATCTGCAAAGGACTGTAGGAAATTCAGTGCCTATCAGCCCAATGCAAGCTGGCACCAGCATGGCAGAGGCACAGTCACACGGCTGCTTGCACAAGGGGAGGAACAGACCTCATTGCTGTCTTTTCCAAAGTCAAAAGCCTTTCCAACTCTTAGGTACCAATACCCCTGAAAAAGTCAGATCGGGAATTATTTCTTTCCAATATGCTCAGCAGGTGGGATGGTAGAAGAAGCCAATGTGGAAGCTAAGGGCACAAACAAGCACACGGTTCTATAGAGAAAGGTGCAGGGGACACAGAACACACATCTTCCAGAAGTCTGTTTCTACACCACAACTCTTCAATCTCTCATAGCACGGAAGAAGGCTGCCCAGAGCACTTCCTATCTGCACAAACATACATCATGTGCAGCTCATGGGGAAATTCACACAACAGCCATGATCCCCTTCTGCTCCCCAGGGCACTCTGACATAGATATCCCCTCCGCTCCCCCAAACTCCACTGCTGCCCAAGAGGTACTTTCCTCTGCCTGGAGGGTCCCTCTTTGAAGAAGCAGCCAAGGTGTGAAGTGCCAGCCGCCTGCCGAGGCATCAGATGGCAGAGCTGCAGCAGGCACATATGGTTCGTCAAGGCTAGCACCAATTAGGGCTTTGTAAGTGCTAAATTTCAATCTCCACCCTCCCAGGAATGCTTATCAATGACAGCAGGGCAGCTGCCTGCTCCAGATACAGAACCCTGTCACTGTCATCCCTCACAGCACCCTCTGAATGGGTTTGTAAATCCACTACTCACCAAATAAATAAAAATCAAGGGAGAAGGCAAAGAAAGGGGATGGAGTGTGTGCATAAAGCCTGTCAGAATAACTCTCCCAATGAAAGGTAGCAGTGAGTTCCACGATGTCCAGTGCCAGCCTGCTTGGAGACATCATGTGGGAGTTGTACATACCCTCAGCTCTGAGCCTCTCTTGGACCTGCAAAGCAGTTGGACAGTTGCTTACATCTCTTGCCAAGTCTTGATTTTTTCTCTCATCCCTCTCCTGCTCTGCTTGCCAGAGGTACCAGAGACAGAAATGACTAATGAATGTTTGCCCTAATTAATATTTTGACGTCTGGTAATTATAGAAGCAGACCTAAAGATACCAGGCATAGAAATTGAGAAGAATCATCAGGAAAAACAGTGATTTTCTCCCTGTTCTTTGCCAGTGGCTGATATAATCCTGGGGAAGACCAAACAAGAGTCAAGAAACACTTTCCCTTACTGTAAAATTGAAGAACTAGAATCAGGCTAATTTTATTTTATGGAATATTACTATTAGCAGTGTGTAATTACTGGTGCTAAATAGACTGAAAACTATTTTTCATAGAATACTCACATTTTTACTTTTTCCCAACTGAGGAAAATTTACAAACCTCAAAACAACCATGAACGGAAACTCCATTGAGAATTTTAATCTAGCCACTTGATGGAAAAAAAATTGCAATTTACATCCCAAAAAGAATATAAAATGACAAAAAATTAAAAGTACCCATATGAGAAATCAAAATATTTCCCCTTCAGACAGCTGAATGTCTCTTTTGTTCTTTTTCCTTCCCCCAGAAATTTCACTAAAGCCCACACAATCTTAAAGTTCTGCAGTTCTCCTGGAATTGTTGGGGGAAAAAAGCCAGCTGCATTCCACTATAATTACTTCCGATATACATAGCTGTAACAATCTTTCTGCAGAGGCATCCTTGAACACGTCCAAATTCTCATGTTAGTTGCTGACCAGTTACATCAAAAACCCTATGTAATATTTCTATACCCTTTCTTAGTAACTTTAGGACAAAATCATAGCATTTAACATTTCCCAGCTAATACATGTATTTGACACCACGCCATTGTGTACATACGCACCATCTTGTGGATTAACAGTTTCAGACGTCTCCACTTGGTGTAGTGATCCTATTTAGAAAACACGTAAGCACTTTTCTATTAGAAGCTTTACACTTTTTGAGAATCTGTATTGGCTCCTGAATGTCTTTAAGATTACCCATAGTTTCAGTACTCTCCTTGTGCCTTTTACCGTGGTTCAAATATCAGTAATAGACCTGCTCGAACATATATGTACAAACCCCCCAAATCATTAAAATCAGAAAACTACTTATTTCTGACCTAGAGTTCATTAATCTCTTTTCCCCTTGTAATACTTGGAATAACATACACAAGGCCAAGGTTTTGGAAATATGTACTTTTTTTCAGAAAACATATTTCTCCTTTGCACTTCTCATTTCTTTGTTATTTAGCCAGCAAAGGTTAGTTCATGTTTAAGATTGTTTCTTTTTTTTTGTTCGCCCCGCCTTCTGTGGCTGTCACTGTGTAGTACTGAGGAATCTAATGAATAGAGACATGCATATTATGTTGTTCTAAATGTCAGGATAGAGGCTGTGAAGAAGCAAAGTAATGAAATGAAAAATACTGTCTCGCCTTTTCTTTATTTCTTGCTTTGGGATTTTGGTTTTTTTTTTCCTTGGACTGTGTGTTTTTCTCTCTTACCACTTACCAATCAATGCAAGCTAACAAGAGCAAGAAGCAAAAAGCAAGCAAACGAGAAACATAAAGCAAAGATGAAAATCCAGTCTTAAACCAGCTCTGCTGTGAATAGAGATAACTCTTCCTATTGCATAGAAATACAAGGTTTCAGAAAGTCTATTATTCATTAGGATCAGCAGCTGTAGTGGATTATTCTGCTGTAGCAGGTGGGAAAGAGGAGAGAACTTTATCACTCCTGCACTGACAGCTCAGAGTAAAAGATATTTGATCCTGGGTTTACCACCTCCCCAGTGAGCACACTTACCAAGAAATACAGAACTAAACCTGATTTTAGTTACTCATCAAAAGCAGAAAAGCCCCAACAGGAAACAAACAGACAGAAGCCTTGGTGTGTTAGCACACACCTGGGAAAAGACAGACTGTCAAAAGAGGTACTTAAACCTGGCTCATCTGTCTCCCAAAAGAAAACAGTTCCCAGGGACTATTCTAGGAAGGACAGGATATTTGCTCTTTGGACACCATCATGTTTTTCTCCAAACCAGAACAGCATTTTCAAGGAAAACAGTTTGTCAATCACTCCTGATCCCTAATTGCTTTTTAAGAGTCAGGACATGGAGGCACAGCTACCTATAGGTTTCAAAATGGAAGTCAGTGGCTGGACAGAAGAGACTGCTCTGTGAACTTTCCAGTTTAGGCCGTAGGAGGGTCTTTGCTATCACAGGAAAACTACGGCTACATTTTTCTCAGACCTACCTTGGCTCATGATCAACAGTTCCATGCTATCTCACCACATTCTTTTTTGCACTTCTGACCCAGATTTACAATTAGCTTAAATCTTTGTCTAGACCCTGTTTTCAACTGCTCAGCAAATGCATCTTGCCAGTCTCCCTCAGGGTATCGGCCAGAGTTTGTCCTTTACTACAGCATTAGTTCCAGAGGATTACATTTAACCCGACCTTTCTTCCCTGGCAAAAAATATTTAGTCCTATCAAACAGTGCTGAACTAGCTGCCCAGGAAGGTGGAGAACAGAAGCTTGCACATGGTTGCTGATCAGGTTCTTTGTTAACATGTTGGAAAGGAAGCAACAGGCTGCACTCTGTGGCTGTGTAATTCATCTGCTGTTAATGATGTGTGTCCGGAAAGAAAGTCAGTCCACACTGCCACAGCTACACAGAAACCAGCACCTGAGACAGCTGACAGCACACGAGGTCAAGGATCTGTAACATTGCAAGTACTCACTCACCATGGCAAATTTACTCCTGGGAATGCTACGTGAGCACTGTGTTAAAAGATGTCCACACTTATGCAAGATCAGCTAAACAAGGACATGGACTACAAAAGTCGTTGTGTACATAAAGTGATCTGTGATAATCCAACTTAATTTCATTTACATCAACAGCTCATCTTGGATACATTTTATAAGCTGCATTCTCATCACCTTCAGGTTCTCTCTGAAAATGCTTTCCACCTTACAACACGGTACTAAATTCATACCAACGACTTTCATAGCTCCATAATGATAGAGATTTTTCAAACAGAACAGGAAAATCAAATTTCTAAAGGTGTTCACTATAACTTCTTGGGCTCTGAATTTTATAATGTTACCTCTAGACTAACGTAAAACTGTGTCAGAAAGATAGGCCCTAAAGGATTTGAGTGCTGATTTAAAAATCACAACAGGTCTCTGTTTAGTAAGGCAAAACCAGCACCCCCGGTGTTTCTAGACTTCCATGCTTTGCATGTATGTTTGCACATATGTATGTTTCAGTCCAAACCACAGCTGTCCTGGGATAAGGCACAGCACTAAAAACCATGCAGGCATTAGTCCACTTTCCTGACTCGCACACCATTGGCTCTCAGTATTAGTTGTGTACAGGCTGCTTCTCAACATTTTGTTGAAATAATTTTAAAGAGGTATATTTGATAAAATATTTCTAATATGTGATTGCTAACCATTTGCAGCAGTTTTCTTTATCCGTTTCTTGGGAGGACTCCTAATGTAGTGATCAGATATCTCCTTTTGACCACTGAAATCCCAGAAAAAGAGGAGCATGCAACATATCCAGAGCTTCTGGGACTCAACACACCATATGTGCAGTTTGGTTGCTCTGTCTTTATAAGCTGGTAAGGTTTAGTCATAGGGACTGTCCCACATAGACACAATATAACTACATATTTTGTTAACAAAGTATGTTAATACTTGCAGCTATGTAAAAAATAGTAACTAGAATTAATGGTGTAACTGTATTTACAATAATCGTCTGATGAAACCCTCACATTACCTTCTAACTGGGAAGAGAAAAAGAAATACCCAGTCACAATCAAGACAGTTTAAGTACACCTCAATGTGCAGTGATCCATGAATCCCTTATTAAACTCTATAGATCCTTTCCATCACCCACTTAGCAGGAACATAAGTCAATAACAAAGAAGCACTGAATTAAGTTTTCACAAGCTTGCTGGCCACCTATAATTGAGCAGGAAACTAAAGGACTTGAAGCTTTCTTATGCATTATGCGTCAATAAACCATATTTCACAGGCTCTTGTGTTTGAGAGTATTCACATTCAAAGACTGGAAATAATTGGGCACAGATCTGTTCCCTTCTTCATCTCTACCTTCCAAAGACCACACAGAACTTCAGGACCGTAAAAAAGCAGGAACGAAACCAAAACACAGGAATATTCTCAATTAAACTTTTGGTGAGACAGCTATGTGAAGAAATGTTTTCAAATAAATTCACAAATAAGCCTGAATAATTCATGACTGAGAATTTTACAGACTGCTAATGAATTAAAAAAAAACAATTTGAGAGAAATCATTACTTGGGGCAAACTACTCACACAAATCATATTATTTTTAGAAATTTTAGACCACTCAGCAAATACCAAGGTCTCTACCAGCTAGGCAAGTAACAAGAACTATGGAGTCATGAAGACATTTGTGATCTGCTTTGCACCTGGACTGCAGAACAACAAGTGTGCAACGATAGAGAAGGAGAGCTACATGGTCAAACAGCTAAACTACTACCCATTTCATCCGTCTCCGTTATGAAGAATCCACAAAGCAAAAATGTCTTCATTTTCCTGCATCCTTCAATGAACAGAAAAAAGGTCTGATACTGCCCACTAATCCCCTCTGTGACAGAAGCAGAAGTTTAGAGTGAAAGCATTAAAATTGTGCATGTAGAGGGTGACACTTCCTCTTAATAACTTGCAGCAGTCAGCAGATGACAGTCTTTCTAATTCAAAACCTATTGCGACTATTGTGCCTAATAATAAAAGGATCAGAGAGAGCAATCAAAGATGATCAAAGATGTGGAATGACCTTTATTTTTAGTGAAAAAATTACTCCAACTCTCAATCCAAGTAAGAGACAAAGGAGATATGAAAGACATCTGTAAAGTTACAAGTGTCCTGAATTGATTATTCACTAGTTGTCAGCACACAGGACTTAGGATAGCAAGCAAAATTGGGAGGAGGACCAAAATATTACATATATATATATAAGTAGGGAACTTCCTTCCTACTGCATTTTGTGTATACTAAAAACTTATTATCAGTTCAAAGGGAAACAGAAGTTCAGAGGGAAAAATGTGCATTGAGGTCATTAAATAAAAATATATCTAGCAAGGTTAGTATTAGTTTTTCCAGGTATGCAATTTTAACTACTTTTGGAGAGGGAATATGACCAATTCTTTTGTTCTTATAGTTACCACAGGTAGATTTTGC
>WEKX01003022.1:0-23816 GCA_013390025.1 Pitta sordida
TCAGTGGCTGCCTGGGTCATACTGTGATGTGACTATTCCACTGTAGGGACTGGACACGGAGACNTGGTGTCCGTCCCCATGCCATCCCATCCCCATGTCGTCCCGGCCCGCTGGGGCTGTCAGTGCAGTGCAGCTGTGGAGTGGGCATATCCCACCACTGGCTGCACCATCCCAGCCTCTTCTGGAGCTGCCACCTGGCTGCTGCCACCATGCATGCTCACTTTGCCTATGTGTCAGGGAAGGGGTGTCCCCGGGCTCTGCGCAGCCTTCTTGTGCTGGGTCTCAGTGGCTGCCTGGGTCATACTGTGATGTGACTATTCCACTGTAGGGACTGGACACGGAGACACACAGGTCTGGGTCAGGGACCAGGGCATGGTGCTGCAGGGCTTTAAATGCCACAACGAGCCGGAGAAACCACATGGCCTCCCCAAGGGGCCAGGCCAGTCCCGTCCCACAGGGAGTGCCAGTACCGCTACGACCCCTCGGTGAAGCAATGGCACTGCACATGCATCAGCCAGGGAACACCACAGATCCCTGAAACGAAATTGCGAGAAATTTTCCTCACAAATCCGCAGGGTTGTAATGGAGGGATCGCAATGCAGCGGGAATATACTGTATATACAATCTAGAATAAATGATGTATACATACAATTCCCTACAGGTACTTTTTCATTCTGAAATGACTATGTATAATCTAATCTAATAGTTCTTAGTCCCAAACTACATTTGATTAAAATCAAAATAAATGTAAGAATATATCTGTAGATCCATTTGAAACTATTTGTATAAATGGTATTCTGGTCATTTTTACTGTTTATTTCTCATATGCCCACTATGATAACAAAGTAAGATTAAATTTTCTGATTTTGTTAGGAAAGTCATATTCAGAATCTGCAAAGGTTTGTCACTAAAAGCTGATGTACCTATGAAAGCAAGTCCTAAGCTATATTCCGAATATAAATCAAGAAAGACAACTAATATTGCAGAGAGGAGGTACACAGAAATACAAAAATTTTCCATCCCTTCCAGACCATTACTTTAGTATAAATCAGTTAACACACACACACACAAAAAAAAATCAGAGCTTGCCATTTGTGTCATATGCAACATTCGAACTGCAAATACATTTCTTTAGGAATATCTCTTATGCTCACAGTTCCATGAGTGAGATGCCATACTCCTCCTTATACTGTACTTTTGTCAGATGCAAGAAAAAATATATTATGCAGCAATTACAGAATGCACTTAAATATGGCAACATAGCTAGGAAATGAGAAAGGGATAAAAGCTGCTAAAAAAAAGTCTGATAATGAAGACTCTAGTTCTGATGAGTAAGCGATACAATATCTAAAGCCTTTTCCAGGTTACTGAGATTTTTATTCTTTTTCACAGAAAGAGAGCAAGTGAGAAGGGGAGGGGGCCAGGGGAAGAAGAAGCTGTGGTCTATAAATGATCAGCACAAAAAATAAATTATGGTCAAGTAACTGAACTTTTCTGATGTGTAAATTGAATCATTCCCACACACTGGTGTTTTATAATTAAAAGACCCTTTTCACTGTGGGAAATTTTACTGAATTTTGTATTAAAAGAAGAAACAAACCATCAATCAGGAGGAGGTAGGGGAACTCAAAGAGCTCAACCTATTAAACTTGAAGAGTGTAGTTGAATTCTGAATGACTTGCTCTAGGAAACTGTAGCTCTTTTAAGGCACCTACTGTACAAACATTAATGAGCAGAACACGTTTCTGATCACTGTTCTAAAATCTGCTGTAGTCATATAGAAGAACACACTCTCCATTTGGTGTCACAAGATGCAGAATATCGCTGTAACTGGAACCTTTTGTGAGGTTCACAAGCTGTAAATTACTTGACTTTGGTTACCATTGAGAAAAATCACTGAGCTAAAAACCAAAGGAAGAAAATCCAAACTCCATGTGCTTGTTCAATTCAGTACAGTTCAGATAGATCAGATGGCTTAAGGTTTGCTTACAGCCAGATTGCTACCAAACTGAAACACTTCTGAGTGGACACGAGTTCAGGGCTCTGGTACCTTTCAGCTGAGTTGAGGTCGTGGCTACAAATTACATGTGCAAATTATTAATCTAAAGAGGCCCATCATTAAAACGCATCATAATATGGCATTCATAGACCACAGTAGTTTCTTGTGTAAACTTGCAAGTGCTCATGAGAGATTTAATGCACGATTTTAAGAATGTTGTTATTTATTCCATCATGTTCTATTCTTGATGAGTCTGGTGCAAGGGCAGATAATTTAACATCCTGGATATTCCTTCTTGAACAAAACATTTATATCTGTTAAGTTTTCTGCTCTGTAAATTTACCCAATTTTATATTGTGACCTGCATTGTTATTGCAAAAACAATAAACTAGCTACAACAGTATAAATTATTGATAATGGGCAAGTCAGTAGAAAATTGTATACTGAGCATATACTGGCCTACTGTAATTTTGTAGTTATCTGTATTCTGTCAGCTAGACAGTGGGGTGTAATTTTAAAAAACACCAATAGAATACACAGGTTCCACCAGCGCTTGAGGCTGTAGGATGTTTCATCTTACCTTCAGCTTTCAATGTGGTGTCACGTGAGTGGGTCTCTGAAGAGAGAGGAATCTGGAATGAGAATAGATTATGAAGAATTTAGTAATCAAACATTTTTTATTTTGTAATTATTCCATCATTATTACACAATACCTCAGTAGCTTCAAAAATCAAAACAGAATATGATAAACGATAACTTTTTCATCATTATTTTCATCTTTGCATTGTGATATATGATGCGTTCATAAACTGTGTATCTTTTCTAAAGTCTAAATGAGATGCAGATTATCTGTAATAAAATATTTATTACAGCTACTGCTAGATGGACATGTTACTCTGCTGTAAAATGCTATTTTAATTTTCTGAACCATATGGAAGTGTTGATTGTATGTTGAATACTAAATGTAAAAATGGCATTTGGAGATCTATGTTCATTGTACCTCATTTATGTTCACATATGATTCCTTCAGGTCACACATGAAAATGTTCTTTCCTTTCTACCGCTGTGGAAAATGGATCATGTGCTCTGAGAATTTAATGAAAATATTAAGAGAAGGGTTTTCCTAACTTCAGCACAGCTGATATGAATTTTCAGTTGCAACTTAACAATTTTGTTGATGTATGTAGCACTAAAAATATTATTAATCCTCCTGCCACAGCTTTGCAAAGCCAACATATTCAATAATAATAAACACAAAACACATGGAAAAGATAATGATTATTTTTTAAACAAAACCAAACTTAATGGCACTTAAAATATATACAAAGAGTGGTTCTTGGACAGTATTTTTCATAAGTATGGCAAGCTTAGAGTGTCCTGAAGTAAACTACATATAAAGCAATTCTTTGTTTTCATAAGCAGGAATTTGGGGGTTATTGTAACATATAAAGACTGAGCCTTAATAAATAAAATAGATACACGTACATGGAATATTGCCAGTGACAAAAGCATCAGAAAATCTTGTTTCATTCTT
Organism: Pitta sordida; assembly: GCA_013390025.1. Lineage (NCBI taxonomy): Eukaryota > Metazoa > Chordata > Aves > Passeriformes > Pittidae > Pitta > Pitta sordida. Next base: position 3,534 of record WEKX01003022.1, read on the forward strand.
GTCTTTCTTACATTTGTTTTTCTTACATTACAATTCTGTTCCCATTGTACTGTCTGCCAAGGGAAAGAAAAAAATACAATATGTCTTGAACTGAAAACTCACGATTTTTTATTTCTAGAACTCATCTTCAAACAAGAATCCAAACAGCTTACGGAGTTTTTCTCTGGGCCCTTAACGAAGCTGTGATTGTGCAAGTGATAATAATAACAACTTATGACGATAGATAGAACGTGAAAAAAACCCCCAACCCACACTTCTTATATTTGTACAAATACTTTCTGCCATGACAGAATGTTTTCATTTAACTGTGCTTTCAGCATTTAAAACACATGGTGTGAAGGAGTATTTCTCCAATTTTTTTAAAAAAATTTTTCATTTATTTCTTTATTATTTCAAGCAAAATATGTAGTTCAAGAGTTCAATAGTTTAATAACTCAGCATTTTCTGGGATATTTTACTTTTAAAGGTATGTGTTAGACTGACTGATCAAACAATTAGATGAAGGGGTATCAATATGATGCAAATAATGGTGATGTACTTGTTTTGGCTGGGAGAGTTAATTGTCTTCATAGTAGCTAATATATGTCTGTGTTAGGAATTTGTGACTAAACCAATATTGAAAACAAAGGGTTGCTTTCAGGACTGTAAGTGCTGAGCAGTGCTTGTGCAGTATCAAGACCTTCTGTGCTTCTCATACTGCCCCACCAGCAAGTCAGGTGGCAGTGCACGACGAGTTGGGACATGCTAGATAAACAAAGGGCTATCCCACACCATATGAAGTTGTGGTCAGCAGAAAAAGCTGGGGAAGGAGGAGGAGGATAGGATGATCAGAGTTACGATACTATCTTTCCAGGTAACTGTTATTCATGATGAAGCCCTCATCTCTTGAAAATGGCTAAACATCTACCTGCTGATAAGTAATAAATGAATCTCTTCCTTGGCTTTGCTTGTGCTCACAGTTTCTCTTAACCTATTAAAATGTCTTTTATCTCATGAGTCATCTCGCTTTTACCATTCCTATTATCTTTCCCACCTCACTTGGGGACAACGAAAGGCTGATGCATTGGGCTTGGCTGCCTACCTGGGTTAAGCCACAACAAGCAGGGAAATCATTCTTAATATTGTCTCCTAATTTCTGACAGGCAGAGATTAAGAGGATAAGCATCCTATTATTAACTTCTAGGGAAAACAGGTTAAATACTGTATCAGATCATAAGCCTTGGCTTGTGATATCATAAGATTGGCTCTACAGCCTGAAAAAGTGGGCAGATATTGGATATGCACATCCAAGTTCTACCTGAACCATGAAAATAATTTCCTATGTTATCTCTGAATAAAAAGCTGGATAAAAAGGTCAATAAAAACTCTCTCACAAGTTACTGAAACACAACACTTATCTGCCTAAGCTTAAATCTTGTATTGGAAATGAAAAAGTTTTTTTTAATATATGTGCAGACATATAAAAATGAATACATAGCTTGACTATATAGACCATATAAACATATAAGAAGATAAATACTAAAATATAATTGTAGCAATATGGGGGTAAGGTACTGAAATCTAATGAATCAATATTAAAAATGTTCTAATGCACAGTGACCAGCTACCACATCACTGATTCACACCATGTGAGAAATTTTGCTCTTAGTATAAAGACAACTACTAAACAAACAGACTTCTATCTAATTTCCCCACTGAGGGTCTAAGCATTCTCATCTGTGTCATCAGCATATCTGTACCATAGATCTTAACATAGTCTGTTTCAGAACCACGGACAGAAAAGAGCTTGAAGGTAAACCTGAAATACTCATTCTTGTATTTTCTAAATATGTTACTACTTGCAGGATGTCGTGGTTTGACCCTGGCTGGATGACAGAGATTCACCCACAACCTCTCCTGCAGGAAAAAACTGGAAAAAAACTTATCACAGGCGAAAAAAGGCAAGCTACAAGTGAGAAATAGAAAGGATTTATTTATTAACTAACAAGATCAGAGCTTAATGTGAGAAGTATCATTTTAAAGGCAACCTTTTTCCCCCACCAGTCCTTCTCTCACAACAGATCTCATATTCCCTTTTTCAACCAGGACACAAAGGGGGAACAGGTATAGGGGTGAAACCAGGCTTGTTGGTATTTTCTGACCAGATTTAGGGTAGGAACCATCTTTCTGCCTTCCCATAAAGTCCTCTCTCTCTCTCTCTCTCACTAGAGGAAAAGTCTTTCATGACCCTTTCCCAAGTGAGATCTCGACCTAGGGACGACAGCTCTTCCATTCTCTGTTGCCCGAGAGTCACAGCACAGGATGCGGTTTTTTAAGCACTGGCTATTGCTGCATCATTATGAGCCCATCCCAAAGTACATTGTTCAGATCCTACCACAATGCAATTCTGTCACAAAACGTCTGTCCAAAGGATCTCTGCTAAGCTCAGCTCTGGCAGCCAAGGATTTCTGGGCTCCCAAAACACCTGCAGCTTTTGCAGCATGATTCTCCATCTTCAGTCGTGGCCTCAGGTGGATTCTGCATTGTTGTTTCACTCTATTCCATAGGTTTGCAGGTAGACAGTCTGTTTTCACTATGGTCCATTCTACAAGCAGCAGCAAGACGCCTGGAAGAACATTTGTACCCCTTCTCTGATCAGCCTGGTGGGCCCCCCATAGCTTTAAGCTTCTCCGCTCCCCACACGTGCTCTGCTCTGGCACGTCTATTTTCTGTTACTAACTTTTTTTTCTTTCTCTGGTATGTGGTTCACAGAGGTGCTGTTATCTGCTTCTGACCTTTAATTATTGGCAGCAGCGGAGGCTCAGGCAGGAGCCATCTGCCTCCCCTTGATACCAGAGGAAAAAACCCCATTCAAACCAGAACACAGGAGAAAGTTTTTAGCTATGACTTCACAACTGTCAATAACAGATATTTAAATTCAAGAAAAAGCAGGAAAGTTTATATCATTGCTATCTTCAATATTTCCTGTTTCTAGATTTAGGTGGTTTGTGCTTAAACTTCTTCCCTTCATGATTTCATTTCTTAGGTGGCTAACTGTCCTGATTCACTTAATGAGCATTTCTGAATATATTCTTAGCATTGCACACTTGAAAGTCAGGCTTGGTGACACTCACTGCCAACATATTTAACTCCCTTTGATGCTCTGATCTTCATTTATTGGAGCATGATCAAAGAGTGCTGCTCTCAGAAACACAGGAAGGAAAACTGAAAATAGCAGCCAAAGTCCAACAAATAGCAACAGAGGCTCATCCCTCATCAGCTCTTTATGAGCTGCTTAGATGTGGAATTCTTTAGTTTCACCTGATTCATTCCAATTAATCAGTCTTCTGGTTTTAATGGGAAACGTACTCTTTGGCAGAGAGGTTGTGATCAGGAATTTTAAAATTAAAAAATTGACTGTTAATCTATAGGACCTCATGCACAAGCTCTCACAAAAGCCCTGGGACAAGTATGTCAGCATCATGGTTAGCAAATGTAGAAGAGGATGTTACTGTTGCCAGAATGTGTAAATAGCTAATCATCAAAAATAAAATTAAAATTACATCCAATTGTTCCTCACTAGCTTCTGAAAGAAGGCAATGGAAAGTCATATATGATACCCAAGTCCAGACAACAGAACAGCAATACGGCTGCCTTGCCTCAGCTGCCTTTGCAGGAGGCAGCAGGACTTAATCCCTGTAGGACAAAGGCATCAGCTTCCAGCAGTCAACTAGAGATAGTATTATTGCTTACTACACACACAAAGTCAATGGAATATTTATTATACATTCAGAGGGGAAACATTTCATGCCATGGATAAAGTGTAAAACAGAATAGATGGTAAAAAACCATTGCTTTTTTATGTAAAAAACACCCCCTACTTCAAAAAGCTTATCAAAGTTTACTGCCTGCTGCCTGCCACATAAAATACTGAAATGATCCAGCACATCCTATCTGCCTATCAACTTTAAAGGTCTACCAGCTTGGAACTTAAGTGACTATATTGCTATGCTAGCATCTATAAGAAAGCATACATTAATTTGAACTGGAGAAGAATACCTTGCACACCCGAAAAAGTAGTTTTCAGTTTCAGGACACCAAACTCCAACTTCATCCTCTTTCGTCCAGTTATATGTTGAGGTGGTAAAAATGTGTAGTGAGTTTTCCCATACAAACATTCTTTCTCCACCTTTGTTGGTAAGGACGCTTGAAAACTCTAAGAACAATGTCTCAAGTGTTTGTAAATTGAAGACCTATCGTAAGGTAGAGTTTATGTTGCTATCTAAACAACAATTTATGGCATAGAAACTAAGCCGGTAAGTACTTTCTCACAAAATTGGACACTCTACACAGGATTTCAATACAAGTTATAAGGAACAGAATAGACAGCACCAAACATTGATCATCAATGCAAAGAAACATCCTGGCTACTTCTGTGAACAGTTCTTTTCTTATAAATTATATTTAAGCCATGTTCCTAGACACAGCTGGAAGAAGTCATAATTTTTATTTACTAGTTTACTCAGTTGAGTCATTGGCACAATTGATTCAAAGTTCTTAGTAACAAAAAAAGTAGAAACAGCCAAAAGTTGTAGTTATGTGGAGAATAAATGACACCAGGTCCTCAGCACTAGCCTCACTCAGTACGAATGGATGGCCCTTACAGATCTGCTACCATAATCCCACAGGAACCAGCGAGCAAAGTGTTTGTACTAAGAATAGACACTCTGATGTAAACAACTATAGTTGGGTCTCCTATATTGCGCACCCATGGTCTTAATTCGGACCTGTCCAGACCGACTTCTGCGTTGAATGGCGGCCGTGCCACTGTCGCCCCCGTCACCTGCACCCCTGCTGCTGCCCGTGCTGCCCCTGCTGCAGCCCGAGCCACCACCACCGCCCGTTCCGCTGCCTGGACTGGGGCCGCTGCCACTGCGGTGGCAGGTCCTGCATGCACAGTTGCAAAATGGGTCTGCTACTTCGCTAAAAATTCATGCCGCTAAGATCTAAAGCCGCAATATAGGGGGTGCGAAGTGCAAGAGGGCCGACTGTGTAAAAAACTGAAAGGTACAACGAGAACCTGAGGTCCAGGAAAATCCATCTGGGTAAAATTCAAGTAAAAATGCAATGAAAATTAAAAAAAATTATAGATATTCTGTGCAATGTTCTCTAGGATGACCCTGCTTGAACACATGGAGGTTGGACCAGATGACCCCCTGTGGTCTTTTCCAACCTTACCCATTCTGTGCCTCTTTGATATATATACATATATGTATATATATTCTATATGTAAAAAGTATAATCATACATACAGTTTATATAGAACAAACATACATAGAAAATATGTATAAAATACTATAGTTATGAATAATTGGTTATTTATGTTCATATATCTATAAAAATCTATGGTTTTACAGCTCTTCAATTATATATAACTAAATAGATAATTGTTCTGTACAAAACTGTTACATTGTTGCTTATGTGAAAAAACAAGCATACTCTATAGACATATTTTATAACCTTGTCACAGTAAAACCCAATAACATAACTGTATATTAGTAATTAAGATTTACCTCCCTCTAAATGAACACACATTTTTTATTTAATTGCAACATAAGTGTATCTATATGGTCTCTAGGGAACCTCAACATGCTGTTAATTAATTTGGCAATTAACAGTGATGCGCATTCACTAGAGCTCATGACACTAAATTTGACCAGTTTTGAAAGACAGCCTTGGAATATACAACATTTTAATCTTAAAGTGCCTTTACTTAGAAACTATGTACTTCAGCTTATGAATGACTAGGGATTTTTTGTCAAAGGTTGTTTAGTGTATTTTCTACGTATGTGATATCCTTTTTCCATTGAGCAGATTCTCAACATATTATTTTCATGTTCACAGTGTTACTGGTAAAACCTGCTGTGATACTATAAAGATGCCAGTTACCTGTCATACATGCTTAAAATAATTGGTATCACAGGAAAAGCAACACAAGAAGAAGCAGCGTTAAAGAGCAGGTCTCTCTGTGATAAAATGCAGAACATATGTTAAAAATATGTGTAATAATTAGAGCACGGTGCATCCCTTTGCATATCAAACCTGGCACTGCTTAAACTATTTGTAAGTATGAAGTTCATGCTATGACTACTGTCTTTTTTGAACAAAAAGCCTCTTTCTTCAGTTACGTGTTCACCTATAGCATGCGACTTTTTCAACTTCGCATTATGCCACATGAAGTTCAATATCCAAAACAAACAGGAAACCAAGCTACACTTTTGCTATGAAATATCTACTGGATTTTTCTTAACAGAAAGAAAGAATAAAGCATGAGAAAAGGGATGGGTAAAGATAAAAGAGTTTAAGAACAACTGGGATATTTAATTGCCTAAGCTATTGTGAACAAGAACTACATTAACTTTGATACTTTTATTAACTTTTTAACAAAGCTTTGAACAGGCATAAACCAACAATGTGCCTTATCTTTTCAATATGGATTTATTTTTGAAAGAGATTTTTTTTTTATTATTTTTGCTGTTGACACTATGAAAAAATTATCCTATCTAGAAGGTTGTAGGAAAAAAAATATCAATGTGTACTCTCGAACAGTCAAAAGATGACTGCATATATGAAGGCAATTTTAGGAATATAAAGACTACATATCTACATTTACTTTAGATTAAATTGTATCATGATTATAATTGCACGTATAGACTTCTTTTCTGCCCTTCCCTTGCTTCTGCATGTTTAGATCCTGATGAACAGACACATGAAATCAAGAATAGGCAATGTGCATGGAATGATACAAGCATATATATGACTATAGATTACCTCTGAGTGCTTAGCAGGATAAATTTTGACAGTTCTGAGAGAACATATTTGAAAGCTACTTGTCAGAGACTTTTAGTATTCAGACCTGTGCTGTCCAAAATCTCAAATTATTCTTAATTAAATGAAATCTGCTTGTTTAAGGAACTCTATGTCCTCACTAATGAATCAAATACTTACTATTATAATTACTATTTTAGCAAGTTTTGAAAATAGGTTATGGCCCAGCAAAAATAGTTTGCTTAATGTTTCTAAGAAGAGACAAGCGGCTGAAAATGAATGCTTTTCAATATCAGAACCCCTGCTATCAAACCACAATCACAGAATCACAATATTCTGAGTTGGAAGGGACCCACAAGGATCATTGAGTTCAACTCTAAAATGGCAGCAGTGCCTCCCTGGTGGTAATCGAACCCCAATCTCCTGTGTGAGAGGCGGGGACACTCACCACTATGCTAAAGTGGACTTTCAACCCACTGAAATGGATGAAATGAATCCACTGAAATGAATACAATGCTGATCCCAGTCCAAGCATGCAACATTTTTAAGTGGTTTTTGCCACCTCATTTCAGCTGCCAACATCAATGAAAATGGTACACAGACTTCGCCAGTTCCTGTGTTTAAACCAGACATGTGAACATACAGTAGTATCTCTACTTTTCCTCCATATCCACAAGTTGTATCATTGCTCTGTTATGCTGTATTACATATGCGTGATAGCTACATAAATATTTCTGTTGAGCTATAAATTGAAATGGACTACAAATTTCCTTCAAATTGTTTAATATTTATTTTGTCATGTATGTATTTCAAACTCACACACACAGAATCACACACAGAATATTATGAGTTGGAAGGGACCCACAAGGATCATCTAGTCCAACTCACCATCTAACACCCGTGCAGAGACTGAAAGCACATCCCAGAGCGNGCAAGTTATGCAGAAATATAACCACTGTTTGGTAGGTGATCAGGTGAGTATTAGATAAACTGTAATTAGAGAAAAAATTCAGTAAAAAATGCTGTCATATATTTTAGAAGTAACATAAAAGCATCAAATAAATACAAATTAATAGAAGAGAATGGAGTTCATCCTTTTCATAGATTTCTTGCAACAGATCTCGCAAAAGCAATATCCAAGTCTAAGTTAGTTTTGAAATATGCGAAGTCAAAGGAGACCTTGTTCACTAAAACGAAACATAGCCACCCTAGGCTAAACCTGTGCACTGCTTTTTATTTTTGAAGTCTTTTTAAAAAGGCGTAAATCAGTGGAGATGAGAAAAGAAGGGTAAGCCTTTAAAGGTTTTGATGGTTTGCTCTTCAATACCTAAAACTGGATTTACTTAAAGAAATCAAGTGAAATATTGTAAAAGCTTATGCTGAACCACAAACATTTGCCTCAAGCATACATTTTTTAATCAAACTTTCTGATAGTATTTGCAAGGATGTAATTTTTGTCTCCAGATTATTTGGGAAGTTTTGATTAAAACATGTAAAAGAGGGTAGGCCTTTAAATACAAGAAGTACTTTGGCGAAAACCAGTGCTCTAAACAAATATGGTTACTGATAGAAAACAGTAGGATGTAACTGCCCTTGTCAACCTTGAACACTTAGTGACTAAATTTCAGGAAAAAAAAAGTCAATATTACACCAACAGTGCACTTAACTATGGTGTTTCTGCGTTCACATGGAGAACACAAAAATCAATTAATTGTGTGAGAGATACAATCCCTTCAGAACTCAGTCAATACACTGATTTATTAATGCTATTGATTACACAGAACTGAATATGTAATATGAAGACATGCCATGTCAAAATGCAGCTCACAGTTTCCTATTCAAAGATTTGATTTTCTTCTTTATCTTTCTTTTCTTTATCCTTAAGACCAACTCTACTAATATAAAATGGAATTCTATGAAAAGATCTATGCCAGTTTTATTTCTCCAAGTCTGCAGAAAAATGCTTGGTATTGCCTTTTACTTTCATACTTAAATATTTATGCACAGAAACCTCTTTTCTAAGGTATGAAACAAGATGGACACAAAATATAATTGCAATTAGGGATATGCTGAGCTTCCAGAAAAAATACGTCTAGAGACTAAGTCATGAAGAATACCTGCTGATTTCTGGGTAGTGTAGGTACTTAACTCACCTGCATGCTGTGCATCTAGTTACTGTTTGTATTTCACAGGAGAGATCCATTACACATATCAATAGTAGGCAACCAATTATAACCAGAACATATTACTTCAACTATCATAATACATTATGTCGCAAGTGGCAGATCATGAAGATGATCTACGATAATTAGAGCAAACTGACAGCAAGTTATTCACGTGTGTTATTCCACAGAAAACAACATTACATGTGAGAATCAACACTCACTGCCACATTAGGCAGGCTGGAGTCTTCACTTTCCTCCTGCAGTTTGCAGTGACAGGAACGCCGAAGACCAACTTTCATTGTTTACACAAAAGAACTAATTCTACTGCTTATGAATTATGATTTTTATTGGCACAGTTTCTATTCTCCTAGTAGCATATATACTTTGTTTTACCCTAAAGATGTGTACATTATGATGAATAAAATACTAATAGAAAAGAAGGCAAAAATATAGTGTTTGTCTCAGTGTAAAGTGTATCTGTCCTGAAAAGGTTTTCTCATAGGCTATATCTAATTTATGTCTTTTTATTGGTCTAAGATTGTTTAAGAAATTCATCTTCCTGTTAAAGAAAGCAAAATCTGATCAAAAAGTTGAGTTTTTGCAAACTCAGCTGATACAGGCAAGAACGAACAAGATTAACTGGCATGTGGTAAAACAATTATAAGGTCTCTTGTTATGTGTACGCACAGATTTTGAAACCTAATACAGGTGTCTGTGCACTAAGATAAAGAGGGATCAATCTTAGGCCCGGCACTGTTCAGTATTTTTATTGACGATATGGATGAGGGAATTGAGTCCATCATCAGCAAGTTTGTAGATGATACCAAGTTGGGGGCAAATGTTGAACTGCCAGAGGGTAGGAGAGCCCTTCAGAGGGACCTTGACAGACTAGAGAAATGGGCAGACTCCAATAATACGAGATGTAACAAGTCTAAGTGCTAGATTCTTCACTTTGGACATTACAACCCCATGCATCGTTATCGATTGGGGGAGCAGTGGCTGGAGAGTGGTGAAANTTCTTGAGCCCTGTGTGCTGTTCTGGGCTCCCCAGTTTAAGAAGGATGTTGAGCTCCTTGAGAGGGTCCAGAGAAGGGCGACAAGGATGGTGAAAGGACTGGAGGACAAGCCCTATGGGGAGCGGCTACAGGAACTGGGGTTGTTCAGCCTGGAGAAGAGGAGGCTCAGAGGCAACCTGATTGCTGTTTACAACTACCTGAGGGGAGGTTGCAGCCAGGTGGGTGTGAATCTCTTCTCTCAGGCTGATGACACCAGAAAAAGAGGACATGGTCTAAAGGTTATTCACAGAGAGAGTGATCTCTCATTGGAACGGTCTGCCCAGGGAGGTGGTGGGGTCACCAGCCCTGGACCTGTTTAAGAGAAGACTCGATGAGGAGCTCAGTGACATGGCTTAGATGATGGGGACCTTGGATGGATGCTGATAGAATAGTATTATATATATTATCAGTTTGATTCTCCATTGATATTAATGCAAGATTTTCTATTGATCTGAACTGGCTGATTAGATATTATCTATATAATAATATGTAGGACTAGTAGACAAGCCCTGAAAATGTCAAAACTCCACATTTAGAAGGGATCTCCAACATAATCTAGTTTCAAACCCACTGCTGTGGGAAGGGATGCCATTCACTACATCAGGTTGCTCAGAGACCCATCTAATGTGGCCTTAAACATATCCTTCCTTATGATGACTTTTAAAATAGATTTTTTCTCTCATAAAAAGCAAGCAAATAAAGATTATTTATTTCATGAAATTGCATAGCATTTCAGTGTCAGGGTAGCAATTCTACATCACTGTAATTCACCATTTCTCAATCTGACATTACTAATTGAGAGTACTTTAAAAGGTGCATCATTACTGTGCAGTGACCTCTTATTAGAGAGAGTTTGGGGGATTTCTCTGGTAATGCATAACTCAAATGTTCTCCCTGATGAGCTGTTTCATCAGGTAGAGCTATTTCTTTGAAAGAGCAGATATGAATGATACACAGAAGAGAAATGAGTGAAATGGTGTCAATAAATACCACACGGAATATGTCGGAATAAATACAGTGAGCCCCCACATATTCGCGATCCGGTATTTGCGAGATTCAGTATTTGTGGGAGATTTTCCCGCGAGCTGTGCAACCTCGACGCATGCCAGAACCTACTACAAATGCGGTCTGATCGGCTGCTGGTCCTGCCACTCGCGAACCGCCAGGACAAGCCGCGGCGCAGTGACGAGCCGCGGCGCAGGGACTCCTCCGCTCACTGCTTGCCCCCCGCCCCAGAGGAGCACAGCCAAACATCTGAAACAAGCCCCGCTCTCAGGACCGTCCTTCAAACCTTATATGGGGAGGGGGCATGGCTACGGGCGTGGCGTACTTGACTACGTAGTGGGTTCGCTATCTTTGCGGATTTCACCACTCACATGAGGCGGACCAGACTCAACAGCTCGTGAGTAATGGGGGTTCACTGTACCTCTTTCTATACATTCAAAACAGTAGATTCTAAACTCTTCTTCATAAAAGAAGATTGGAGTCATTGCAACTAGTTCTTTCAAAGCACCAGCTTCCAACCTCAGTCAAAAAAAGCAGCATTAGAATGTCAGAAATTATAAGAGGAAAAAGAAAAGCATAGCAGGATTTTTAAAAAAATGCAATAAATCCATTCACTTTATATTCATGTTAAACAGTGATTTTCTGATCACTACATCTCAAAAAAAAAAGAGTATCATACCTAGGAAACAGATAAAAAAGGCAGGAAGAGGCAGGAAGAATATACATAGAGGGATACATAGGAAGTCATTCCTTACTAGAAGATGGTGGAATGGACCAGAGTTCATCAGCTTGGAAAGGAGATAATTGAAGAAGGGTATGAGAAAGGCCTATATAAAGAGAACTCCTATATATGGAATTCTCATTATTATGACACTATAATAGGAACCTTTCAATTCAACTACCATTAGAGAAGTTCTAACAAACAAACACAATGATTTGCTAAACACAACCATAATTTCATTGTGCAAGTCAGCATCACAAGAGGACAAACCCCCAAACCATGAATAATTCAAAAGGCCTAGTGGACTCGTTGCTACCTATTGAACGTAATGACCTGAATCTGACCTCTGACATAACAAGACTTCAAGCCACTGCCTGCCAAGTGGTGGGAGGGTATGCACAGGGAAAAATTGTCAGAAATGTGTCTTGTACTCTTTATTTAGAAGTTCAACTCAAGTTGGTTGTATTTTTTGTATCAAAAATAAACTATTCTAGACTTCCTCTCTTTAATAAAAATACCTTGTTTATTCCGGGAAATAGGACATATAGTAACTCTCATCCATCACCATTAGTAAACTGATAGAATGTCACATTAACTTAGCTCACAGTAATCAAGGCTAGGTAGGTAAGGAATTGTCTGAAGGCAAGATACACCTGCTAGAAGTAGTGAAAGCCAGATATAGATGAGTTTCTCAGACCCTGATTATTCGGTTATGTGATTGAATATTTTCATTAGTGGTCTTGCTAGGAAAAATAGCAGGAGAAAGCTGATGACATTTATGGATGACACCATGTAAGTAGATGTGCTCAAATACATAAGATGACTGATATCATACAGGAAACAGTGGATGACCTTGACGTTTAGTGGAATAGAAATGGGATGAAGTTTAACAATAGGTAACTTGAAATTATCTATAAATCTTATTTCTGTTAAGAACTGTAAGCTTAGTATCTGGCAGCAACTTGAAGAATCAGTGGTACTAGTAGTACTAGTTTTGAAGACAACTATACACCTTCATATGACATTGTAAAAGCTAACAGAACAATAAAGGGTAATAAATTCTCAACCTTTTTGACTTATGCTTTCAGTTCTTTGTTTTATCCTGAAACTTCTTCCATTGTTTTATTTATTTAGATTTCCTCGTATTAGAATGTAAAATCACTATCTCCAGTGTCACCAATAGCCCAGTAGCTCTGCTCATATAATCAGAATACAAATCTGAGAAATATTTACTAGGTTTTATCAGATCTCCATCACGTAAAAAAATATTTTACAATACTGAAATGCTAAAGACAAGGCAGATCTTATAATACAGTCAGGTCTCCTATATCATGCACCTGTGGTCTTAATTCGGACCCACGCAGCCCAATTCCATGTTGAATGGCGGCCGTGTTGCTCCCTGTGCACCCCCCCACTGTGGCTGCTGCCACCGCCGCCCCCACCGCCATCACCTGTGCCCCTGCTGGCGCCCGTGCTGCCCCCGCTGCAGCCCAAGCCCCCACCGCCGCCTGTTCCGCCACCCGGGCTGGGGCCGGGGTCGCCACCGTGGCAGGTTTTACATGTGCAGTTGTGAAACGGGTCTCCTACTTCGCTAAAAAATCATGTCGCTACAACCTGGAGGTGCAATATTTGGGGCGCGAAGTGCAAGAGGGCCAACTGTAATATAAAAAATGTTGATCACTTACAGATAAATTTGAATGTCACATAGAAAATAATTTACCATCTGGAACACTCATAACTCTTTCCCATTTCCCTTATGAAAACTTTTGTTTTGATAAGGAAATCCCAAGACCTATTTTCTAATGAGAAGTTGTTTTTCAATGTCACCACTTTCAATTGTCAATTCCATTATGACAAGTGATTTTATTAGATAAATATTAGATACAGAAGAAGTCTAAATGAATTACAAATCACAGCACTGAGAGGCAGACTACATAAAATTGGTATATAATTTGCATGTTACTTACAACCTGCAAAAGTTCTTTGTAAGAACTTCTACACAGGGCTCAGGTGCTACTATAGTAATCTGATTTATTTCACTGTATACATTTGCTCTGTTCTCATACTCTTACCCAAGTAACTTCTACTGATTATAGCTTTGGAGAGATGTTCTTGCAAAATAAATACCAAATTCAGTGTATCAAAAGTCTGAACTGAAAACCACCTAAACACCTCTGTAGTTTAGTTTTTGGACCAAAAAGTGATAAAGCCTTGGATGTTATCAAAATCACAAAACCAAGAACAAGCTACAAGTTTCTAGTTCTCAGAGCTGTAATGCATTAAATATTCAAGGAAGTTTGTTATAAACAGCACCGAGTGTTCCGATTGACAGTTCTCCTTTAAAAGTTACCTTAAAAATAAAGATTTAATAAGGTTCCAAATATTTTCAAAAAAACCCCAACAATCAAACACCTACTTTCTTTAGTTTATTTTAATTTAGAATAAGAATAGACAAGACTAAAGCCTTTATATTTCCTTTAACAGGAAAGAATTGTACATTTGTTCACAACACCCTGGCACTATCCCAGACTTTAACTGAATTTTTCAACTTGAACTGTGTTACTCTTATATGTAGGGGTTTTAGGTTATTTTACTATTTTTTTTCCTCACCACATGTTAACTAGAAATGTTACATTGAAAAATGTCCTATGGCTAGATTTTCAAAAGTTTATGTACTATTGTGAGAGAGACAAACATTAATGGTTAATGAATCAAAGCAATTGCCCATTTATGAAGGTGGCAGGGTGCTTTGCTGAGGCCAAGTTTGCACGCTGTGAGGGGCAGAGGGTGAGTTTTGGGGTGTATAGTGGCAAGCCTCTGGTCTGCATAAGACAGTGGGGGTGAATATCCATCACTAGAGGCTACAAGCCGGAAAAGAAGCAAACACTCAGAAAGTTCTCCCTTACACAAACTGTCTCAGTTGTAAACTCCCTTCTTACCTCCTGCAAAGGTCCAGAAGGTATTCATTCCCTCTGATGAGGCATAACTGTCTCAACTGTGCAGACATGAGAAGTAGCTATCATGTCTTGGACAGGGTTATAAACCATCAGAGACCACCAAAGCATCTCCAGACTCATTTCTGAGGCCTTCCACCAGAGAACTCTATTTCATGGGCTTTCCCCACCCTCGACAGGTCAAGATGGGACCTCCACGGTGATAAATGNAATTTGCAAAAGCGATATTTTTATGTTTTCATATTGCTGTATTTCTATAGATAATAACAAAAATGGCTCCATACCTACTTTCCATTGCAACCAAATTTTTCTAAAATAAACCCTACACTTACAAACACCTATAATTCAGTGTCATTTCACTCTAATCCACCCCAAGGGATTTATTAATAAGAACATGGGTTATCCTTGCCTTCAGGGGTAGGTCATAACAATTATAGAGCCTAATATCAGAATTTTATAGGGTAATGAAAACATATTTAAATAATTTAAATATACAGACAGACAGACACACACACAGAGAAATNGAACTCTATTTCATGGGCTTTCCCCACCCTCGACAGGTCAAGATGGGACCTCCACGGTGATAAATGGACATCCAAATTGCAACAAGCAAGTCTCATCACAAGATCCAAGGGTGATGGAATGTATATTTCCTTCCTTCCTTCCTTCCTTCNTTTCTAAAATAAACCCTACACTTACAAACACCTATAATTCAGTGTCATTTCACTCTAATCCACCCCAAGGGATTTATTAATAAGAACATGGGTTATCCTTGCCTTCAGGGGTAGGTCATAACAATTATAGAGCCTAATATCAGAATTTTATAGGGTAATGAAAACATATTTAAATAATTTAAATATACAGACAGACAGACACACACACAGAGAAATACATGGACAATATTTAGGATCATTTTATCTTAAATTAGTTTAACTTATGGGTTTGTTTCACCTTCAGTTTATAATGTTTCAGCTTCAATTTCAGTTGGAAGAAAGGACTTCAGCCATGAAAACAAACAGTTTAAGTTCTGTTGATTTTTGTTATTAATGTAACAGTGTGAAATGTGCATCTGATTCAACATTTATATTTTGTTATGTCAGACAACAAGTTATTGAATCTTCTCAATTGAAATATTTTTTTTTTGCTCCAAGAAAAGGGCAGATTTACCTAATAAAGTAGCAAAAAACACCTCTTGAAAAAATCTCATGGAGGACAGGTCTGTAATTCAGCACTCTGGAAACATATCAACTTCTTTCCTGTAGCATAAGATATAGACTTGATGACAGAAAACATTGCTAATGAACTCTGAATAGTTAAGTCAATGTGATGTAACACAAAGTCACCAACATACTACCATAATAGGGATTAAAATAAATAGCTATATGTAGTAAGTCTTAGATTTCCTTCATACAAATACTTTAGATACCAAGAATTCTTTATAATCTCTTTGAACATAATTTCATTCCACGAGTGTAAGATAATTTTAGAGTTTATATATATACTTGCTACCTATACTAAAGTAGTGTATCAGTTGTGCATCAGGATACCATTCTCTGGCCTTCTTCAAATTCATGTAAATGCTTAAGAAGGAGAAGTGAGTTCATGTAATTTTAACAGTACCCAAAACGAGGTGGAATTTTCTTATTCTCAGACAAATCAGCTGAATTAGGGATTGATTCTGCAGTGTTAAATATGTATTCATCATTAAATTCCGTGCTTCTCTGAGGAATTTCTATCAAAAGCAAAGTTTTAATTTCTAAAGAATCCCAAACACTTTCAAAACTCTCCATATCTGTATGGCTTTAATACACATGCATGGCTATTTTCACTGTCATAAATTTATATGTAATCCTATTCTGAGCATTCTTTATAGTTTATTGATTTTTAGACTGTGTGGCAATGCTGGTTTAAAACTGAACTATCCATCCAGTAACACAAATCAGACATCAATTTTCCTTTTACGTACTGCAAAACATTCATATTGAGCACTAAATGTGTTTGGAAAAGCAAGGAGCAAATCACAGCCTAATCTGATAAAACCATGCTAATGGTTTTTGTATAAGGGGAATTCACATCATTAAAATACGTATAGCTGTTTAGTAATGCTGTCAAAACACTGGACATACCATTGCATACTTCATTAGATCAATGGAGAGTATTTCTGAAGATGATATGGTTGGGAAGATTTCCTGTTAAACTTCACACACCCAGATTGCAGATAGTTCAGGAATGGCACACCAGAAACTCAACTACACCCTACACCAACATTCCATCATTTAGTAAGTTTGTATCTGACAACTGAAGAGAGAGAATATGAACAGGGAATATTTAAGTGCAGAAATCCAGATAGTATCGTCTTAAAAGATATTTAATGAATAAAGTTTAACATCTACGGTCAGGAAAAGAAAAAGAAAAAAACTAACCAACATCCTTCCTTCTCCCTCCCCAGTAAAACTTTATCAACATGCCTATTAAGACAATGAGAAAAAAAACTAATTAAAGTAAATTAGCTTAATGTGCACAGGCTGGATAAAGACAGATAACTTTTAAAAATCCAAGAAGATAATGGTACCCATTTGGGATATGTTTTTGGCATTTTTCATATAAATTGGACAGTTTTAGAGGACAAATATTGTAGAGAAGTCCTTACAGGCAATTATGTCTTTACAGTGTTCGTGGCTGACATCATAAAAGTATAATTTTAATTGCTATTAATTGTGTTAAGTCTACTTTTATTGAATACTTAATGCCATCTCTGACAGTTATAGTAGTTTATGTACTTTAATGAAACTTCTTGGTAGAAGTTTGGACTTAAACGGTCCTCTATACTATGCTCAAAATAAGGTATTTTATCAGCTAGAGTAGTGCAGGTTATAAAGACACTGCTTTTTACCTTCTCAAAATTTGTTAGTCTCCATTAGCCTTTTATGGATGACTAGAAAACCAATTAGTGTCTCATGTTTTAAATGCATCAGAATTTACTAAATATTATTATAAGAAACTGTTGCTGCACAATTTTCCAGTATGAAGGAACCTCTCTGTTTTCCTAGGGAATTGAATTAAGATAAGCTGATGAATGACTGAATGACACCAACTCACATTAATATTTTGCCATTTGGGAATACAGAATGGATAAAATAAAACCATGAAATCTCTTTGGCATTTAACTAAAAACCCCTCATGACTTTAACTGAATAGGATTGTGTGCTGGAAGAGCTTGACTTAAAGATTTGTGGATAGATAAAATAGCAGAAGGAATGGAAAATAATGCAGATTCACCAGAGAAGTATTTAACAACATAATTTTGTGTAATGCAGAGAAAAAATGTTGTTAACCCTGAGTTTAGCTCATTTGGTTAGAGCATGGTGCTAATAAGACCGAGGTTGTGGGTTTGATCCCTGTAAGGGCCGTTCACTGAGAATCTGGACGCTGAGGCCCTTCCAATTCAGAATATTCTCTGAAACCTGTGACTTTGTATTTCTCTGCTAAAATTCACATTGCTCTACTGCCCATAGTTTTAGGTCTCCAGTGTTACTATTAAAGAATTATTAATAGCAATTATTAAAGAATTAGAAATTATTTTATCTCTATCACTACCAGTCGCCCTAATGGGAGAATACATCTATTATTGGTTTTCTTTCTGTTTTCATGCCTATTTAAATTATAGCAGCATTATATACACAAAAAGTATTGAATGGGATAGGAATGTATCTCAAAGAACTCCCAGGCTCTTCGAAAATCCTAATCTGCTGTCAGAACTACGCAAGGCTTACTTAATAAAAAAGAATACCAAAAAAGAAAAAAAAAAACCCAAACAGTAATTAGGGAAAATATACATCTTTTTTTTTTTGGCTCAGCTATCAGGGGAATTACAGTTAAGGTGATGCCCACTAATGAATCTTGTAGCAGAGGCTTTTAAGTAACTGTGGACTGAGATTTTTATGTGTTAGTTCCAAAGACACAGCATAGTCAAATACACCTGCTGGCTATTCATCACTTTCACTTTGCTATCTCTGAGTCATGTAAATCAAGTCAGAAGTGTTAAAACTAGGATTTTGCAGCTATGAAGGTGAGGTTACTGTCTTTGTAATTTGGTTCTAGTTGCAAAATTATGTTAAATTCTCACAGTTAATTTTTAAACAACTAAGGAATAGACCTGTGTTGCTTTTGTTAAAAAACAATAGCAACAAAAAAGGCACCAGAACACAATAAACCAGAATATGTTAGAAAATTTGAAAGCCAAAAACATCTTAAGGTTGTGATGATTTAATCCAAAAACCAGATGAAATTTATATTATTTTAAAAAGAAAAATATTTCAAAGATTATTACAATATTAGCAACAGATAACATGAAATATATTTTTAGATATTGCGAATATTCTACTTTTGTTTTAGTTGATTGCTTTCTAGGTGTATCTCTACACAATACATGCATCTGATAGCTGTAGTAATACTTGGAGCTGAGTAGGCTCTAAGATTTGCGTGGAATCAGAATGCTTGATGATGTAAAAAACCTGGTGCTAGGAATCCTCCACTTTAAGGTGACACTAACAAAAAAGGGCTATTTCTTTATGATTTAGTTAATAATTCAGGAGTTCTACTTGCATTTAAAGTGTTTCATTGCCAATTTATCCAGGACACCAGTTAGCTTTGGTTTTTTGTCTGTATACAAACACATTTTTATCTAAGGACATTTTATAAGAAGAAAGATGCCCACAGATCACTGCAGTTTTCCTATTTCTCAAATGCTTTATTAGTATTATGGTAGTTGTCCTCATGTTAGTAAAGACTGTGGTTTTGTAATACATAAGAAACAGACATCTCATAACAGATTTCAATTTGCTTCAAATGTTTGTACATTATTTGAGCAGAAATTTTATTGAAACAATGTCTGCTTTCTCAAAAAACCTAATTCACCAGAAAAGGATCAGACTGCCTATTATAAAGTCTCCCCTCTTCTTCCCTATATTCAAGAACATTTCCATCAATTTTTTTCTTCCCTATTCCATTTTCAGCCTCTACTTTTTTCTTTTTTTTTTCCTCAAACTACCTCTGTTGCATTTCAGAAAATGGACTAAATACAAAAATGTGGGTCAGTTGATCTTAAAGGTCTGTTAAAAACACTTTAACAGGGAAGAAAGAGGAGCTCAGAAATGACTAAGTCTATATTCAAGGTGCCTTAAACCAGTGGGGGACTATTCCATTCTTAACACACTTCACTAAGTTTTTGATTTCCAGGATATACAGGGTGAGACAGTGGAATGCAGAGGTAAGTTAAGTTCCTTATAGAGAGATATTCCCTGCAACACATCTATGTCTTTATTTTTCAGATGGAAATGGCAATAGAGCAGATTTTCAGGAAGGTATCTTGATCCCAGTGGATGTTGACTAATAGACAAGAAGAGTTACATTTAAAAGAAATGACCGAAATCCATTCAAATGTCTCACTGAAAGTATAATTGCTCCCTCTACACCCTACTCTCCTCTGCTTCTTTTAATTTAATCAATTTCCAAGAAAGATTTGACTCTTATTTGAACTAGAGATTGCTTCATTGAAGTACTTGTGCCATTTTGCA
>WEKX01003025.1:815-30926 GCA_013390025.1 Pitta sordida
TTACTCATGGGTTGTTTGGTCTGGTCCTCTCCATGTGAGTTGTGGAATCCGTGAAGATAGCGAACCCACTATGTAGTCAAGTACGCCATGCCTGTAGCCATGCCCCCTCCACTAATAAGGTCTGGAGGATGGTCCTGAAAGCACAGCGACTTCTGTAGTGCCTCATCAAAGCAGAGGAAACACCTTTTGTCAACTTCCCAGCTCACATGAGCTGCTTTTCCGAGTACAGAAACCAGCACGGCTGAGACCCGGGAAGCCAGCAACCACCCCCCACTGCGGATTCGAGCGGGCACAGAGCCTTCTCACACTGTCCTTTCCCTGCCGTGTCTGTGCTGTGTTTTATTGGGGTTTTTATCGGGGTTTTTATTGGGGTTTCACGTTGCTGGTGTGTGTCTCTTGTGTTCAAACATGGCAGAGGTGCACTGAGAAAACAGTGGCTCATGTTGGTTGCGTAGGTGCTGCCTGATAAGTTTTGGGGGGTTGTTCTCATTTCTTTTAAGGTTTTTCAGTCTGCGAACCCAGCTACATCTTGTGGGCCACCGTTGGAAACTGAGGACAGGGCAGCAGTGGCGAAGCAGCACAGAGGGAGCGTGGAGGTTACCTCGTGTGTGCGGGAGGTGGGAGCCACGGGGCCACTCTTCCCTTCACTGCCCCAGACACAAAGTGCATGGCAGGGGTGGGGGTGGAAGGTGCCTCCCGCTCCCACACAGACACACACAATGCTGGCAGCCTCCTGTAGCCTGGCAGAGAACAATGCCAACCATGCAGACACCCTGAGGGTCCCCGTTGCCTCCGTGACTGCTCCAGCTCCTTCCTGCCCATCCCGGCATGACGCAGGTGCCTGCTCCCACCCCTCCCCGGCTCGGCTCAGCCAGGCACCAGCCTGCCAGTCCCTGTGGGGTTGGGGAAGGTGCCCCCCTGCTCTCACATACATACACACACAATGGCAGCCCCATCACCCCATCTTGTAGCCCAGCAGAGAACAATTCCACCAGTGCAAATAGGCACATTTACACTAAACACAGCCCGGGCATGCCATGGTGGCTCCGGCTGGGACTAATTTACATATTCATGAGCAGACTGGGTTTGCGGTAGGTTCTGCGCACGCGCCAGGTCTCAGAACTCACTGGAAAATCAACAGTGAGTATGCGGATCCCACAAATCACGGATTGCGACTATGCAGAGGATCACTGTATTTTTCTTAATTCTAATTGCTGATGATGTAGGGAATCATGGTGGGTTGCTTTCCAAGAGTTTTCAAGGGGAAAAACACTGTTTTGGCTCCTTTAGATAGATGCAGAAATGACATCACTGTCACTGAGCTAGCCATAGATTGCTCAAAGTCTCTGCATACCATATGGGAGTGTCACAGGAGCAGAACTAGATTCAGTGCTATTTCAGATGGGTTTACATATCCACTACCTTGGGATACAGATCAATAGTGTGACGTAGTGACAGAATAACAGAGGCATACCAAAAGACTTCAGTATTTTCATAGGTAATGAAGTTTACCACCTATAGGAATATGCTTGAAGAAAATTAGTCATCAGGCTAGGTTAAAGCCAATATAAATTATAAATTATTGGGTTAACTTACAGAAGTAGTATTAGTTATTGGTATTGTGCAAAAATGACCTTGATACAAAGTTCAGAATACCCCATTACACATGCAGAAAGAAACCATTTCAGATATATTACATTTTAAATTATTACAGTTTACACAGTACTGAACTATCTTCTTTTTCAAAAGGACACATTATGACAACCTTGAAAGAAGGTATTCACACTAATAGGCTTTTTATTATGTAATTCAACACAATTTATGTTTATGTGATGTCTTTCATACAAGTATATAAAAAAATAATCTTTGCAGTCAACAGTAAATTGAAGACAATAGCAGACAAACGCAATGCAAAGTGACTGTCCTATGGGGAAAAATGTGCTCTAAGTAGACAGCAACAGGGAGAATCAGGAAAAAGCCCAGACTTCATTTGATGAGAGATTAAGACACAATGGACAATGAAGTGACCATCTGAAATACACTATGTTCATTGTGAGTTCTGAAAATCTGCTCTTATGTTAATCCAAGACAATCAGGGAATCATTCAGAGAATGAAAAGGTTAATATGTAATGATAAAAAAATGCATATGGAAAGTAGAAAATGTCTTTTGTCTTTCCTCTACACTTGTGTCTTTCCAAAGGGACACTAGGGATAAACCAAAGTTGAGCTGAGCCTCTTTTCTTGTCTAGAAGTTTTCTAAGTGGTAAAAGGGATAATCAAAATTACTTTTAACGTGGTTACTTCCCCAGGAGAAAAAAAAAACCAAAACAAAACAACCAAACTAAAATCACCACACTATCAAACGACATAGGTAATTTACTAAACAGTACAATATTATTCTTCCTCTAAATATTCTGAGAAGGACAGACAGATGACTGCAACAAAATTGTGATTTCCAGGTTTGAGATGTGACCCCATCAAATGATGTGAACCATAAGTTGAGATGGTGAGAAAATGTATTCTTTAACTTAGAGAACACAGAATTCACTGAGCCTTTGACAAGCAACATTTGAAATAATGTATGAATATTAAATTAAACCTACTTTCAATGTTCCTTTATGAATAAGCCCATTTCTAAGGTTAACTATGATACAGGTTTTAAAATGTTCTCTATTGTTGAAGACTTCAAACAAAACAAAAAAGTCATTGCTAAGATTTCACTTTCGAGTTTCTTCCTACCAAGGCTGTTACCCCACAATGTTATATCTGCACTCATACAATTTTCTGTTGCATAAGAACGAATCTTTTACAATTCACTAACAGCAGTGCTCATAAAAATACTTGCAATTAAATAAAGAAAGGAAGTACAGTCACTAGTATGTATTCTTCAACTAGGCTGTGAAGAAATTCTTTGAAATCCAATGCAGGAGCAGCTCTTTAAGTCTAAAGAATATTGCCAAAATTAAGTACAAAACAGAAGCTAAAATACAAGTCTGCTAAAAGTAGAGCATAAAGAGAAGTATTGTCAAGGGTTCAGAGTGACTACTACTTGTCTCCTTTACACCAACCCGTACCAAGAAGCTTACAGCCATGCAAGAGAGAATACGCATACACAATGTAAGAGTCTGGCTCTCTGATGGCATAGCATCCACAAATCCTGCAAAAGTAACTGCAAATTACTCATATCCTAATGAGAGGAGTGGACTGCACAACACACTGAGCATTTACACACAGGGCCTGTCTTGCCACTGCATTTATAGTTTATGTAGAAACTCATATCAGTTGAAGTGATTTGTAAAATGGTACTAAACTGCTAGCAAGGGAAGAATTCTGACTAATAGGGCTTTCTTCAAAAGAGCTCAAGTCGCAAGTGAAAAGAGGAGTAAATTTCGCAAATCAAGTTTTAAACTCCTCAAGATACATGCTATTAAACTTACCTATCATCTATTTTCAATATCTTCAAAATAGTAACAANTGCATTTTTTCATGGGAAATTCGGTGTGTCCTATTAAACTTACCTATCATCCATTTTCAATATCTTCAAAATAGTAACAATTAGCCCTGCATTAGTTAGCGATGCTATGGACCAGTTTAAGGTGCAAGCTTCTGTGATCAGACTATAATAACATATGCCAGTTTCTCCTTGAGTTATAGCTATTTCTGAAACAAGTTATCTTTTTCTGGCTACAGAAGAAGATCTTTGTGCAATGCCATTTGTAAGCTAAATTTATGTTCCAGATTTGCATGTTAAGTGCTTTAGTGGTAAAAGCAGCTCTGAAAAGACAGCATGTTTATGCTTCCATTTGTGCTTAAATTTGAATGTCAAAGCAAAGCCAAGTGGAAAAGAAAATCAGATTACTTTAGGATTTTTTTGTTAAGTCAAATATGGATTGCTTATTTTAATTTTCGACCTTTTACTATAATTGTCCTTTTTTGGTGGGGGGAGGGAAAACAACTCTTAGAATTGGCAGGGTCTACCTGGATATCACTTTTATACACTTTGGCTGTCTCCTCTACATCTTATACACAGGACAGCATACGTTTGATGATCATGTTTGATATGCTGACTACTGTCTCTGCAACAGCACATCTAATGAAATGCAAGAAGTTAGTTATATTTTTAATTACTCTTTTTGGGTGGTCTCTGTCTTCCAGGTATGCTTTCTGCTTGTAAAAGGAAGGGCATTACTGTACTACTAAAAGGGCTCATTTGTCATAATTTGAGATTTTCTTGTTTGAAATTGGATGACATATTCTGATATACAGTTATACCCCGTCCTTGATGAGGAATGGGACAGCCCACAGGTTTCGCGAAATGTCAAACTCGCAAATACGTGCAGGTCATTAATATGCACGCAGGCCATGCCCATTGCTCCACGCCCAGCCAATAAGGAGCGCTGGGGAACCTCTTCGACTCCTCCCCATGGACTCTCGCAGCACACGGGAGGAAAGAGAAGCATTTCTGCACCCTGTCTGCCTCGGAGGACCCCCCCAATAATCCCTAGACTTCTCTTCAGCCACGCTGTGACTTCCGCATCTGCCGTCGGCAGCGAAAACCCCGCGCCTGAAGGTCTGTGCAGGGGTTTCTTTGCAAGACTCATCAGAAAACTGTTAAATCTTTCCAGAGCTTCCTGTTGTCCCTGAATGTGTGCCATGATCCCACTGAGGTGGTAAGAAAAAAAAATCCAACAAACTAAAAATGCCAGATTCCCCTGTACAGCCAGACCAGGTGGGTCTCTCCAGAGCAAGTTGTTGCCTGTGGAGCGAGTAGCCCCACTGGGGCAAACCCAGAGAAACAGTTCCAGGTAGTTCCTTGGAGTCCTCTCTTAAATGTTTCTTTGTTCAAACCACAAAAATCCTATCCAGCCTTACATATTTTTAGCCCTATAAAAGTGGAACAATACGCACTTTGGACTACTTGCAGTTAATTTTTTATTCCTTTATTTTCTCCACCATCTATCTATCATCTGAGATTAGTTCAGGTTAGGGCACAGTGCTAATAATACCAAGGTTGTGGCTTTGATCCCTCTATGGACCATTCACTTAAGAGTTGGACTCAATGCTCCTTGTGGGTCCTTTCAAACTTAGAATATTATGTGAAATTCCTTTTAAACCTTATTCATTCCTTACTGCTCTCCTGTTACCCCGTGCATAATGTGTAGAAAACTAAATAATCTTGTGAGTGGCCCTGTCATGATACATCCACAAGTAGACCTGGACAAATTAAATAAATTCTTGAATAAAAAAGAGTCAAAGTCATTCTTTTTGTCAAAGAGAGATGAGTCAACAGATTATGGTGATTATTGCCAGCGAGGCTCAATGCCGTCTCTTTGTACCTTTTTGGCCTGATGCTCCATTGTGGAAAGATGTTTCTGTCTTATTAGTTGGCACTCTGATTACAGTAAATTACTAAGGGACTTCAAAAGAAGCTATGCCTAGTTATTCTCAGCCAGAAAAACAGAGAAAGCGAAGATGAATAGAATTGTAACAACATAAAAAAACATTGCTAAATCCATATGCAAGGTGCTTTTCTTTATAAATAAATAAAACAGATGCCTATCTTCAGTGGAAAGAAATTACACTTCATTTCTCCCAATAAATGTCATCAAGCAATTGTTTCTTTTCAGAGAGAAATCAAAATTTTTCAAATACATTCCTTAAAACTTTTCATATTTTGATCCTAGATTTTCATTATGCTTTGAATTTAGTTTAAAATTCTCAAAGCAAAACACATTTTTTATTAATTTTAATTTTCTATTAATAAAATTAAGATTCTGGGAGTTTTATTTGCTATACTATTATCCCACTCCCCAACAGCTCAATATAGGTTTTGTGCATAAGTCAGAAAAATCTGGAAACTGGATGGCATTTTGACCAGATCTAAAGAACTCCAACTAAAATTAAAAAAATATTATCTCTACCATGGAAATGTCGTTATTATGAGAATGTTATAATATGAAAAAAATAAATTAACCCCTCTTCCAAAAGTTTAGTAATTACTGTGACAATTCAGGTGAATTCATTAACTTTTTCCCTCCATTTTTTTAACATCTTTAACATTTTCCTCTCTCCTCAAATGCTCTGTTTTTGTAAGATTTTATCCTCCTAAAAACATATTATTTTATAATAATTTTTTAATTTTACAATCAGGCAGGAAGAAGTGGTATATTTTTTCCTCTCATAAAATTAGGAATCTGCATTTAATACAGTCTTCTCAGAGGTGAGATCATACACTATATTCATAAAGAACAAGTATAAACCAGAAGTTAATAATAAATACATACAATAAGTACAGAGCTTTGGAGTTAGATTCCTCCAAGTGGGAGCAATGGGTCAATTTCCTCTTACTTGTTTTATTGCACTGCTGAATCACTAGATTTCGATTATATGTATTACTATTTTTCCTCTTTGAAGAAACTAGTTCTTCCTGTGGAAGAAAGAATTGGGTTTACCTGGCTTAATCTTTCTACTCCACTGCAAGTACAGTCTGCAGCAGCAGTATTGCATGACTAATAGGTCAGGAATGAAAGACAGTTCTTGGTACATTTAAGTGAAAATTCTGCTTTGAGCCACCCTCTGGAAGAGACTGGCTGGGATGATTAGTAGATAACTGAGGGACTTCCAGTTGGGACTGTGAGTAACCACTTATGCATCTTCAATTAACTCTTTGGCCTGAAGGCAGGAATATACTACTAAATTCCATCAATTCTCTTGAAAAACCGTGAGAATTTTAAACAAAAATCTAACCACTCCCTTCAAGGCATATTCAGTACAAGTAAAATCAGAAGGAGATAGAAGACAGAAAGTTGCTTCAAAGACCTACTGCACCTTTTTTGAGAAAAGATAATTAATCCCATAACTCTATGTTTATGCAAGGAGAGCTATCAACATAAATTCACTAGCTGAATGCTATTGAAATAATTTCTAGACATTTTTTCATGTGTGTGCCAGTACAGTCTTCTAACAACAGTAGAATATTTTCATCACCTATGAAGTAAGTCTACTGTGATATAGATGTGGTAGTACACTGTAAAACTTTCCGTACTGATAGTAGGGATATTAGGATCAGTGATTTTCACAACTGATTTGACCACAATTTTGAATCCTATGATATTAATGTTGCTGATAGAAGAAAAAAAAATAATTTTTTTAAGCTGGTCAAACACAGCTAGATATTTGAATACACTGCTTTAAGCAAGAGGTGGACAACTAGTGTTGCAAGTAGATTTTCTAGACACACTGTTATTGCTCCTACAGTCCCTGCAGGCTAGCTTAGCCTATCATGCTGTGAAGGGCTTTTTTTGGAGATGATACCAAAGAGTCTTGTCATACAAACTCACCTTCCTCTTCTTTAAACTGGAGAATAGAACAGAGGCTGATCAATCACTCAAGACAAGAGTATGAGGAGTGTTATCAATCATTCTTCAACTAGGCAAGCCCAAGAAGAGTAATTAATCATCTTTACAGAAACACAGCTAAATCCATTTCTATCTGCAGGTGGATTTACCTGAATGCATCCAGGAAGGCATCTCTTAACTCATCAAAAATTAGAAGTGTGTAAAGAACCTTGAAAAATTGCCTTAATGTACACAATGTTATCATATCAACTGGCCTATACTGATTTTTACTACCCTGGGACCTGGTTTTCACTGGTTTTAGTTCTGGACATGACTGTTAAAAATATTAATATAGATAGAAATTGATGAGTTTGAGGATGTCTTGCTGCAAAAGAGGAAAATTTGTAAAAGTTTCTCAATTTGAAATTTATAGCACCCATTAAAATAGTCTACTTTCTATCATTACAGCTGTGGAGGAGGAGGGTTGCCGTACATCATCATGCCAGTGTATGATCTGGTGAAACCAATATACACAGAATCACAGAATCACAGAATATTATGAGTTGGAAGGGACCCACAAGGATCATCTAGTCCAACTCACCATCTAACACCCGTACAGAGACCAAACGCACATCCCAGAATGGTAAACAAGCTATTGCAGTTTTAATCATGGAGGACCTTTGCCTTTCCTTTCCATTTAATTTCCATCATTTCCATCAACTCCTGCATGAATCACTGTTCAATTGTTTGCTCTCCATTTTAGTGAACATAATCCAGCATTAACGAAACGTTACACATAGTGAAATTTAAACAAAGATAAAATGTGCTGTGGTCAAACTTGATGAAAAACATGTAGAATGCGTTACTGATTTAACGACTAGTGATAAAGGCTTGTTTTTGATGAAGACTTGTCTTGCAATATCCACTTAAGTCTTCACTGGTGTATTAAAAAATGTTTGAATATTTAATGGATCCAGGGCTGAAGTCACATCTCAAGGTACAATTTAGAGCACTGCCCTTGCAAAATGGATGCAGGCTACTTCATTAGTTTCTTCTCTTTGCCTGCCTGGCATGCAAGCAGGATTGACACCTGTGTGAATTTGATTGCCAGTAAAGATGCAGCGTGCACACACAGTCCTGGAGCTGCATCAGGTTGTAACAACTGAAACCTCTGTCCTCAATTTATGCTGCACTGGCCTTTAATGGAAAGGTAATCAGAATGTACTTAGTTTGAAAACCTGCCATCTGGAATTCCTTTTCCATTCTGCTCCAAGGAATAGTAGGGCTAGGCTGCTCCAGCATGTCTTCTTTACCGCTCTATCCCATTAGGAAGGTTTTAGGTTGTCAATAACTGCTGAATTATGCCAGCACACTTGTAACGGCAGTGCTGGGACATGCAGTGGAAGTGCTCCATGTGCAAAATTAGACATGTTAAGTTTAGAATCTGATAGGATTCCCAACGGCAACAGGCAATACACTCAAGTATAATCTCACAAATGAGAATCGCTGATCACCTTAAATGACAGAATTGGTGTCTTTCTATACCTGTATCCAGAGACCAACACACACAGAACCTTCACTTTTCCAGACGTCAGAATGCTTTCTTACTTGCAAGCGCAATATAAACATGTGACAGTACTGGAGATACTTAGCATGAGTAGAAGAAAGTAAAGATGACTCCCTACTGGTGTCAAATTCAAATAATTTTGTTTGATTATAAACTAATGGCATAAAGTCAACATGACTTATTCTATGCTTCTCATATCAGCTCAAGAAGTACATTTTTTGTGTGAACTCTAACCTGACTTTCTGTGAAGAAAAGAAGCTTCTTAGTATGTGGAGTGTATTTGAAATTAAATTCTCACTTTAACTCTTCTTCTACCATGCAGATTTTTAACAACTTTTATTCTCTTATAACATGGACCCGCAGTCTTAATTGGCAGCCGCGTAGCCCGACGTCCGTCTTGAATGGCGGCCACGCTGCCACTGCCGTCACTGCCGCCCCCGCGGCCGCCTGCCACCACTGTGTCCACCCTCGCCGCTGTCACCTGCACCACGGCTGCCACCTGTGCTGCCCCGTTGCAGTCCGTGCCTCCACGACCCCTGTTCTGCCGCCCAGGCTGGCGTCGTGGCCGCCCGGCCGCCACGGCAGCAGTAGTTCGCGCATGCGCAGTTGCAAAACAGTTCTCCTACATTGCTAAAAAATCATGCCACTAAGATCTGAAGCCGCAACGTGGGGGTCGCGAAGTGCAAGATGTATATATAACTGTATATTATTGCATAAATATATAAAATAAAAAATTAAGGTGTTATTAACACCACACTGTTGTGAAATGAAGAAAATTTTTCATTGCTGTTTAGATATTTTGTGTTGTTGCTCTGATATCTCTGAGGTGTCCATGGCATTATTTAGTGCAATTTAGTGCAATTATTTAGTGAAACGCTGTCCAGCCTAAGCAACTGCAGAAGATATATGTTAATCTTGGAGTATCCCTTTCCCTCTCTATTTTCCTCAACTGTGAAAGCAAATTTCAACACATCCTAGAAGTATATTCCATCTCTTCATGTTTTCATGCCTGAACACATCTTGCAATAAATTGCTAGTTCCTTTGGGTAGAATATGTTGCCTTTCCTTGTACAATAACAAGAATAACAATACTATTCAAACTGTATTTAAAAAGCTGTAAAGAAACAAATTGCATTTTAAATGACCATTAGTAAACATTTCATATTGCAAGATCAATATTGCAGGTGAAAAGAGGAATTAAATCCTGCCACTAGACCTGTCCAAAACTGAACTATGAAATGGGCCAGAAAATACACTGTTGAAACTTTTGCCAATAGGGAAATATATTAAATCAATGAAAGAATATTTGAGTAATTAAACTTTTATAACCTCTGGTAAGAAAAAGAATGTGATTTGTCATAAACAATAAGCAGTGCATTCCAAGTTTTTGATGAAATAATCAAAACCAAAATACCAGTTTTCCTGCTTAGATTCGAAATGATCTCTCAATTTGCTGTCAGCATGAGAGCAATTTGTATCTCATATGTACAGAATAGTTGCTCTGAGGTTTTTCAAATAAATATATTTTCTATTGAAAAATACACGTTCATCTAAAAGTAATACATATCAGGAAAATGTAGCTACAGTTATAATTTGGTGTAGGACAAAACTTAATGCGATGAATTACTCTTGCAATACTTTGGGAACTATTTCTAATTAGAATTTTTAAATTTAATTTCATGAACAGTGTTCAAATTCAGAAGTTTTGAAGTCTTAGAATAATACCTTAATATCAGCAAAAGGAAACATTATTGTTATTTAGAAAAAAAAAATCCAGAGAAGTTTATTTCATTCCCCTTTTTAAATTGAGTGGGGGAAGTGATATTTTATATGAAACAAAGAATGAACTCCTCTTTCTTTCTCGTATATTTGTACCCTTATGCATCATGAAGACTATACATGCTGTCTTCTACTTTTAGTAAATTGGCAAGGATGTGATAAATAAAAGTGTATTCAACAAATTCTTGGATGAAAACAAATATACATTTTATATACATCTACATCTATATATGTGTGTGTCCATATCATATATACAGCCATGGATTATATGAAAACTCAGATTTATTTCTCTTTGAATTTTCAAATCAGGTTTAAGTGGCTCAATATATCCAAAATACATTAGCAGCAGACCGACATAGCATTAGACCACCTTATGCTCATTTCCTTGAAAGCTAAACTAAAAGCTAAATCTTATTGCTCAGGATAAATGCCTCGCTGAAGTCAAAATAAGTTGAAATCAGAGATACTAGAAAGATCCGTGAAATACTGGTAATACTATTAAAATCAATTCAGTTATCAAAGAGATTTTCGCATTTACAGACAAAGATCTAATTCTTAATTTAGGCAAGCGTGGCCTCTATTGTATTAGGTTGGATTCTAGAGGAAAAAAGCCTGCGATTGAAGTCTAACAAAATTTTTAAATATATGTTTTGTCTAAATGGTCCCATTTTCTTCATTTCGCTGAGAGTACGTGAGGAAAAATTACTGAAGTCTCCAGGGCAGCATGAACAGTGAGATATAAGAATAAGATGTTAATCAGTGCAGTTTAAAAGTTTGTATGTATGTCACTAAGCATTTGATGCCTCAGTAGCAAAACCTGGTTACACGATAACTCTTATCTATCAAGTATAGATATGAATAAATATTCTTCTTTTTTAGACTTCCTGGTCAGATGTGTGCCCCTCTCAGCATACAGCATTGGCTATTAAATGATTAGCATGTTTTCAAACAAATGCACATCTTGTAAAACATATTAAAGAGGATAAACTTTTGGTATGCATATTCTGTCACATTTTAGTTTGCATGCTCTACATACATATTAGTCTCTAGTAGAAGTTATATCACAAAGAATAAAAAAAGGTTTACTATTTGTGGCAGCGTTTGTTCTATGCTAAACATTGAAAGCATTAAATGACTTTAAGGAAACACTAAATCTGTTTTGATTTAGAATATTGTCATCCATCAGTAATCTCTTGAACAAACAAAATGCATTTTTTCCTTGTTTCATATTAATAAACGCCACTTTTTAAATTAAAATGTTTTAAAAGTAGAAAGCAAAGATTTTTTTTCCACAACTGAATTTGAATTAAACATGCAAATATCTCTTACCCATGACTTATGGTGAATAATTGACTTAAAGAGAAAAAAAATGAGCAATAATTTACATCTTATCTGGTTTTCCCTATCAAAAAATCTATAGATGCGAAGGGGAGAACTGAATGCTGAAAGTTCCAAATTCCGAGGATTTTCTAAGTTTGCATAATACATGTGACAACCCTCCCACAGAATTCCTTTTATCATATTAGTTCCACAAACCAGTTTAACTGAGTGTATTGTTCACATAGAGAAATTTCTCATTTATTTATAATTGCCTAATCAACAGAAACTTAATTGCATTACACTGTAAGGACCTTTGATGAAGCTTCAGAAATCTGCATAAACATTTATAATTTGAGGCCCTAATTAATGAGGAAAAAAAATCAAACAACTTCAGATGGAATGAAAAACTTGGTTTCGATTTGCTTTATATAGTGAAAAGCAGTAAGTACGAAGAAGGTATTGCAAGGGAGAGTTTAAAGGCATCCAATCAGCATAAACATCTTTTCTAACATTTAAATTTCCATTCGATAAAAATGTCCCATCGATTAAGTTATTCCCAAATAAAATGCTTGCAATTCAGAATTTCTCTGATTTATAGAGATAATATCATCAAAGATTTCAACACTGAGTTCTTTTGAAAATATAGACATAATTCTCTACACAAAGATGCTGCTAGTGTACATTGAGTTGTGAATATTTTGAAGTCTATGGAGTCTTGAGAGCATAAAGCTGAAACAAATTATTTAGGAAATCACATACAACAGCACAGAAAGAGAGAAATAATACTGTGTGAAAGCATTGTCTGTCTCAGATATGAACATCGCAAATTTACACAGAGAGGGGAAAATAACCAACGAGTGTCAGCGTAAGAGGCTTTTGGACCTATCAAGACATGGGAAAGCATCAAATAAAAAAATCATGGAATTATGCTCTCTGGTATTCTGCATAGATACACCAAAAGTGTATCAGTTATACAGAAATAAAACTGAACATGTTTACAAAGCCTAGGGGTATACTTGTACAGATATTTATTTTGCTAATTCTTGCCTTTCTGCTTTTCCTCTTACCCCACACTTCGGGGAAATTCATACATCAATCTGAGCATTTTCCAGAATTCACAGAATCACAGAATCACAGAATACTATGAGTTGGAAGGGACCCACAAGGATCATCTAGTCCAACTCACCATCTAATGCCCGTACAGAGATCGAACACACACCCCAGAGTGGTGAACATAGACCTAGATTCTGACTGGAAGATAGAGATTTTACTGAACTAGAGATACACCCTTTTAAGTAGAGGGGTACATATAGGAACAATTTTAATAATTTTTTTTGGGAAACACCTAAACTCACTAAAATATGGGTGGAGGAGGGTGGGGGGGAAGTAAAAGTAAAGGAAATCAAGCATATTTTGTGTGATTTCTATTTAAAATATATTTTGTCCAATGTTCTTTGATCATGAACTTTGAATTTATCACACTGAGCAAATCCCGGTTGATCTATATTCTTTCTACGGCCTAGCATTTGAAATGAAGAACTTGTTCTATCTTTTCTGTTTCAAGACCCTACGCATTGTGAATTCAGCAAGAGACAACAGTAAACAGGACAACAAGCAAATAGGTCAGCACAGCAGGGCTGAGCAGCCATAACACCACACAATTGCTTGTGAGCAAAATGGGGAACAAGTTTGGAAATGTATTTGAAGGCAGAAGATGAGGTGGTGTAATAAAAGCTCCTCATAAAGGCAATATTAAATAGGCGACACAGCAGAAAATACTTGGTCTAGGGTAAGTGGAATAAAGAGAACAGATGAGGAAATCTGATATTTTCTATTTGGGTAGGAAGAACGGATAAGAAGAAGGAGGTGTATAGGACAGATGACAAGATAAGGTGAAACACTTGGGGTGGAAAATCATGAAAAAAAGAGACTACCACTAAAAGGAGATTTGCATAATATGCCATACTTTTAGCTACCGTAGGTTAGCATAATTTTATTGGAGTCACTAGAGCTAAGCTGATTGACAGAAAATAAAAAAATAAAATTTAATTCCTGCATAGAAATCAATCCTATTATTGTATAATTTCTTCTAAGGTAGATTTTGACTATTAATCAATTCCAACAAATTATGTCTAAATATAATGCTCTTAATACAAAACCCAATTCCAAATAAAAAGAACTGTTAAAAAAAATTCTGGTAGTGTCTATAAAAGTACCTTTATCTACAATAGGGATAAGAGAGATTTAATTGGAATATATTTGTGGTCTTCTCCACAATCTAGCTTATATATGTGCAGTACAAAGATAATTGTTTAAACTGACTCTAATAATTTAAATTAAATGAGAATGATCCGGTAATTTCATATACCATTGAAAATGTCAAAAAAGTTTGAAGATACCAACAGTCTATTAAGTGAATTTGTGCCCATCAAGTAACAGGTCTTTATGATATAAGAAGACACAAAGAATAGCAACAATAAATGATGAACTAAATATAAATAATGGATATAAATAATGGATATAAATATCACTTGAATAGAAACCATAAATGATGAACTAAAATGTAAAATGTGCGACTACGACTTAAAAGCAAGTTTTTAAAATAAAAATATGTAGATGTTCATCCGTCTGATTGTTGTTCCTTTCCATCAAAGTTTACAGCCAAATTTTTATCAAACCTCAGATATTTTTTAGTCATTAACTCCAGTTTCTGGTTTACAAATACAATACAACTCAAACAGAAATATACTTGTTTTGTACAGCACTGAAAAGAAGATCCAAGTTAAGGAGTATAGAAGTATCTTCTGCATTTTTCAGGTCTAAAAATACTAATATCCTTTTATTTAAAAAAATCCATAAAGTGGAATTCCAGTGAAAAGCTGCTCACTCATCAGCCTCTGACTCATCACTATTCACCACCAAGCCAATTTACTTCGTAAATATTAACTTGAGGTCAGTTTCTTTTGTTCCCTTGTGCAATGGTACCATTTTTCTATAATATTTATAAAAATGGAAGTTTTATTGTCTGATGTGGACAACCAGACCAAAACAGTTATCTAATGAGTAAAAAGTTGCATGTTTACTTGACATTTGAAAAATTTAGATCTGATTTGTGATCAAACTAATTTATTGTTCCAGCTCCAGCTATCCCAGGCAGAATTGTAAGCTTCCTGACCTTTGGAAGGGATTTCTACAAAACACGTACTAAGAATAAAAGGAAGGAAGAGAGGTGCATCAGAAAAAAAGCACAGCAACTGCCTGAATGCTTTTCTGAATTCACAAATTATTACGATGTTTTTAACAGAGAAATAAAGATCTTCCAATCCTTGCAGTCTTACAGGGTAAGATCTTTCTCATGTGTTTGTACATGATCACTGCAGTTTAACACAATTTAGAAGGAGCTGGGCTGTGTATTTGACTTCCTTATGCTATTGCAGTACAAATTAGGAAAAGGAGGCTGAAGATTATTCATGCCAAACTCACGTAATGTCAAAATAGTTCATTCCCACTGAGATTGAGAACTACTGATAAATTTCACCAATTCAGAGTTTGTACATAGAAACTGTTAATATGTAAAGTGATATACAAAATACCAGATCCTCCGGGGTAAGAAATATTTCACTCTGAACTTTTCAGTGAACCAACAAAAAGAGGCTGAAATTTCATTTGCTGAAATGAAAAGTCCACAAATAGCCTTTGAAGTATAAGGAATGATACTCAGCCCAACTTTAGAGTTACAGTCAGCCTTCTCTTAGAGAAGAAGTAGATTACATGTTAGATGGTAAAGAATTAAGACTGTCTGGAGATTGGTAGACTTCCGAGGAAAAACTGCCTGCAAGCAGTAAAATGTTAAGAGTGAGAAAAGTATAGACAGACGAAGGAAACTCAAAGTGGGGGTTAATTTATTAGGATAGAACCAAAGGCATAATTGGACATTATGCTTCTCTGCCTGCCATCATGTTAAGATCACAGCTGACGGAGAAAAAGGGTTTTCTGGTTTATAAGTAAATTAAGTACAATTTTCTTTCAATTCTGTGCCCACATGTTATCAAATTTCAAGACACTGCATTGTCAGTTTATGGTGTTATTAATTCTTCTATTTGCACATTATTTTATNTGTGAGGGATCCAGTTTGGTGTTATGCTCTGCGATGTGCTCTCGGTCTCCTTACGGGTGTTAGATGGTGAGTTGGACTAGATGATCCTTGTGGGTCCCTTCCAACTCATAACATTCTGTGATTCTGTGATTCAGTTTATGGTATTATTAATTCTTCTATTTGCACATTATTTTATACTGACTGGAGTTTATATATGTGGATAACCATAAGGTATGCCTCACCAAAAGTCTGACAAAGCAGGGTAAGGGGATACTAAGCAAGATGGGATTCCTTTATATACTTCATATAGTTTGGAGTCTAAATGAAAGTGGGATTCAATACTGAATGAGTTACAGGAGGCATAACAGACACTTTAGCAAAATAATTTAGAAACATATCTACTTAAAAGAGGAAGTTGCAATAAAACATTTCCATACCATTAACTGTAGGTTGTGCACATATAAAGAATCCATGATGAAGAAGTGCTTACTACAATAAAACTGCAGATCCCAGATTGCAACCCGGAGGCACTGAGAGCCTGTAAGACTCTTGAAACTGAACATGCGTCAAAGCTATGTTTCAAATTCCTTAAGCTGAATTTAAGAGATTTTCGAGGCAGCAGAAATTACTTTGCAATAAAACTAACAGTGCATGCCCATTTTGTACACAAGGGAGGGAAGAATGCAGCATAGCAGAGCTAGAATGACTCATAGTCCAAAAGGCAAGACTATAGGAGTTACAGTTTGCTAATGAGCCTCTCCTGAGAGAGGAGGAGACTATAATTTGAGAGGTAGACAGGATTTTCCTTGAGAATAGGAGCAATTTTTTTGTGCTTTGTATCCTGGTTTGAAATTTGCATAAGTTCAAATGATATAAATGTATAAACTGTCAGATATTTTGAACTTAGGATAGAGCTTTTGAAGGTGCTCTGTTGATGTCAATGAAAGAGAAGCAGAGCCTCTAATATCTTTGAAATGTCTGTGTAAAGGAATTTAACAATGTCTGCAGAACAGTGCTTGTCAAATTAAATTTCAATCAATTCAAAGAATAAACCCTACTGCAAGAAGTGATACCTTGAGCTAATTATAACCTAGTGGAATTCACTTCTAAACTTTCCTGAGACACAGTTCACCCTAAACTCAAGAAAATAAAAAACCAACAAAACCCAAACCAAAACACAACAAAACCCAACCAAAACCAAAACCAACCAAACAAACCCCTCAGTGATCTAAACTTTGTGTGACTGCACCATCCTTTTCGAGTGACTGATCTATTTTGCTAACAAAACCTAGAAGCACATTTAAGAAAAGACATGAACAGCATTGATGCAAAAGGGAAGCAAGGAAGAGTAAACAAAGCATCTGCAATTAATTTCCTGTTGTTGACATTGCTTCCCATTCTGAATTTCTGTCTTGGCATTATTTTCCTCATGCATCCCCCCAGTAATTGCAATAATAAAGGGTGTGTGAAGGGGAGATACGGAGTTGGCATAAAAGTGCAAAACACAGGTTGTTCAGGATGTACTCTTCCTTTTAGGACATTTGGAGAGTTATAATTCTGGATGACATTTACAGCATTGTTTGTCTCAACTATTTAGCTATTGTAGCACACATTCTCATTTAAGCTACATTCACACTGGCCCATAAAGATGCCAGCTGTGACCAAAACCAAAACTGAGTGTTCTCACAAACTCTCTTCATCCCAACACCAAATTGCTGCTTCTACTGACTGATCTGTGTACCAACAAAAAATTCCATACAGTAGGAAATTGCAAGTAACCCTTTACTCAAAAGCCGAGAAATCCACATAGGTCAATAGTAATTTTATCTACTGCAAAATTATAAGTGATTATATTATATATACAGACAATTCACGGTAGAATTCATTGTCCACAACAAAAATTGAACCAAAGAGTCCCTTATACTCAAAACACTTCATCTTACATTGCTTACAAAGTCACTGCTTATGTATAATTCACAGATTCACAGAATATTATGAGTTGGATAATAACACTATAATAGCAGGTATGTTGTTAAGAAGACTTCAAAACTAAGCAGTGCAAAGACAGTGTAGTGAGTTCTGTTTCTTAAAAGAACCTAAGAAATAGAGAAGCACATTTTTGCTGAAGAGAACCGAACCCTAGTCTGGTATAGGGGCTGGAATCAGCATGTGAATACTGATTTAATGTTTATTCCAGAAAACATGGAAGGAATAAAATTAAGCAATCAAACCACTGAACTTTTCTAGTGAGAACTCTTGTAGATTGTCTCTGAGCCATTATCAATCATTTCAGAAACAAAGAAAACTGCTGTGTTTTTAATACTATTAAAATCTGGCTAAACCTCATGGTCAGAAAATTACACAGCCTTTTGTTTCTACAAATCTGATGAATCACAGAAAGCTAGTGGAAATACCTTATTGACCTCTGGTAAATAATTATTACATTTCATCTGTTAAATCCAGAACGTTACAAACTCACCAGATTTTTAAGCCTGTCCCAGGTGAATACCAGCCTATGAGTTCCAATTTTTGAAGTGTTTACGACGGACTTTTCGACTTTACATAGGTATACAAAACAGATACAGAGGTCCATTGAAGCTCACACACTTCAGCACTTGTCACATATGGATTTTTTTTCTCCTACTATCCTTTTCAGATTCAGGTTATTTTTATTATGTTTTCCTTTGTTTATTCTATGCCACATAGAAGGTTACATGGAAGACATTTTCCTAGAGTTTAATTTATTTTTCAACAATGAATTGCCCTGATTTTATCATTTCATGGAATAACTTAAATACACAACAGGTGCAACCATTCTGTGCTAAGAACATTTCTCTTGTACAAATAGACTTTCCTGGTTTTCTTTATTTTTGTACACAGAGACAGTGACTTCATCCAAAGTCTTGCTACATTTCCCTGCTTGTTAAAATATTTACACATTTATTTAATATACTGTCAACCCTCGAATATCACAGTACTGTGGGTCTTGTTCCTCCCCCATGAAGCCCTCTGTCCACACAGAATGGCAGCTCATTAATATGCAAATTTGCCTCACACCCTCACACTGCACCCCGGCACTCTGGTGCTGTTTCGGCACTGCCTTGAGCGTGTGTAAATCTTTTATAACTGCACAAAGCCTCCTCGCTTGGAGCGGAGCCAAGGGGAGGGAGGAGAGCCAGGGCGGCCCAGAGTGGAGGGGCAGAGCGGGGTTGGCACAGCTTACCACAGGCAGACATGTGCGTCCTGGTCCATGCAACACAGCGTGGAGGTTGATTTGAATATTCATTACTTTCAGGTCGCACAGGCACAGTCCCAAAAAGGGCCTCCTTAATAACTGAAAAATCACACTGCAAAGATGTGATGTCGCTATCTGGGGGGTGCAAAGTGGAAGAGGGTTCACTGTATTTCAGTGTCAGTTTGAGACTCCTGTTCATTACTCTGACTTGCTGATATCACTGTGTTTATTCCTTACTTGGTCTTTATTCTTACCCTGGTCTTCATTTTTAAGGAACAAATTGGTGGGAGTTTACTGCATTCATTATATGTTACACGTTACAGTTTTAATGATGGGTTTTTAAAATGCTCATGCATTTTTACTCTTACTTTTCAAATGTGTATTAAGGGTAGTTAATTGATAAATACTTTACGCAAGAAAGTAGAGTCATTCACCTCTACACAAAGCAGAGCACATTTTTCTTGAAATAATCTCATTCAACATTTTTCTACTGGAAAGGGTTTTTGAGAAATGAATAGCAGGGGAAAGGGTTACTTTCTAGAAATTAATTTGTCTTTTTCATTCTATTATTTCTTTTACAGCGAAGATAATTATCTTCTTTCCTTTTGGGGGGTTTTTGTAGTATTTTTTGATGAAACCTCAAAGATAAAGTTCTGAGTTCACGGTAAGATTTTAGGATGGGGAAAATATAGATAATTTTACGATCTGGAATGCTTAAGGTAATCTCTACATGATGAAAATCAACTGTAGGAATTGGTGGTTTTCTTAAAAAATAATTTGCTTGTTCTGAAATTCTAACAAGGGCTTTTATACAGTTAGGAAGGATCAGCAGTCTATTACCTGGGAATAGTTCATGAGACTAACAAATAATTTAGTTCTAGCTGCTAAAAAAAGAAAAATTAACATTTTTAACATATCACTGTGCAGGGAGTTTCTTGTTCTTTCTATTATGAGTCTGGTTTTTGCTTTTCAGTTTTATTAGCCTATATACAACTTTTGCTCCCTGGTCTCCACAGTGTGGTCTTATTTACTCAGTTTTCTTTTCGGATAGAAATTATTAGGATATAACCTATGCATATACTTCAATCATCACATTTATTTGTCTGTTGCATGCAAACAGTCAGCACATTTCAATATAAGCCAAAACTTAATGGCTAAGGTCTTAGCTCCTGACACATGATATGTGCACAGCTAAAAATCAGATTCAGGTGCAAACTTAAAATATTCTGAATTAGGGTTTCAAATCACAGGTAAAATGCAAAAGCAACATTGGGATAAGAATCTGTTCAACAGGTTTGTATAAATACCAGATGCAGAATATCTTGGAATTCAAACCGCATTAGATATTCTTGAATCCCTTATTTCAGAATTAGAGAAGGATGCCTCCTTCATTTTCTCTTGATTAGCTCTGCACTTTCTCAGAAAAGGGCAGACAAGTGAATTATTAATAGAGACCCCCTCCTGAGTTACATCTGCAGCACCATACGTGTTTTTGCAGGATTCAACCAGGTGCCTACTAGACTTCCGAGTGATCAAAAGAATGGGCAGCCCACCACTCTGCCTGCAATCTAATACAACAAAACACAAGGCAGAGTAGCCCTGCATTCTGCAATACATCAGGGACAGGAAAGAATTCACAGATATTCCTTGTGCTGAGCATTACACAAACCCAGAGCATAAGGCTGGCTCTGCTCCAGGAGATTATAGTAAATACCTACTGCCAGGTTATTTGCAAAACTAACTAAAGTCCAGCTGTCCAGGAAACCAATCCTCTTGTTTTTCCTTGACTGAGCTGGCACCTCTGCATTAGACTGTAGGGTGGAGATACCTGCCTTGGAGGCATGCCATTTGCAGCACAGTGATTGTTGTGATCTGGAGAAATACTGCACATTTCTTCAGATGCTTAGCATCCAACAGCACTTAGTTAACATGCAGTACTGGTACTTCACAGAGCAATTATTAAATTACTTTGTTCAACTGTAATGACCAATGATTAAACTTTCATAACACTGACATTACACGCTTTATTTATCAGGCTCCTGTACTTATTAAATTATTGGGAGGATGGGGAGGGATGGTAATAGAAATGAATTTGAGCAATTATCTTTCAAGGTCAAAAAATGTCTCCCACTGTGAAAGTAGGCAAAACACATGAAAATTAGTCCAGAAGTTTTCAATGTTTAATCTTCGTATTGACTACACTGTCTGGAAACAATAGTTACATAGTTTGCTGGAACACCAACATGCCACTCAAAGAGAAATACACACAGATGGGTCATCAGAGACTGACAACAAAAATGGATAGAAATGAGTAAGATTTCTTTGAAAAAAAAGGGGATGCC
Organism: Pitta sordida; assembly: GCA_013390025.1. Classification (NCBI taxonomy): domain Eukaryota; kingdom Metazoa; phylum Chordata; class Aves; order Passeriformes; family Pittidae; genus Pitta; species Pitta sordida. The sequence continues at coordinate 22,493 of WEKX01003025.1, forward strand.
GAAAGGGATATTAAATTATTTTATAAAATAAAGCTCTGAAATGAACAGCAATTTTCCTAAATTTGGGATTCTGGATTTGGCAAATGGGAGTGAACTGTCAGGAGCTCCACAGAAATAGGTCTGGAAAAAAAGCATCACATAAAGTAGGTTGCATAGCCACAGTGTAACTATGAACGGTACAATTAATCCACATAATAGGTCAACACAGTGCAACTTCTTTAGAATGCTCTCATAAACTATGGAGCTACTGACTCTGAATGTTCATTAGTGTGTATATGCACAATATTAAAATAATCACAGAGTTCAATAGATTTTGTCCTTAACTGAGATTCAGTTCTGTGTAGCTGGAAGACTGAGCATGGCATATTCACAGCATTTTAGAAATGGCAGAAAGGTTTTTGCACCATTAAACAATTTGACATATTTTCCACAAGCCTAAACACTTCTTATAGTAACATAAATATCTCATAAAAACAGAGGGCAAAGCCAAGAAAATACCTTGAAGGTGGTGGTGGAAAGGAGAATAAGGCTTAAATGCAAGTAGTCTTGAAAAACTCTAAAGGATTTTTAAATCAGGAAAAAAATCCTCTCTGTCATTCACAGGCTTTTGACTTTTCTATGATGAAGAGGAACATTTGAAAGCCTCCTTGTAGCATCTCTTTTTTAAATAAAATTAATTACTTTTCTCTGTCATGTTCTTGTAGGGCCAGGTCTCTCTAATCCCTTCTTTGTTTCTCTGTGCCCCTTACAGAGTATTTCTTGACACTTTGATCTTTAATATCACCATAAATGAAAAAGATTTAGGGTACGGTAATTATATTTTCAAATACTCTTCAGGTGAAGCTTCAAAGAGTTTGTTGAAAAAAACCTGAAATGTACTTTTTTTTCTAATATTTCTGGTGCTCTACTGAATTTTTCATGGTGTGATAGTTCAACTAGTTTTTTGATAAGCCCCTTTTTTGAAGCACAGTCTTGTCCTCTGTGGCTATGCAGGTGACCAAGAAAAGTTCTCTAATATACTTGATATTTTTAAATACATCTTGAAAGGGGAATTCTGTGGTAATATGCCACATTGTTAACAATGTGGCATATTCTTCTCAGCTAAATCAAAGAACTAATTATGCTCTCTGTTCCTGCTATTCCAGTGTTAAAAATCCAACTGTTAACAATATAAGTGTATTCAAACCAAGTGCCTTAAAATGTCTGGCTCTTTGCACAGAGGAGAGCAGTGGATATATAATCAAATGATAGAATCATAGAATAGTTTGGGTTAGAAGGGATCTTTAAAGGTCTTTTAGTTCAATCCCATGCAATGAGCAGGGACATGATAGGCAGTGGATCGAAGTCTGGTTATAAATATTATTTCTCAAGAGTCAATCGTGCTCAGCAATATTCTACATCATCATCCAGGACCTGAACAATGGGAGACTTGGAAGCTTGGGAAGTTTGTGGATGATACTAAACTGAGCAGAGTTGTTCATAGACTGGAGAGCCTGGGCCGTACTCAGGGAGATCCAAAAAGACTGAAAAAATTTGCTAGCATGAACTTCATGAAGTCTGACAAATGCAAATACACACTCTGGCACTTGTGATAAGATAAACTTATAATTTGGGATAGAATATAGACTGGTTGACTGGGTAGCAGTTATGCAGAGCAGGATCTTGGAGGCTCTAGGCTGAGGGTAAGCAGTGTATCCTTGCAAGTGTTAAAGTCTAACCACAGCCTGGACTGCATTATCAAAGGCATAGCAAGCAACTTGATGGATGTTTATTTTTTCCTTTTATTTGGCATCTACGAGGTTGCATCAGGAACCCTTTATTCAAGTCTTCTAGCACATCAACAAATTGGAGAGTTCAGTGGAGCCTAACCAAAATGGTTAAAGGCATTTGGTAGTTGAACAGTGACAAAGATAATTGGGTTTTTTTTAACCTGGAGAAAGTTGATGGAGACATCTAATTGCAGCTTTCAACTACCTAAAGAGCAGTTACAGAGAAGACAGAAGCACATATAAAATGAAAGCATTAGTAGCAATATGCAGGAGTTGTTGCTTGAAAATAAGAAAATAATGGAGATAATGAGAGGTGCAACACTAGAACAAGTTGTTCAGAGAGATTGTGGAAACTCCATCCTTGGAAATTTTCAAATACCAAGTGGAGGAGCAACTCTGAGCAAAATACTCTAACTCAGAAGATGTTCCTGCATTTAGTGGGAGTTTGAACTATGTGACCTCCAGAGGTCCCTAGCAATCCAAATATTTCTGATGCTAAAATCCCATTGCTATCTTGTAGGAATAACTGATCATCAAATTATATGTCCTGTTCCTTCTGGAAGCAGATCTGATGGACTTTCATATGCTAAATCAAAATATTCCTTAAGCCATAAATATTACGATTGTTTACTTTCCCTTTGGCCTCAGTGAGATTCCCCATCCAATGGTAAAATATACAACTGGTGAGTTCAGTGTACATCTAAATGCATGATTTGCACCCTAAAAGTGAAAGAATAGATCAGGAAATCAAGAAAATTAGCCTTCATGATGCTTAGGTGAATGCTTAGTCTACTGAGGAAGAGACATCAGTCAAAATAAATTGCTGCAAAAGTCCACTCTTCTTTCAGTTGGGCAAAAGGAAGATGAAACCTCTGCAAGAGGAAGAGGCATCCCCTTGCAATTCCTGACATTCCTTCTTCTGACTTTTTCACTTGCAACTACAGCAACTGTCAATAGATCTTTCACCCCAGGAGATGAAATGTGAGATAGTTTTTTCTTTCAAGGTAGAAGTAGAAAGATGAAAGATTTTCAAAGACTTAGCAGCCCATCATCACTAGTCTGCATCTCCATTAGGACACATAATAAATGGAAATGAAATAAACTCTAATGAAGCCTTCACTTTCTTCGTTCTCAGAACTGCTGCCCAAAGGATGTTTAGATATCTCTGAGCACAGAGCTATGAGGACTCAGGTTTCTGGACTCACTTTCTTCTTTACAAGGACCATTACACAGATCCGAGTGGTTCATTTGTTTTTCTTGTCACTTAAAGGCTTATATAAAGGAGGTTGTCATTACAAAAGAGGGTCACTCACGTCCTAAATTATCTTCTGATCATTTAATGTCAGCTTAAAGCTTGCAAAAGTGGTTAACATTTCACTTTTTTTCCTTGTGTTAAAGTTGTTACCTAGGTAGTCTAGACAGGAAAGGTAATTGTCCAGGAAGGCAGCTAGATTGGCCTAAATACACTGATTCTTCAAGTGTGAAAATGAGCTCATCTCCAGGGAATACATTTAAACCTCATGATTTCAATGTCTGTGATAGTTATACTTCCTGGGGAAACTATACACAAGAGTCCTTAAGAAATAAAACAGCAACGTGACAAACAACCCTGTTTGCACAGAAGGTACTGAAATTATTGAAGAGCAGAAAATATTGTCAGATAATCATACTTTGATAAATGTGAAAAAAGATCCAGTAAGGTCTTTTTACAGAGACCATGTTCTCTTCCAACCTTTTCTCATATAAACCGTTCGGCTTTCTTATTATGAAGATAGCTTTGTTTCCATATCTGAGGGACCCTGGCTCGGAGTGGCCTGTGCGCCTGTGAGAGAACTAGGTTTATGTTCACCACTCTGGGATGTGAGTTCGGTCTCTGTGTGGGTGTTAGATGGTGAGTTGGACTAGATGATCCTTGTGGGTCCCTTCCAATTCATAGTATTCTGTGATTCCGTGAAAGGAAAACTAAGTTTGCAAAATTCCAGATGGACCTTTCAGTTCATACATTTGCTTCAGGTTTAACAACTGAAAATCCTCTCTAGTACTCTGTGGGTGGAAATCCATTTTCACAGGAAATGTTTATTTGGATATATATACAACTGAACTAAACTAAACTAAAATGTCAATAACACTCCATAACTGTACACATTCTCCGTGCTGTGTTTAGATGGAAAACGGTGAGTCATGGTCATGGATGAAAACCTGACACAGAACATTGCTGTGAGTAGATAATGAGCCAACAAATAATTAAAAATTTTCAGACATTATGAACAGTAGCTTGTCAGTGATATATATCTGTTCTTAAGGCAAAATATAATACCTTTTTGATGATACTACACATTTCAAAAATGTAAAAAAAATTTGAATAGATGTTTAAAAATAAGAAGACTGAACATTCATCTATTTTTTTTTAAAGTTCTCTCTGTCTGACCACCTCTGTCAAAATTTAACTTGAGAATTCATTCACCTAGAGACTGTGTCCTGTACCACTTCAGCTACTTTTAGCTCTAGATGGGTCTCTAGAAGCAAATGGGTCTACTGTGAGTTGTATGCCCCATTTGTCAGCCCCATCCATATGGACCGGAAATCCTGCTGCAATTGATGCTGTGGTGCTATGGACTGCTATTTATGCACTCACAGCAGTTCCCAGGTGTGTAGCCCAAAATAAACTTCAGGGAAATGTTTCTATTTTTTATCCTAAAGAAAAGGATAAAATTAATCTCCCTCCCACAAAATTTCATTGATATCCTCCTGCAAAAGCCATACATGTAGCTTATTTCAGCATCAAAACAATTATGTACATAGATAACATCTTTCTTATATTACAGAATTTTGAAATTGAGACTTAAGAGAAATTATACTTGTTATCTTCACATATATCAGACGAGAAAATGAAACCATCAGTTTCATATGTGATTCTAGACAATTTTTTTTTTTTTCTGTTTTGGCCATTGCAATATTGAGCTGGCATTAGTTATATCATGATTGCAGAAAAAAAGAGATTCCCACGGTTCATCATGCATTCTTCTCTAAGCTTATGGAATACCTCTGAGTTTTTCAGTCACTGGCTGCAGGAGCCATACATCAGTGTTAATGTTGCATGAATCTGATGATGTGCTTCAGAGAAAAGCAGAATAAACATAAAACCACATGGGATCGAGACGCATTAATACCACTACGTTTTGTCAGTGATTGGGCAACTTTAGATCTCTATAACCACTAGAAACAGTTCTGTGTTCAAAGACAGATTTGCATTAAGAATTTTTTATGGTGTGTCAGTTTTGTATCCATTACTAAACCAGTTCATAAAAGCATATCTGTTGTGTTGTTCCAGATTTAATTGGGAATGACTATTGTCCAATATCACTTCTAAAAGGAATTTTGACATAAAGTTTGATCCAGCCTGATACCAGAGGAGTTCTGCACTGAGTTTTGCTAAACTAATTCAACTTTCCCAGTTTTAAGCTTTCCCCTTTCATTTATTTTTAATAGTTTAAGAATTTTAATTCTGAAATCCTGTTTGAAAAGAAAAGTGCTACAAGTTGTGTTCCTTTTAAACTCTAAAGGAGAAATCCAGCTATTTCTTTGGGGACTTGCAGTACTTCTCGAGTTCTTAAAAAATCTTTATGAAAACAGTACAAGTATAAACATAATCTTTAAAAATTAATTATACATTTTGCTCAATTTCATACACCAAACATGGTTGGTTTTTTTAATTGAAGCTTCTAGCTACCTGATGAGTCCCTTTCTAAGAGCTGTTAAATGCCTGGTGCCTAAACATCCTTCACAGTCAGTCATTCTCATCCTCTTCATTTTATCTGCTTTCTTCCAGTATTTTCATCTAAAAGAAGTAGAGCATCCTCATCACGATCACAATTGAGAGAGAATCATGGAGAGCTCCAAATCAGGCCTGCAGGCTGGCTGGAAGGCAGATAGTTGTATGCTTGAAGTCTCACAGAAATCAAAACTGTATCCACAGCCCAGAGAGCAATCCTTGCTGTGCCAGGGCTTCTCAGACATACCAGAAAACAGCAATATGACATTTCTATTCACTATACCATATCTGTGCACAGGGTATCTTAAAGACGAACCCACAGCCCAAGATTCATATTTTTCAATTTCACTGGTTGGGTTTGTCATCATCTTAAAAATTGTATATTTTAATCTAATAGAACTTGCTTACAATTTTATTTGATTCCCAAATAATTCCTTTAATGTAATGTTGGACTATTAATAGACTGTTTCCTCACAGCCAGAGTCATTGTTGAAAAAAGGACTGGCTGAAGACCAAGGGGCAGTAACATGTGATGTGCAATTGATTGTGCAATTCAGTTTAACAGTGAGAGACAACAAGGCAAGTGTTAGCGAGAGATAACATATGCTTTGTGAGTGCTCTCAGAGAGAAAGTGAAGCCCTCTGCTTTCCACATGTGGTGTTTGTTATCACACATTAGCCTTGATACTGTGTATCTTACAGTGATCAAAAAGCACATAAATAAAATACATCTATATATTAGCAGATAATTAACTAATGAAAAACTGAGAATCTGAAATGTTTTCAGGAAGAGATTTCCCTTGAGCTCTGGGAGAAACTGGCTTCAAATTTTTATGTCATGTGTGTCTATTGTTTTCTCTTCTATATGCTTCAAATTTTATGCTGCTGCATTTATAGCCTTGGAATGAGAAAAGAACTATGTATTGATGCCAAAGTGTTAGAAATTATACTGTCAAGCTAAAATAGAGAATAAATATTATGTACATTCCATCTAACGAATTTTTAAGTAATTTTAAAATAATTTGCATAATAGCAGCTGAACTATTTTAATAGCGCTTGTATGATAAAAAAACCCCAGTTTTTATTTATTCAAATATTTCTCATTAACCCTTCTGATACTTAAAAAGAGCAAGCTTTGAAGATGAAAAAGTGTAACTGTCCTTAACTGCTTATGTAAGCATATTTCTGTTCTGAAGACAAATGTTTGGTGTGATATCGCTCTGGGATGTGCTTTCACTCTCTGGACGGGTGTTAGATGGTAAGTTGGACTAGATGGTCCTTGTGGGTCCCTTCCAACTCATAATACTCTGTGATTCTGTGATTCTGTAATGATGATGAAAAGTCAAGACATTATTCTAATGTTCATGTATTTATTTATGGCATCCCAGTTAAGCATTTGCATAATCCTTTCTGATGTATAAATTAATGTATTTTACATTCTTCACACATATGGCATAAATATAGCTCACAGAAAATACCTTTTACTCCCTTTTATTAAACTCTTTCTCAGCATACTGTCACAAAAAAACCACTGCTGTATTTTTAATATTCTCAGTGAGGAAGGTATGTGCAAGATCATGCAATGAGGATGTGTACAGGGAAACAAATTCCATCAAATCACTGGGCCAAATTCAGCAGGTTGGCATGAGTTGCTCAAAAAGAGGAGTTGGTGACAAATCCCAAATACATTCTCTGTGAAATGTCACAATCATTGGGAAAAAAAAAACAAAACAAAAAAAAAAACAGGAAAAAAGAAACTGTGATTGCAAACTTAAGTCCTAAGCCAACAGTGTTGAAATAGTAAGATGAAGAAATACTTGAACTTAATTTCGGTCCCAATATAAATCACATTGTCCAGTCAAACCTTCACACTTTTCTCATAATAATATTGGTTCATTTTAGATAGGATTGGAAAAGCAGTTTACCTGACAGACTTGAGTAAGAATTGCAATTATCCACATCAGAGACACATATTCCACCGAATTCTATATTAAAGCATGCGATAGTATTTCACCATCTCTACGTTTTTCATCTGAACTTGTTTTACCAATAAGTTACTGGTAAATTAAACCTATGATGAACACCCACCACAATGTAGGCACATCCATTAGTCTGACAGCTGGCTTAGAGAATAAGAGCAAATATATATTGACCTATTTTCTACTGGCAATATATTAATGAAAACAAAGAGCTGCAGTTGTTTATAACATTAGAATATGCAAATTATCTTTTCTAATGCCTATGAATGTGCTTGATATTTTACATGATACCCAGAATATGCATTTTTAAAACTCCATACCTGATGCTCAATGCAAACTACAGTAATATACAGTGCAGCCTTAGGTTTCCTGAGTGACAGAAGCAGATCTGGTGGGGTTTTTTGCCTTCCAGGTACACACAAATAAAACTTTCTTTTATAATAGCCAAGTGAACACAGTGGACTTCATTGATTTGTACATTTGGAGACACAGTTCCCTCGGCACACAGAAATTCACTAGGAGGAGGAAACACAGGTGACTGGTTCCAGGTGCAATTCACATTGCTCAAACTCTGCATTTCTGAGTTATGTCTAAATATGACAGTTTTTCTAACTTTCAAGTCTCTATCCTGCCTTTTCCTACTTGAAATCACAGAGGCATTGAAGATCCTCCCATTTTATTAGGATTCAAAACGACCATGACATTAGAACTATTCAGCATGGATTTAGGAGAGGCAGGTCTTGCCTGACCAACCTGATCTCCTTTTATGATCTGGTGACTCGACTGGTTGATGACAAAAAGGCTGTGGATGTTGTGTGTTTAGACCTTAGCAAAGCCTTTGACATGGTTTCCCATAATAAGCTTCCGGAGAAACTCGTAGAGCATGGACTGGATGGACACACTTTATGCTGGGTT
>WEKX01003025.1:31128-49171 GCA_013390025.1 Pitta sordida
GGTTTAGACTGAATGTTAGGAAGAAGTTTTTCACAGAGGGAGTGATCACTCATTGGAATGGACTGCCCAGGGAGATGGTGGAGTCGCCGTCACTGGAGGTGTTTAAGAGAAGACTTGATGAGGAGCTTAGCAAAATGATCTATTTGTGGCGGTGTTGGGCTGGATGGTCCTGTGGGTCCCTTCTGGCTTGGAGTGGCCTGTGAGCCTGTGAGGGAACTAGGTTTATGTTCACAGCCCTGGGGTGTGAGTTTGGTCTTTGTATGGGCGTTAGCTAGGGAGTTGGACTAGATGATCCTTGTGGGTCCCTTCCAACTCGTAGTACTCTGTGATTCTGTGATTCACACTTTTTATGCTGTTGCAAATCAGCACTACAGCTCATCATTTTCACAAAGATCAGATCTCCCTTACCCCTTTATCATTGATACTCAGTGGGAGTATGGAAAAATCCATTTAGTATCATAGCTATGAATCCTGAGAGGCTGTCTGATATCAGATGATGTCTTCTTCATGTCTCAACAAAATTAGGCTGGAAAACAAGGCCAATACCTAAAGTTTCTCCCTGAAACATAAATAGGGTTTATGGAATCAGTGTTTCACGTAAAGAGGTTCCAGTTTTTTCATCAGAGGGGTGACCTACTCCAAAGGATAGAATTTTACAGAAATAGTGCATTTAATCAGTCTGACCACTGCTCGAGATCTCAATATATTTCATGACTGTATTCATGCATGACCATAGAACAACAAATTTATCTTGAAATATCTATTTAGTTATTTTACAAACATTGGAAATTCTTCTAGTTACATCACATCCAAACAATGGAGGAATTTCTAAGAAATTTGATTTATTCTACAATTTTAAAAAAGTAATCAAAAGTTTTGAAAGCAATTATATATGCCCCAAAAGTATCTATGTCTCAAATAGTTTTGTTCATTTAAGCAGTTATTTGTAACTGTTGCACTCTGGCAGATTATGGTGTATCTTATAGCCCTTAATGGGATATAACAATAGGACTTTTGAAAGAATTAATTTTCCTCTCACCACTAAAAATAATTCAAAATGAGATAGCAAAGTTACTCCAGTCACACAGCATCTTTTCCTTCAGGAAACCATGTAGCATATCACAAGACCTTTGCGGATTTAAATTGAAAAAATTTCATCGTTTCTACAAGCTGCATTTAATTGTTCCCTCAGAGTCTTTCACAGGTCTTAATCTGCACCTTTTTGTTCATTCTGTAACATTTATAGATACAAGCAGTGGATGCACAACTGCATGCATAATGTAATACTATGTAAGGTTGCTTTAATACCTTTTTGTATAGAGCAACTATAAAACATGCACACAATGGAAAGGAAAAGAAGCCGTCTCTAGGAAGTACAGAAGTCTCCAATTAGTTTTTATAGCGTTCAGATCCCTAGGTTCTTCCAGTTTTATCTGTACTAAAGATGTTCTTCAAGTAACAATTTCAAACAAATGTGCTTTAGCCTACTGTCCTTAGAGCTATACATAGTATTACCTTTCACACTGTTAAGAAATCTCACTGCAGTGATTGCTTTTGATCCTTTCTCCTTGTTAGTTCCAATAGCATCACTTTTTTTCCATTCTTTCTTCTCTTTTCCAAAAGGGAGCTCAAGAACTCTCTGATCTGTAATTGCTCGATGTTCAGGACAACTACACTTCTTTCAGATAGATAGTTTTTACAATGACCTCTGTGACTGTGATATAATGGAATCATCTTCACAGGTAATAATTTGTGCAGACTGTGATGTGCGAAGATATGGAGAATACTTTTTTTCTTACAAGTCATAGGTGTAGAACAACTCCCCAAAGAGTTTCTAAAAAGAACAACAAAAAGCAAAATAATTTGCACTGGGACTGTTTGAAAATAAGAAAGCATATCGATCAACTAAAATGCATATTGAAAAGGGATGAAGAAATACTGTAGAGGTGGAATAAACTACACCTCTTTTTCTCCTCTCACAAGTCAGCCTTTTAAATATCCTAGTGCTTTTATAAAAGAGAACAAGGCCACTGGTCTAATAGAATAACTCCACTGTGACTTAAATGATGCAGAAATAGACAACAAATAAAATAAAACAGATTTATCCTAGGCTACTTCGATGGATGATCTCTGAATAACTCATGTTATAGCATTCTCCTCCTCAGTATCTAGCAAGCAATTTCAATGGAGAAATAGCGTATTGAGATTTTTCTCCCACACACCAATTATTATTAAACAGAAACAATTCTGTGGGAGAAAGCATGGGCAAATAAGTCACAATGCACTTAAATTTCTTCTTAGATGTGGGTGTTTTGGCAACACGTGCCTATAACAACCTACAACGTCTATTGCTTTGTGACTAAAAAATCCTGAATTTTCTGAAAAGATGCACAAAGAGTTCTTATCAGTCATCACCATTTCAGTCCTTGAAACTCCTCTAAAACTTCAGTAATCAGTGGCTTGATTTTAGACGTGCTGAATAAGTGAAAAAATGTGACTTTTGCAAAACAAAAGCCTGTGTGTTACAGGCATAGCCTGTAAACAGACGTCAAAATCATCTACCACTGGTCACTGGACCAACATTTTCTCACTTACTAAACTTAGCTATCTCTTGCCCAGTGTCGATTCAAAATGTCCACATTAGCATGTGAGCAGGATATTACTTTTTCTTAGCACTGAGGAATTGTGACTATGCCTATACTAGGAAAGTAAATTCCCTAGGAAGTATTCTCTTGAACTGAGGCAACTGCACAGAACAGCTGGTGTCTACACATTTGAAATACAGTGAGTCACAGGTTCACCGGTTCACAGGTTATTCTGAGTTGGAAGGGACCCACAGGATTATCGAGTCCAACTCCCAAGTGAACGCCCACCCAGGGATCAGGCCCACAAGCATGGAACCACGGGCAACACACTCCATCCATCCAAGCCTCCCAACATCTAGACCATGTCTCTGAGCTCCTCATTGAGTCTTCTCTCAAACACCTCCAGGGATGGTGACCCCACCAGTCCTCACTTTTAGTGGGTGGACGGGTTCATAGAGGAGGCACGAAACATGAAATTTCCAAAGAGAGAAAACTTGTGAATAAGCAATTAAGCCCCACCTGCAGCCCCACCCCCCTTCACTAATGAGCTCTAGAGGATGGTCCCAGGAGAGCTGTGCACCCTATTACACCTCAGAAAAGTGAAGCAAATGTCCAGCAGGGGAGCCCCAGGCAATCGGGGGGGGCGAGAGGGGTGAGCGGCTCCCTGTGCCTGCACTGCTCCCATGCGGAGTCACGGACTTCTGCTGCCATAGTGGCAGCAGCAACAATGCCAGGCTTCTGACCGACTGCGGGGCTCTGTCAAACCTTCATGCAGCGGCTGCAGGCTGAGACATACTGTGGGTCTATGTGTCCCTCCAGGCGGAATGCAGGGAGCTCACAGACTGTCTGCAGATTTGCCCATGCCAATACAGTGGCTGGTGGAGGAATTAGCGGAAAAGACAAACTGTGTTTGAACGTGAGGGGTGCAGAGCTTATGGTGCTCGGGGCTTGCGGCGCTCGGGGCTCAGGGCATGGATCTGGTGCGAGCTCGAGCTGTGGACTATGCCATGGGGGCAGCCATCCTGCACCTAGAGCTCAGCTGGGCTATGCCTCACCAGCCCTGGCCCCACTGCTCCCGGGATGGTGCAGGCATGAGCAGCAGCTGCTGTAGCTGCACTGGGGCCTGCATTAGGTAGACTTACCACCGGTTAGGTAGGGTTACTGAGCCAGTGCCAGCGCTGCCAGCGGACACAGCTGGCAGCTGTGTTGTCTCAGCAATGGGACCAGGGTGTTCTGTAGCCTGCTTGTAAACAGTGCCTACAAAAAACTTTTCCACTCCCCTTAGTTTGACTGTGAAGTGTGTGCCAGTATCCCCAAACCTATGTGTGCCCTCCCATAGGGCATTCCAGCTGTTGCACAATGGGTGTCACAGCAGCCTTCTGGGAGCAGGGGGAGGCAGTGGAGCCACTTCTCCTGCTGGGCAAGATACGTCCCACCTGCCAGCCCCTGCTGCCATTCCAAACCACCCACCTGCAGCAGAGGTTGGGGGGAGCTGCTCCCCACACAGTGGAGGAAGGGAGCTCCGCCCAGGGCACCAGCCCCTCTTCCTCTCCAGGAGCCATGCTCACCTGCAGATACGAAGTCCCAGCTCCTGCCGCGCTTCCTGGGAAGCAGTTTTTCTGGGTGCTGCCACACCTTCCACATTTAAGCTCAAGGTGGTTTAAACCTGCCACCCTGTACCAGCCCCCCATGCCTAGAAGCACCAGCATGGCCCTGTTGCCTCTGTGTTGCCTGTCCTGGCTCCATGGTGATGGCAACGATCTTCTTTCCCCTTAAACCATGGAAATAGATGGTGCTTGGGGACTGTGAGGGGTGTCCCCACTGGTCCAAAGGTGGGCTGGGCAGCTTGCAGCTCCCTTCTGTGCTCCCTTGCTGCGCTGCCTGCGGTGGCTTTCTGGCTGGACTTATTTACATATTCGTGTGCTCTTTTACATATTAATGAGCTGGTTACATTTGTAGGGTTTTCTGCGCATGCAGGCAGGCCCACTTTTCCCTGAAAGATAAATCACAAAGAATTTAAACTGCAGAGATGCGGACTGCGAATAAGTGGGGGGCTTAGTGTATTTTATTCTTTAAAATACCTTGGTGGCATCCAGTCTCCTTGTTGGGAGTACTAGGTAGCCTGTGCTCATGACCATACTAATGATTAAACAGTGTGGACAATCAGATGCCCTGACCTAACCGCTGTTAGCTTGTTGATATTGATGCTGCCTGTGACACACATCCAGACAGATGAGCACAGCAGTGCCTGCTGAACACTCACCATTAATATTGTTAACAATACACCATGTTTTGACAGATAATTGATTCTACTTAGGGCTGCAGGGTCGCATAATTACTTCTGCAGATAAATTACATTAGATTTGGTTGACTCAACCTGACATAAGTGACATTTTTTTTAAAGGACAAAATTATAAAAAGGCAACTAAATAAACAAGAGCAACTTTGAAGTGCTCATTAATAACTTAGTCATATAGTTTTTCATTAAGGAAATTTACTTGTTGTACTTGTGACAGAGATGAATTATTAATTCTGTATATTCAGCTCAGCCATTACAAAGGAGTAAGATCTCTTGCTGAACAGCAACTGGAAGGAGAAATTCTTCCAACAGCTCTTTTTCTTTCATTTAATACCATCTTTCCACTCATTCAGTGGATTTAAAAAACTCTGCTGGGCTCTTAGCTTCAGTGTTATCTTGGGAGAGTAAGCTCCATAAATCTCATATGTTGGATGATTAGTTCTCTTCCTCAGTTTTAAAATGTATTGCCATTCAATTTCCATGATTATTTCCTTGTCCTTATGTGATAAGTAGTAAATAGGAGCTACCATTTATCTTGTCAGTATAGTCCATTATTTTGCAACTCATACGCCTTCTACTTGTCTTCTTTCTCAAAATATGATAACTGTTCAGTCCAATCTCTCTTCCCACAAAGCTATCACTGTGTCATTTACCATTCTAGCATCTCCGGTGAAATCCACACTACTTGTACTCTTTCTTGATTCAGTCACTTTTCACCTTTAATTTACATTATAGGAAGTGATTTATGTAAAAGCATTATAAGACCTTAGATAACAGGTGAAATGCCTGTATTTATCTCATATCTGGCATTTTGCAAGAACAACCATGCCATTCCTTCCTAATTACATTATTTTGTGCATTCAACTTATTCAAGATACTTAACAAATGTAATAAACTCATGACACTGTATTAAATCTCTGCCCATAAGCAAGTTAATATCCCTGCAGTATCAATTCCTCACTGGCAAACTAAAAGCAAAATGAGCAGTTACATTTTCAGATAATTATCTTCTTCCCAGCCATGTTTATTTTATGACCTTTCAACCTAAATACTGCAATTGCATTATTTTCCCCAAGAAGGGTAACAGTTTTAGTCCTGACCATAAATGAACACGTTCTAAGACATCCGATCTAAATCAGCCTCTTCTGCTCTTTCATTCAAAACATGATCTCATATTGAGCTTGTGCACTGGACTCTCTCACTGAAATGTTCTTGTGTCTGAGTCAAGGAAGAAATTTAACAATGCCTTCTTCAGTCCCAGAGTCTTCATGTTTCTTTCCTTTTCTCCAAAACCCACAGATCTATAGTCATTTATAGGGGCAGGTGAGTCTTTATACAGCCCAGATGCTAAACTTTTTTTTTTTTTTTCCCCTCAAATGGAGGCAGTTGAGTGCCAGCTAAATCTAAGACCTATTTGGTAGCTTCACCCAATAATCCACCATCAGATCAGCTGGAGTTTAACCTCAGGGATGCTAGCATAGCATTTCTGAAACAACTATATGCAGCACCACAGGGTATTGAGTAGCAGAGAATACAGATTAAAACACCTGAAAGCTTATTTGGCATATTACACTCAGATGTTACTCATATCTACAGGAACTCTTACTTGATGAGTATGTTCTTCATTCACTTAATACAAGATTAGCCAGTTTTGCTTAAATCTCAGGGCTTTCCACTGTAAAGTGCCATTTCAGCTACTAATATGGAAAGGGAATAATGCAGTAGTTTGAGCAAACCATTGAGTACACTAATTGAGATGAAAAGTTTCAGAAAAGTCAACTTTTATATTTCTAAATGCTTTTTTTCACAGTTTGTTCCTTAAGAATCATGAAAAACAAAGCGGAAATACTATTTTTAAAATTTATGTTACTCCTGTTTTCAATACTTTAATTCCAGGGATATTTTTAAGCTTGTACATATACACATACATGAGTGTAGACTCATATAAATATTTCATTCTAATACCATGTCTTAAAAATAAAATTTTTAATGTTGAATTTGTAATTCAACATGTTTTGAGTACTTGCTTAACTTTATCAATAGTAAATTATCTGTATTATACTGAGATTAAGTTACTTTACATTATGGAAGTTAGCTCAATTTTTATTAAATGGAAATTTCTCACAGTAACTACTGATACCCTCATCTACTTTGCTTAAGAACCCATGTGATCACAAAAGAAATCTTTCAAAGGCTGTACACCAATCACTGACTTCTGTGGATACTTTAAACTGTTGTAGCTGATCGCCTTTCTTTATATAAGAAAACTTACTTCTCAATGCATTTCAATTACTTTAGATAACATCTTAAAAATTACTTCCAAATACAGGTAGAACTACTGTTTATTGTTGAGCTTTGACACTGAAACTGCAAAACTTTAATAAGAGGGACATGGACACATATTCACGTGGACAACTTGAAATGGGACAGCTGTTGCATTTCATTAAAGAAAAAGGATGTAAATACAGGTAGATTTCTTGATAAGCTTTAAAATTATTAAGTAAATCAATATTAAGAATCTTCTTATTAAATTAAAATTCTAATTAAGGAATTTGTACAAGGAATGTTTCACAGAATCACAGAATCACAGAATACTATGAGTTGGAAGGGACCCACAAGGATTATCTAGTCCAACTCACCATCTAACTCCGTACAGAGACCAAACACACGTCCCAGAGTAGTAAACATAAACCTAGATCCCTCACAGGCGCACAATCCACTCCGAGCCAGGAGAGACCCACAGGACCATCCAGCCCAACACCCCCCAGCTAGACCATGTCACTAAGCACCTCATCCAGTCTTCTCTTAAACACCTCCAGGGACGGCGACTCCACCACCTCCCTTGGCAGTCCATTCCAATGTGCAATCACTCTCTCTGTGAAAAACCTCTTCCTAACATTCAGTCTAAACCTCCCTTGGCGTAGCTTGAGGCCATGTCCTCTCATTCTGGTGTCGTCAGCCTGCGGGTAGTTGTAAACAGCAATGAGGTCGCCTCTGAGCCTCCTCTTCTCCAGGCTGAACAACCCCAGCTCCCGNTCAAATATTTTCTGTCTATACTCTCCTCTCTTTTTTTTTTTAATAGCTATGACTTAATTTATACTGTGCAATAAAATCTGAAGCATATTTTCTCTTCATTGTGGCTTTTTCCATTTCAAATATTATTACTGATCATCAGCTTCGAATGACAAACCAAACCTCAGTAATATTGTTGGCAATGCCATTGATCGCCATGTATATAAAACTCTTTTTTTTGCCGTATGTTTCTACAGAAGATTCCTTGATGTTATAGAGCAAGTGTATTTTATGTTTTGGATAACATGGTGTCAGCCAGTCCTAGAGGAAGAATGGAAACTACTTCTTACTTGCAGAACTATGGACCATCACTCAAACCTGCACAGTTTCCTCCAGTTAGACTGGTTCTTAGTGACTGACTGGAACACATTTATCCCCAAAGAAATGTATCACATGCAAAAAGCAAAGCAAGATTAGTCAACATGACTTCATTGCTGATATTTAGTAACTCTCTCCCAAACTTACAAAGTTCAACTTGGGCTCCTATGGCAACTCTCCTTAGTATAGTGGCTAGTAGAGTTACCTGTTACATGCTCTTCCAACATTAATTAGCAGACTTTACATTGAGAGTGATACATCAACTTTAGGTGTTTATAATTACATTTTTTTCATTATTCTCTTTTCCTTTCCCTTGTATATATTCTTTTTATTTTTCACCCTGGACACTACAAAGAACTTGGTGTTTACCTAACTCTTTCTACCACAAGCAGTCCTTTGAAATCAATGTTATAATTATGCTAGTTGCATCTTTTTTAAGATCATAGGCTTCAGTTAAATGTTTGAAGGCAAATACAGTATGTTACTATGAACTCCAGAGCACATCACAAAGATGCTGTTATTTCCCTGAGGCCTGTACATACTAATGCTATATAATCATAGTCTCTGTCTAGAAAATAAGTTTTTAGGCATAAGGTAAGCAGTAATTATCACAGGTAAGCTCATGACCATGTGCTTCAAGGCATCTAGAAATGTAAATTAAAAAAGCAGCTAAAAGAGAAGATGAATGACAGACAGGCAAGAGAGTTGAGCACAGGTTGAGAGCAAAAAAATAATTATCAAACATGCTTCTACCAATGCAGAAAGAAATAGAAGAGTTTGGCAAAACTTTTTCCTGCACAGAAAAGGAGAAGAAATAAAATTCTCCCTTAATTAATCTGGGACATGACGTATTAAAAGCTAGTTTTTTAAAAGTTAAAAGTTAAAAGCCACATCCTGGGTCATAAAACACATTCAGTGAAATTCAGAGCCCCAAAATGGAAAGAAAAGTCTGGAGGGATTTCACATCTCTTTCCCATAAAACTGTGGTGTTTATACAGCTTATGTTACTGCTACTCCTGGTTGGCTGGAAACACTCATGGCTACCTTTTAAAATAAACCAGATGGTTAATTTCCATGTATTGCATGCTTTCCAGTTTGCAGGAAACATTGCCCCTTCCAAAGGCTATTTCAAACCTATGGGAGAATACCTCTTAAAGACATATTTAAAACTATATTCATAAATCCTATAAAAACAGCTGCTGAAAGGATATTGCTATTTGGCTGGTTTCCTGTCTGTTATAATAGGAATTTTCTGCAATAGTTTTGCACATTATGTAGGCAGTTTATCATGATCATCATTCAGAGATATTTAGCCCGTTTCCTGTGATGTTTTTGAAAGATGTTCAATTTCCACGCATAGGATGATTAAATGATGCAAAAGGATGCAAAACATGGCAGGATAATTCAAGATCTAAATTGAAGCTGTATTTACAAATTTGACTCTCTGATACCTGAGCCTCCTGCCGCTAAACAACATTTACTTCTAAGGTCTGGCTCTATTATATTACCTCCTCCTGTTCTACTAATTAGACATACATAAATGTATTAAAATAAATCTATTTCTTTACATAATTTATCATATTTAAATGAAAAAGATAATTTTGACTAATATGCATTTTTTTCTTTCCATTTTTTTGGACAATACAAACATTTATCCTCCTGCAATTAAAAAATTTGTGTCAAAAGAGATATTCTTGAAAGCTTTCGTTTAATTTCGAAGTGGTAAATTGAAATATAGGGAGATCAAGTTCTTAATTCTCAGTACAATATTTGAAGTTATTAGGTTGCACTGAGCATCCTGACTGTCTGTTTTTATCTTATAATAAAGTTGACAGAAGGATGAAGAAATCATGTATATTTTATACCTGCACTGGAAGTCAAAGGACAGCAGAATCTTCCCCACTTTTGTTTCAATATTCATAACCACAGTCTCTCTGATTTAGGGGCCTACCTTCACAGTGCTTAGTGCTGACCTGATTAAACAGGGCGACATTTTTTGTTTATTTTGGTCTCTTCATCTTATCTCTGACTTGATCAAATATTTTCAGTGATATTCCTCTTGTGCCTAAACATTTTGATAATCACAGACCTCATTTCTCGACAGAAAGTACATAAAGTTTTTCCCTTTTCTGGTCTGTTTGCACTATACACAATAGGATTTACCATGGCAGACTGGGCACATCTGTGGTAATCACCTGGCTTTGCTTTAACTGAAGAAATAGATAACAGCCCTCTGACCAGATGTCGTAGTACGTGTAGCACCTGTCCTCAATTCCCATAGGTTCAGAAAATGTAAGCAAGTACACAGGTATACATTCCATAAACATGCTAATTTCGAATTCAGTGGATATATGCCTGCAGGTTTAATGTCCATTGATCAGTGAGCTCTTCCAGGGCTGGCTTCCAAATTTCATCCCTACTCAAGCATCACTAAAAACCTGGGCTATTTCCCAGTAACGCTGCACACAGGTACCAAGAGTGATCTCACGCTTCTGCATTATGTGACACACAGAAAACACAGTGTAGAATATGGCAGCAGAACTAATATCAGCATTTCTGCTTTTCCTGCAGAGGTAGGATGTAAAGCTTTGGAGGTTTGGTGGGTTTTTTCGTTCTATTCTATTTTATTTTATTTTTTGTTTGCTTTTTTTTCATTAAAAAAACCTTATTTGTTTTTTAAATCAGACTCCTGATCAGTTTTCCATTTTTTTGATCTCTTTCCAGTGTGATCTCTAGATAGATCAGAGTGACCACATCCAGTTCATATGCAGGACATAGCAAAGTGCCATCCTCATGAAGATTACATGAACATCTATGTAGATTGTCATAGGACAGGAACAATTTGCTGGTGGTGAAAAGCTGGAAGGAATCCAAGTAAAATATATATGGCTTTTCAGGATCTGGTTTTACTATACAGAGTAAATGGCAGACTGTAATTACATGACACTGTACACATCAAGCCTAAGGAATATCAATGACACAGCAATAATTAATAAAACTTTCATACTGTTGGAGAAATGCTCAGCAATTCACACATGCTATCAAAACCAAGACTCTTTATTTGAAATAAAATACCCTACTATATGCAGCTCAAAGATCAGAAATGTGGACATGTAAGTCACATTCTTTTATTGTTCTAGATCATAAAAGAGCTTGATCCTTGTTTTCCCCTCAGTCTTCCACTTTGAACAAGACACAAATAAACCACCTTCTTAAATGAAAAAGCTAAGTATTACAGGGGGGAATTTAGGTTTATTTTCTTATTTTTATGGGTTGATGGGAAGGTAACTTCGCCAGAACAAACCAAGGAAAAAAACCCACAAATATTACTTAGTCTTCCAACCAATACTAGGAAAATCTTGTGAGATACTAACAGCTACTGGTTAATTGACTATAATTTATTGTTGAATCAAATCTGTAATAGTCCTGCTGTCCAGAACATCTTGCCAGCTAATCTAGGTAAAATTGTACAACTCCCAGCAGCAGGTGTTTAATAAAAGATCAGGTGATCTCAGTTCTTCCAGGTTCTGGGCTGTCAGGTTCTTCACCCTTTGGCTATCACTATAACAGTTTTAATTACCGATAATTTACTGAAGCTCAATTGAAAGAATGTATCTTGGACTCTTTGTTCAATAAAAATAAAATACAAGCTCACTTACAAACTAATGTAATGTAGAATTTCTCCCTAGGAGAAACACATCTATCTAAACTCTACAATTCCAGATCTCCATCTGAGGGAATTATAAATGCTCTTGCCTGAAGGGATGACTGACCTGGACATCCCAGGTAGCAAAGATTTTAGGTCATCTTTGTAGAAGATTACTGCATCCAGTTTTAGTCTTTTTCATATCACAGAATCAGAGAATATTCTGAGTTGGAAGGGACCCACGAGGACCATTGAATACGACTCTTAAAGGGCATCACTGCCTCCCCAGCGGGGAATCAACCCTGGTCTCGCGTGAGAGGCTGGGACACTCACCACTATACTAAAGCGGATTTCATTAATCTTAAAAATGTTATGCATATTAACATTTCATTCTTTGCTGTAAAATACCTCTGTCATTTACTGAAGATCAGAATAGCATTGGGTGGGGTATTTGTATAGGTATTTGCAAAATTTGAACAGTGACTTTAGACCATATTGAACAAATAACTGTCAACATAAATGGGAAAAAAAACCCCAAACCAGCAACAAATAGAATTCCACAACATTTCAGTTTTTTACTGATTCAATATTTGTTATTATTGAATTATATTATTATTATATATTATTATTGAATTATATTATTGAATTATATTGTTATTATTACTGAATTATTATTATTTATTATTGAAATTTATTCTGCATATCTTTGCAAAGATGACTTTACACTACTACTGTAAACCAGTCCAGGAACTCATGTCCTCTTAAATTCATATCACAGAATCACACAGAATCACAGAATATTCTGAGTTGGAAGGGACCCACAAGGATCATCGAGTCCAACTCTTAACACTGTTTCCCTGGCGGGAATTGAACCCGGGTCTCCTAGATGTCCTGTGAAGGACATCTAGGCTCAAAAGTATGGTTCAGCTGAACTAAAAATAACAGTAATCTGTCATATAGCAATAGTTGGGAGTGTTTTCTCATTAGTGGGTACGAGACCTGATTTTCATTTTCTGTAAGTTCACACAAATCTCGGAATTCCAGGTAACATTTTCCCATTGAAATATTACACATGAACATGTATGTTGGGAACACTCAGCCCCTGTATCCCTGTTTCTTCTTTATGAGAAGGAAGGATGATATGAATGGTAAACAGAATGTGGAGCAACAAAGTGACACATATTCTCATTGACACATTAATGTTAGGAAGGGCTATCAGGAAAAATAAGTAGTGTAAACAAAATATTATTTAGAGTTGTTTTATTGTTTATATTAACTTCTAAGACATTTGACACTGCGAGGATTCAAAATGCAAAGAAAAGTAAATATCAGTATGCTGTGGTCCCTTGCTAGGTTCTTTGTGAAAGCTTTTACAATAACATACATTGATAATTTATATAAGGATGGATTTCAGCATCTTTTAATAAGGTCTAGCAACTGGGAGAATGGGGTAAAAGCTAGTTCAGTGTAACCATAAAGTAATGCCCTGTGAAGCATAGAGTTTTAGGAGCACTCTACAATTATAATGCAAACATAATTAAGTTCTTATGAAAAATGATTTCTCTCTTTTGATGCTCCATTTTCAAAATACATCATGTTGTATTATTTAAAGAAATATAGGAAATATGAGCAAATTATCAGTAGAGAGGCAGTGAAACAAAGCTGCATTTTGACAATATGAAAACCTCCAGAAAATCCATGAGATAAATAAATAAATAATAAAATTTGATTTATGCAATATGTTAATGAAACATCAGTTTTTTGATTAATCACAATGCAGTTCAGATCTTCTTATACTTTATGGACTAGACTAGACTATACTATACTAGAATATTGTTCTATTCAGAATAGCTTCATTAACCACTTCTGTAGGAAATCTATTCTATAATTTGTTCATCCTCTTGGTCAGCACAGCTCACTCACATTGAGCCCTCAGTCAAACTAGCACACCCAGAACCCTTTTGCAGGGCTGGTCTCCAGCCACTCTTCTCCCACTTTCACAAAATCACAGAATTTGCTGAGATTCAAGAGACCCACAACGATCGAGTCCAGCCCTTAGCCCTGCACAGAACCAACCTCAAGAGTCACACCATGTGCCTGGCAGCATTGTCCAAATGCTTCTTGAACTCTGTCAGGATTGCCGTTGTTACTCCTCTCCTGGGGTCCTGTTCCAGTGCCAAACCACCCCCTGGGAGGTGAACCATTTTCTAATATCCAACCTAAACCTCCCTGACATAATTTCAGGCCATTCCTTCAAGTCCTATCACTAGTCATCACAGAGAAGAGATCAGTGTCTTCCCTCCCTCTTCCCCTCATGAGGAAGTTGTAACTGCAATGAAGTCGCCCATCAGTCTCCTCTTCTCCAGACTGAACAGACTGAGTGACCTAATCTTCATATGGCTTCCCCTCAAGGCCCTTCACCATCTTCTTTGCCTTCATTTGTGTGATCTTGCCTGACACAAAAGTTTAAATAAGTTCATCTTAATTGCACAGTAAAAAAGTGGTTTTGAGAAAGATATTTATGTTCATTAAGGAAACTGTTACAAGTGACCAAATTTTCTAAACTTATGAAGATGAAAAAAGGAGAAAATTTAACAAAATGCAACAAATTATCAGTCTTTTAAGAATGGAGCAAGTAGGTATACAAATAGTATGCATTGAGGTTCATTCTAAACAATGAAAATAGCTAAGCCTAACTATGATGCTGACTGCTGCTTTTAGAGACATTAACAGCATTCTGCAATTTTAAAAGACTTTACCAATATTTACAGTAAATGTCTGATAATGTAATACCTATTTTAAATTGTCTTAGCTAAATGTATGTTAACAGGCACTTAGTTTAAAAAATGATCTTGTAATTTCTGCCACATTTCTTCTCAAAATTTTTAGAATCCTACATCGTTCTCCATGTTTCCCAGGTCTTTCTCTTTATTTGTTAAGGCAAGGGTTCACAGGTTATTCTGAGTTGGAAGGCACCCACAAGACCATCTAGTCCAACTCCCCAGTGAATGCCCACCCAGGGATCAGGCCCACAAGCGTGGTCCTCACCTACTGCAATGTATTTTTATGTCTATCTTAACAACAGATATCAGTTATATTAATGAAATCAAAATTATTTTGCAATGAATACTGCTCCTGAAATCACCTCTGTGAAGCATGTCCATCCAAAGAGAAATAACATAAAAAGTTTCCCTCATAAGCTCACATGCATTGACCTTAAAACTTCTCAAAAGAAGGCTCATTGAGAATTCACTGAGTTTGGGTGATATTTGCTAAGCAGTAAACTACTTCCTCATAAGATCTGATTACTGAAAAGAAAAATTCTGTAACAATTAACTACTGTTAGGCCACCCCAAATGTTCATTCATAGATGGCCATCTTAACCTGGACAGACTGGAGATATTGGCAGATTCCAATATAATGAAATTTAATAAGTCTAAATGTCAGGTTCTGCATTTTGGTTATAATAACCCCAAGAAGAACTGTAGGCTGGGGATGGAATACTTAGAGAGTGGTGAGGTGGAAAGAGATTTGGGGGTATTAGTTGACAGCAAACTCAACATGAGCCAGNCTGTGATACTGTGATACTGCGAATGCTATTTTTAATATCAAGATTTCTTTTCAATAGTTATCAAGTTGCAATCTGTTCAAATACTGACTTCTGCCTGAATGGTTAATTCTTGATACTATGCTATTTGCTGTGGAACATAGACTTCCAATGTAGCAGAGCACACAGATCACTAGGGTACCTTCTCATTTTCATCAATATATTTGGAAAATGTACTTCTAATTTATTATGAGTTTCATTTCCACAGTTCATGCACGTAACAAACTTTATTGTCAAGCTGAGCTTTGTGGAAGTTTGTGATACAGCCACTGACACACTGGTCTATACAAAAGAAAACATTTTTGTTTCACTCCTTGATGCACAAACCTCACTGGGTAACACCACTGCAGAGCTCAGAACTAAAGGCCAGTAAATGTGTTCAGCAGATACATCAGCCTGGTTTGAACCATCCATTTTCTTCTCTTTCCACATTTTCATACACAGAATCACAGATTCACAGAATACCATGAGTTGGAAGGGACCCACAAGGATCATCTAGTCCAACTCACCATCTAACACCCGTACAGAGACCAAACGCACATCCCAGAGTGGTAAACACAAACCTAAATCCTTCAGAGGTGCACAGGCCACTCCGAGCCAGGAGAGACCCACAGGACCATCCAGTCCTACACCCCCCAGCTAGACCATATCACTAAGCTCCTCGTCAAGTGTTCTGTTAAACACCTCCAGGGAAGGCGACTCCACCACCTCCCTGAGCAGTCCATTCCAATAAGCAATCACTCTCTCTGTGAAAAACCTCTTCCTAACATTCAGTCTAAACTTATATGATCTCCTAACAGCCACGCTTCATGAACATCTTTTCATGATAACACAGGTTCTCTTTTAGGTACTCCAAACCCATGTTACCTAAAATTATCCAGAAGTACAAGTTTTATTCAGAAAAAAATCAAAAGATAATAGAATTCATCCTCTATTAAGAATCTCCTTTCTGTGTGCATGGCTGAGGTTCACATCATCACAAATGCACAGATTGGTACTTTTATATGTTTACAGACATTCCTAGATATTGCCATGTCACAATCACAATTGGCACCTGCACTTTAGAAAGATGGCAAGTAGTTTATAGGCTCATTATGACCGACATGAGAAATGCATCTCATTTGGAATTATGTCTCCATAAAAAACAACCTAAACAAAACCCAAAAGTTATCATCAGTCTTTCTAATTCTTGATTAAACATTTCTGCGAGCTAACAAAGTGAATGCAGATGCAAAAATTTCAAGTTAATGAGTCAGATGTGTGAAGGTCCTCTTTCAAATTTCTTGCTTCTGGCAATTGTTTGATGCATTGAGTCTTTTCATGCTAAAGAGAAAAAGAACTATAAAAGACATCTTACAATCCACCTGCTAAACAGATTTACTCAGAAGAATTAACAATTTGCTAAAGTTTAACTATACATATGTGAAAAATTAAGTTGTCAAAGCTTCTAAATGTTTTGCCATGAGTGACCTTGTTGTTTAATCTTCGCAGGCTTCAGAGAGAACTTTTAACAATGTTGTCCAAAAAAGTTTAATATTAATGTCACGATGAATATCCATTTTCTATGTTTTATTACTGTGGTGGTTCATCCCCCTCACTCCTTGGTCTGTACTATGATCTGAAAAATTCTCCTTAGGCCTCAGCCTTAACAAAGAGCACCTGCATTAAGCTCTTCTTGAGCTTATCAGAAACACTGCCTGATCCTAGGAACTAGTGCTGTCTAATAAACTCCTGTTTTTTAACGAACAGCCTTGAAAACTTCTTTTTCGTGTCTGAATAACAACTCAAGTGAAATAACATTTTTGACATCAAAAGCTCAAAAGTTTCTGACCCATAATTGTGTGACATCTCTCAGAGCCAGTGAACTCTCAAGTTTGCAATACTTAGAGGACTAACAAGTGATGACGACAGATCCTGGGCTGATACCCCACTCTTTGTGGCTCAACTGTTTACCCATTGAGAAGCTGCAAAGGCATCATCCTATGCGAGCGTTTCACTGAATTTAAGGGGAATTTTTCACAAGTATTCTTTATGCATACTCCCTTACAGGTTATTCTGAGTTGGAAGTGACCCAGGGGATCATCTAGTCCAACTCCCAAGCGAACACCCATCCAGGGATCAGGCCCACAAGCTTGGAACCATGGGCACCACGCTCCATCCATCCGAGTCTCCCATCATCTAGGCCATGTTGCTGAGCTCATCATCGAGTCTTCTCTTAAACACCTCCAGGGATGGTGACTCCATCTCCTCCCTGGGCAGACCATTCCAATGAGAGATCACTCTCTCTGTGAAAAAACTCTTCCTAACATCCTGTCTAAACCTCCCCTGGTGTAGCTTACGGCCATGTCCTCTTGTTCTTGTGTTGGCAGCCTGAGAGAAGAGATTTACACTCAACCGACTGGAACCTCACAGAATCACAGAATCACAGAATCACAGAATATTATGAGTTGGAAGGGACCCACAAGGATCATCTAGTCCAACTCACCACCTAACACCCGTACAGAGTCTGAGAGCAC